>OY757914.1:120271236-120313736 GCA_963585895.1 Sepioteuthis lessoniana | reverse complement strand
TTAATCTATGATTTCACATCCCAAATATCGAGTAATTGAAACAGCATATTAGACATGTAATGTTGAAGGAGTTTTAGAATAATATAAAAAAAAAACCCTCGACAGAAACAGCTAACAAAATGCCAAGAGTTTATGGCCAAAGTGTCATTACTGACCACTAAATCCAAAACTGGTTTTCAAAGTTTCGTTCTAGTGAAACGTCATTGAGATATGAACACAAATCAATGCGTTTATTGATGGAATGCAATCCACCAAAAAGTGCTCGAGGATTAAAACTTGATCGTAACACATCCCAATCCACCAAAAAGTGCTCGAGGATTAAAACTTGACTATAATACATCCCAATCCACAAACAAGTGCTAGAGGATTAAAACTTGACCATAACACATCCCAATCCACAAAAAAGTGCTCGAGGATTAAAACTTGACTATAATACATCCCAATCCACAAACAAGTGCTAGAGGATTAAAACCTGACCATAACATATCCCAATCCACAATCTTCTATCTTTTGAAAAAGATAAGAAATGTGAACAAGTTGTGTATTTGACTTCCTCTTACTTTTAGTGAGAAGAATAAGGAAGATCGCATATACATACTGACAAGTTTTCTTTGTGAAATAACCCGTTTCTCAAAAATATTATTGCAGGTGACGAAAAATGCCTCTTGACAGTGGATTAACAAGGATGAATTTTCGCAGTCAACCCCAAAGGCAGATTTTTATGGAAGAAAAGTTATGTGTTGTGTATGGTGGGATCACTGCGGTATTATTCATTTTGAGTTTTTTAAAACGAAATCAGACACCCAATGTAGATTTCTATCCTTCAGAGCTACAACTTTTGCATGGAAATCTTCTAAGAGAACATTGCACACTTGTCAATAGGAAAAATGTTGTGTTTCTCCAAATTAACGCAAAGCCACATTCAACAAGAATCACGCAGGAAAAAATATTGGATTTTAGCATTCACCATATTCACAAGACCTTTTCGACAAGTGATTTCCATTTTTTCCCTTCTCTTCAAAATGCCCAGAATGTCAAAAAGTTTTTTCAGGTAAAAACGTTCATGGAAAACTTCTTAGTGCTCGAAACCAGCTGAATTTTACTTGAAAAGAATTAACAAGTTACCTGATAAATCCCAAGAAGTGATTCAAAATAATGGCGAATAAAAAAATGATTGAAATTAATTCGTTGTTAAAATTCAATCTATTGTATATATATATATATATATATATATATATATATATATATATATATATATATATGTGTGTGTGTGTGTGTGTGTGTGTGTGTGTGTGCGTGTGTGTGTGTGTGTGTGTCCAAAGAAGATGAGTTAAGAATGATTTACTTTGATAATATGTAAGAGGATTCTTATAAATCTCCAGGAGTGCTCCATGTATGAAAATCAATTCATAAATTTAAAAAATTTCATACAAAGTAAATTCATGTAATTGGGGAAAAAGTCAACTAACCGTCATTTAATTATTATAAATTTATTTCTGCTAGTCACTCTCCATAAGAGAAACCAACCCTTTTAGATAATCATCACACAATGGTGAGATTGCTTCTTTTAGTTCTAAGAATATTCTTTCAATGTATTCTTACTTTGAAAAAGAAAAAAAATTGAAAATAAAGAATGAGCGACAAAAAGATATGATCCATAAGTTGATGTCAAAAATAGATATAATGTCATCGTCTGGTGTCATATATACTCATTTATCTAAAAAAAATTTCATTTAATATTTTTAGATTTAGAAATAGATGAATTAAAAAATATGTAAAGAATTTTGTAAGTCATGTTAAAAAAAAATTGTCATTCGTGTTGAAATTTTTCTAGATTGATTAGGATACATGACCCCAGACGATGTCAATACATCAGGTTTTGACACCAACTTCGATCCCAAATCTTTTTGTTACTCCCCATTCGTTATGTTTGTTTTTTTAATGAGTAAGAATCCATTGAAAGAATATTTTATAGTTGATTTTTTCTCCATTGTGTAATGCTATCTAAAGAGGTTGGTTTGTTGTATGGAGTGACCAGCCGGAATATATTTATGATAACCATAAATTTTTATATAACCAAATGACGGTGTGTTGATTATTTCCAATTATATATATATATATATATATATATATATATATATATATATATATATATATATATATATATATATATTGAGTTAGACACAGATAGACAAAGAGAAAGGAGAAAGACCGAGAGAGACAGAGAGAGAGACAGAGAGATAGAGAAAGAGAAAGAGAAAGGTAATTTGATTGACTGATATGATCAGCCAGTTAATATATGTTGGCTGAATGGGAGAAAACCTTTCTTATGCTAACGACGTTGCTAATTATGTAACAAACGCTTAAAATGTGGAATGTGTTTCACATGATCCGAGCTAAATTTATCGCTTAAAAAGAATAATCCATATTGATGATCGACTGTAGATTAATTTACTTTGTGTTTGCTATTTTAACTGATCAATACAAATAAGACATTTAAGAAGATTTCACACGAAAAAAAAAAAGAATTTTTTTATTATCTATTTTTTCAACTTGAACAGCAGACAGTTGATCTGTGATTTGAAACGACTGAAATGGGATGACAATTCAATAAACAATATCGATCTATCTTTTCTCCCCTGATCGATTTGAACTATTATTGTATGCTGGCTTGACAATCTTTTTGCTGTAATCTATAATTTTCTTTGCAAAATTTATGCTGTCATCACAAACTGACATGGTAGTTTTTCTTGACAATATGAAACCGTTGATGGATTTTATTCGTCCAGTTAAAATTGATTTGTTCAAATAATTAAAGTTGATGCATTTTCTTATCTTGAAATTGCAAAAAGATTTCATGATTTTCACTCTAAAATGTACGTCTATTGTTTGTAGGCAACTTGATTACTTGACGAATTCTATAAACATATTTTATAAGTAACAGTGATGAAGAGGTATATGAATTGTAATCTCTAGTTTTAAACTGTAAAAAAGATGGACTTTTAATACAACCTTATAAACGATGAGTGCTATTGACAGGTTATCTTGAACATATGAAATTCTCATCTCTCTGATAAAATAAAACGTGTCAGTTGCCGTGTTAGAACTACTGTATGAGTGCACCATTTAAACCTCAACGAAACGCCTGACCACTGCTAAAGAAGTAAGAACGAAATCAAAAGAGACCAGTGTTGGCTAACTAGCAAAAGTTTACATTAACCAGTTGAGTGCTGACATTTGGTGCTGACAAGAGGACTTACCAATAAAGACGGATGGTAAGAGAGTTAAGGAAATCCGTGCCATTGTAAAGCCTTGATGATGATGACGATGATGATGATGATGATGACAAATGAGGAACGCCATTCCTCAAAGACTGCATTTAAAGCCAGCATTTTAAGGCTTAACTTTGATTTGGATTTTAAGAATAAAATGACTGACTGAATTTTGATAAATGACAGTTTGATAAAGAGATTCGTAATTTTATTTCAACATTCCTCTAAAAGGCTGTAACTATCTTACATTTTTCTTGGGAAAGGAGATTTGAAATCTCACAGAAATTTAATATTGTTAAACAAGCCGAGAAAAAAATGACAATTATTTCATTTACACCCCGATAAAATAGAAATAGAAATAGATAAAGTTTTCAGAAAGTTTAAATCGCTAATAACTGGTCATGGAAGCCTTTGATATTGAATTTTAGATTGACTTGATGAAAAAGAAGAAAAAAATGCTGTAATGTTTTGTTTGTTGCTAATTTGGTTAAACAAAATGACATAGAAGAAAAACATCTAATTTAAATCTTACATCAGAATCTACTGGGATGGGAAGATATTTCTCAGTTGAGCAAGAATTAAAAGCCAGGTAGAATCCTAAATATTTGAGGTTTTAAAAAGAAATAGGTCTTTTACACCTGAAATATTGGCAAACATAATCTGCTTACCCTAATTTCTTTCAGTTGGTCTAAGATAAGCTAAGTATCTAGTGAAAAATTTCAAACTTTTATTTTTCTTGTACATTTTCGTCTAAGCAATTTGTGAACGTTGTTTCAAATGAGGAATTTAGTAAAAGAAAATTTCTTGGAATTGATCATAAAATATTTTGGGGTCATTTTCTTTTCTTTTCTTTTTTTTCTTTTTTATTTTTTGTTTAAGCAAATTTGATTTGAATTCTCCTTAAATTTTGACAAGAAAAAATTTTGTTTGCAAATCTCAGAAATTCAAATGCTTGATTTTCTTATCATGACAGTAATCAAGATCGGTTAAAAGCTGAAAATGTTTCATTAAAAAAAAAAAAGATCTTTCTCCTTCTCATCCTCTGTCCATCTCTCTTTCTCTTTCTCTTTCTTATCCTCTGTTCGTCTCTCTTTTTCCTTCTTATTTTCTATCCGTCTCTCTTTCTCCCTCTCATTCTCTATCCGTCTCACTTTCTTCCTCACATTCTCAATCCATCTCTCTCTCTCTCTCTCTCTCTCTCTTTCTCTCATTCCCTCTCTCTCCTATCCGTCTCTCTTTTTCTTCTTAGTCTCATATCCGTCTCTTTCTCTCTCTCTCTCTCTCTCTCTCTCTCTCTCTATCATTCTCTATGTATGTCTCTTTCTCCCTCTCATTCTCAATATATTTCTCTCTCTCTCTCTCTCTCTCTCTCTCTCTCCTTCTCTATCCGTCCATATTTCTCATTCTCCTATCTGTCTCTCTTTCTCCTTTTCTTTCTCTATTCGTCTCTCTTTCCCCCTCTACACTCCTGTTTTCTCGTCGTGTGTGTTTTATGCATTTGCAAGAACCATCAGCAACAAATAAAAGAAGCGATTAAAAAACATTCAATACATGAATTTTTTTAATCAATCAATTTAAACAAGTGACACGGTCTCCTGTCAAAAAGGCGAATATTTGTTTTTTGTGCACTTCATTGTTAATGAGTTCATAATTTACAATTTTTGTTTTGTGTATACTGACCCAACCCCTCCACCACTTGCAGGATGAGATACAAGGTGAATTTTTTAGCGGGGTGCAATTCATCAGGATTTAGATTGATTTAAAAGGAAAACAGCCTCATCGAAGATTCGAACTCGGGTTGACGAGTCCATTTCCTATGATGATAATCGTTATACCACAATCACCACCTTCTTAGTTTGGTATTAGGGTGCCATTAGGGTAGAGTATTGGTAAACAAGCTAGTCTCATGGATTACTGCTTGTGAGTTTGATATTTTATTGTAAAATGAAAACAAATAAAAAATTGCTTAAAACAAATATTAAAACACCGCGGTTAATAATTGTGTCTGTCGGTTTGACAGAAACAGATAAAAATTGTATTACAACATAACAGAGTTCCACTTGTCGATAACAAACTATTTTTATTCGTCTCTTAATTAACAAATTAATTACTTCTGCAAATATTGCATTAAAAGATCCAACAAAGCATAAAAAGAAAGAAAAAAACATTTAAAATTGTTCTTGGTTAATTGTGAGTGGAAAAAAATGGACAAAATATTTTTTAGTCACTTTTTGCTTCGATAAATTAACCAGAAATCAAATTCAGAATAAAAGTGCCGTTTGTGGAATTCAATAATTTTTGTTCTGTTTTCTTTATTCTTTCCTTTTGATCTTTTTTTTTTTTTTCAAATGAAGCCAAAAGCTCTAAAAGTTCTAAAAATCCGAGGACCATATTCAAATTAAGAGGAAAATGTATTTTCTTCCAGTGGTTTGTTTTCAGCTGTTAGCAGAAATCGAGGCAGAGATCAATATTGAAGTTTAAATTTCGTTTCAGATTTATCATGTCATATTCACACAAAATTTCGAAATGAATCCCATGAAAGTTGTCATCATTCACCAATTTGCTTTAATTTCTCATTTGTAATTTTCCAGTCCAATTTTCGATCTCATCTTCTAGAATTTCTGGGATCAATTACACTAGAGACAATAAACCACGTAAACATGTGTTAATTGATCTCAATGTACTATAGTTCATATTTCTTTAAATTACTTTGCTATTAACTGAATTTTGTTAATTCTTTCCAACTTTGAGTGTCCTGGATATGACATTAAAAAATCTGAGAGTGAAGCTCCAGTAATGCTGGAGCTTTGGGGAATGCGGAGTATCCATTCATTGCTATTGCTCCTAGATCCACTCTGGCCCAGAATGTTAGCACCTGATAGAGTCCTATCGAGGAGTTGAATAGAACTGCTTGACATTTAAACTCTATGCAAACAAATGATTTATGTTTAATTGAATTATTTGATCATTTAATTGTATGTAAACAATTGACTGATGTTTAACTGAATTGTCAATGATACATAGCAATACTTGGAACCATTTAACTGTGTGCAAACTAATGGGTAATATTGAATAGAATAATCAGTGTTAAATACTTGAACCATTTAACTTATAGTGTGTCGTGTAACGGGATGACGGAAGCTTTAATAGCAATATTCTACTATGCAATTTACGTCCTATCTGCTGTGATACTTTTCTGATCCAGATAAACCGCCTCTCCTCGTTTCCCACAAAAAATCCCCATCACAATTTTCTGGAAATGTAACTCATTAGATATGAAATTTTTCTAACTTTATAACCAGATTTATAAAGTTACTGGACCGCTTTTTCCTTAATTCTAAACAACTGTGTCTGTTTTGTGGTTACTCAAAAAAGTTCTTCACAACTGAGACATAACTGCATCAGACTAACGTTCTAGCTCGACATAGATTTAGCAAACTTTATTGAGATCCCAAAACTTATTTTGATTTCTTTGTGTGACTTTAAAATTAGCTAACTTTGCATGTTTTATAAAATCTGTATTCCCCACAAATCTATCAGAATTTTGTTGGATTGTTTAAGCCAACTATTTGTAATGAAATATTTTACAGCAAAAATACTTACCTAATGTGATTTGCCCAGTCGTCTAGGGCTGCAGAATACACCGACTGCACCTCTGCAGAGGGGTAAGACACCCCGATGGATATGACGTTAAACAATCTGATGGTGAGGTTCTAGTGATGCTGGGGCTTTGGGGAATGCAGAGCACCCCATCATTGCTATTGCTCCCAGGTTCACTCTGGCCAGAAATGGTAGCACCTGATAGGGCCCTATGTATGGGTTAAGTAGAACTAAACTGCATACTTATGCCAAACTGAATTGATTGAATTAGAACTATTTGACTAAACTGAATAGCTTGAAATAGAAATTTTTTTTTTTTACAATTCATCTGTGTACTTACATTTAAATTGCGTACTTATGCTAAACTGAGTTGTTTGAAATGGAACTGTTTTTGACATTGAAACTCTACTTTCCCGAAACTGAATTGTTTAATATAGAGCTGTTTTGACATTCAACTGTGTATAAACAAAATCTGTACTTATACTAAAAGGAATTGGCTGAATTAGAACTGTTTGAATAAACTGAAAAGCTTGAAATAGAAATGCTTTTGACAATTAAACTGTGTACTCATGCTAAACTGAACTGTTTGAAGTAGAACAGATTATTTATATAAAAATGGATTTGGCGTTAAATAACCTACAAAGGTTGATATGCCATAAAACCCAAACAACCAACAAAAACAACCTAATTTGATCGTATTTCCAGTGAATAAATCTAAAAAGCAAAAATCAAGATTGAAGATTAGATTGGATAAAATCAAAGTAAACGAAAAAAATAGCCGAAACTTTGCTACGTGTCAGCTGCAACAGATGATAACGAGGTAAAATCGTAAATTTGAGGACAATCCATTATCTCATAAACTAGAGTCAATTTGGCTAAACGAATATCATTTTTAGATTCAGTTCTCAAAAATATCGTTTGCACATCCTTGGCAACGAAGCCAATTTTTCTGTCTAATTGGTAAAGATATGCATAATTAGAAATAAGTTCTAAAATTTTTCTTTGCGAATTCAAATTAGATCCGTTCTGAAATAAAAAAAACAAAGATAAAAAGAAAGGAAAATGGAAGGAAAACACAAGAAGGAAAGGTAAAAGGTTATAAAATTGAAAAAGTGAAAAAATATGTGTTAAAGTTTCTATGGTAACGTGATATCCGTAAAAAAGGAAAGCGAGAAGGTTTATTTGTACTTGGAGAGGGTAAGTTAAGTGCATGTATGTGTGTGTGTGTGTGTGCGTATGTGCATGAAACAAAGAGAGAGAGGGGGGGGAGAGGAAAGTTCAAAGAAGCACAGGAAACAATTTAAAAAAAACTTTCCAACGGAAAAAAACAGACAAAAATAAATTTGTTCATCATGTTCCTATTCATGCATACAGATACACAAAACGTCATTATATCTGCAACAAGTCATTAGCGAGAAAGGTAACCTTATATTCAATGTAAGTAAAGTAAAGTTAGCGACCATAGTCGAGGGTGACCCGAAGGCTTCCTTTTCGATAGCTACTACACCAAGGTGTAGGGGAGGGCGCTACTCCATTCCCTGGATTGCTCCACTTTACCCTTGAACCGTACCTTATAATGCTGAGTGTTAAGCAAGGTGGTATCAAGTTCCATTTTTAAAGTCTTTGGTATGACTCGACCTGGGATTGAACCCAGATCTCCCGGGCCATTGGCGAACACTCTAACCGCTGGGCCAATGTCCCGGTTAGAGTTTCTAATTCTCTTCGATTATTGGATACTGACTTGAACAACCATTTTGACATGTCAATACAGATTCGGAGGTAGGACACTGGGAAATATACCTGGTACCTATGGTTCCTAAAGTAAACGGGACGCAGGTATCCCCGGCGAAAATGCCGCGAAAATTGCGTGGGTGGAATGCTAAAAGAAAGCAGAATCATGTGCATAATAAAAGGAAAAGAAAAGAAACTAATTATATTTTCATATATCAGCGTTGTTGTCTTTCTCTGCTATACTTCACGATACTAGACTTATTAGTTCTCAACGTTTTGACCTTAAAGAAAACCAGAATGTCCTTTCTCTACCAAGAACATGTGATTCAAAAAAGGTAAACTGTTAAATTCTGGAAAGAGCGATATTCTGATAGTTTGAATTTGCTAATCTGTGTTCACAGGTGACAACTGAAAACCCTAAAATTCCCTCCTGGTTGAAAATAACTGACTATATATATTATGAAGTCTGCTTTATCTATAAACCAAGACAACTTAATATCGGTGATAGAGCGTATACATCTAAGTTAGGATAGCGTAGACAAGTTAGAAACTGGAAGGTACCACATTGGATCTGCATCTACGTTATCCTAAATTATATATATATATATATATATATATATATATATATATATAACAGATTGAATTTTCGTTATAGTAAAATATCATTTATTCATGAATAATTTAACAACGAATTAATTTCAATCATTTTTTTATTCGCCATTATTTTGAATCACTTCTTGGGATTTATCAGGTAACTTGTTAATTCTTTTCAAGTAAAATTCAGCTGGTTTCGAGCACTAAGAAGTTTTCCATGAACGTTTTTACCTGAAAAAACTTTTTGACATTCTGGGCATTTTGAAGAGAAGGGAAAAAATGGAAATCACTTGTCGAAAAGGTCTTGTGAATATGGTGAATGCTAAAATCCAATATTTTTTCCTGCGTGATTCTTGTTGAATGTGGCTTTGCGTTAATTTGGAGAAACACAACATTTTTCCTATTGACAAGTGTGCAATGTTCTCTTAGAAGATTTCCATGCAAAAGTTGTAGCTCTGAAGGATAGAAATCTACATTGGGTGTCTGATTTCGTTTTAAAAAACTCAAAATGAATAATACCGCAGTGATCCCACCATACACAACACATAACTTTTCTTCCATAAAAATCTGCCTTTGGGGTTGACTGCGAAAATTCATCCTTGTTAATCCACTGTCAAGAGGCATTTTTCGTCACCTGCAATAATATTTTTGAGAAACGGGTTATTTCACAAAGAAAACTTGTCAGTATGTATATGCGATCTTCCTTATTCTTCTCACTAAAAGTAAGAGGAAGTCAAATACACAACTTGTTCACATTTCTTATCTTTTTCAAAAGATAGAAGATTGTGGATTGGGATATGTTATGGTCAGGTTTTAATCCTCTAGCACTTGTTTGTGGATTGGGATGTATTATAGTCAAGTTTTAATCCTCGAGCACTTTTTGTGGATTGGGATGTGTTATGATCAAGTTTTAATCCTCGAGCACTTTTTTGTGGATTGGGATGTGTTATGATCAAGTTTTAATCCTCGAGCACTTTTTGGTGGATTGGGATGTGTTATGGTCAAGTTTTAATCCTCGAGCACTTTTTGGTAGATTGCATTCCATCAATAAACGCATTGATTTGAGTTCATATCTCAATGACGTTTCACTAGAACGAAACTTTGAAAACCAGTTTTGGATTTAGTGGTCAGTAATGACACTTTGGCCATAAACTCTTGGCATTTTGTTAGCTGTTTCTGTCGAGGGTTTTTTTTTATATTATTCTAAAACTCCTTCAACATTACATGTCTAATATGCTGTTTCAATTACTCGATATTTGGGATGTGAAATCATAGATTAAATTATGATACCCTCTCTTTCACTCGTGATATAACAATGGGCGATGAATGCAAACTCTAATCAGGTAATTTCCTGTTACGTTTAAGATATTCAAAATTTGAAATGTTAGTTACAACTAATATTAAAAAAACGGAAAATATTTACGCCTCAACCCAATATATATAATCTGTGTATATGTATGTATGTGTGTGTGAGTGTTATGCTTAGGGTGAGTCTTGTTGTCTCTTGATCTCTGAGACAGTTCTCGAAAGCCGACAGCAGTCATTTTATGTTTGGGAGATGAAAAGAAAAGAAAAACGCGTGTTTGTATTTTTAATTCCCTCTTAAATTATTTTATTTCCGCGCTGGGTATCGATTGTGGGTTTGGTTACTTCCATAATTTTAGAAAGAAGAAACTTTTTAGAAAAATCATAATTTTATTCCTAACATTTCTCGATGATAGAAATAGAACCAGTTCGCATCGTGTCCACATTCCAACCAATTCCAAAAGCAACTAAAATCCCAGCATTTTGTTCATTACGTAAATATCTCCACCAACCAATCAGAGTACAACTGTCCATTAAACTTCACTTCTGGCCGCTTCTCATATGTTCACTCCAAAAGGAATTGATCCATGATTCCTTGCCTGTCAATCAAATTTTACATCGTATTGTAGATGTTGACCTCAGGGTCATGTCCGTCATAAGATTCTGCACTCAAATTGGATCACTACATCACACATCCAAGCACACACGCATATATATATATATATATATATATATATATATATGTGCGCGCGCGTGTTTGTATGTATATATATAATACATTTCAGATAGATAGATGTAGTCCCAGCTCTGTCGATAAATAATGTTCCCCAGTTATTTTTTAAAATAATTCTCTTGTTTAAAATAGCTTCATAAACACAGATATCTTTGACAACTGAATTAATATGAAATTTATTAAATACGTATACTTCTAAAATATTCCCCTTTTTACTGTTTGAAGCACCCAGGTATCTCCCAAAAGGAATTTATCGTAGATATCAATATTCAGTTCAACTGAGAAAAGACAAGTAATTTTGATTATATTGACAGATTTTCTAGGGTGAACCAAAATTTTTGCAATATTTTGGTAAAGTGGGGCACAGTTCGGCAGCTACGGTTGCTTTTGACAAAACTGTAAAGATGACATACTACACTGAAATGTGACCTGACCTTTCTTGATCGTTAAGGTTCTTAGAATTCAAGCTTTTAGTGGCGTCTGTGGCATTATATTCCAATTCATAGTCGTAAAGATGACGTATCACACTGGGCTGTAAAGTTTGCCTGATACTCTCTGATTATGACTCACCGGATTTGCCTCTATGTCGTAAAGCACAGCCTCGGAATCCATGGGTTTTTTGTCCGAACTGACCTTTCTTGATCATCAAAGTTCTTGGAATTCAAGCAAAACTTCTTGAATCATCTGATTACTGTATTGGGATCAACTTTGCCTTCACATTTCCCACAACAAATGTTTTAGTTGCGTCTGTGGCATTATATTCCACTTCAGAGTTGTAAAAAATGAGATTCTGAATTAAACTACATTGCACATTCATCAGTGCAGCTTTCAAATCATATTATCATCATCATGTCGAGCCGCTAGCATGGATATCCCTGACCCTCTCTCGCCACTTTTCCCTATCGTTCATCGCCTCTGGCATGTCTTCTGGGCTTCATCCCGTATCTTCACATAGCTGCTGTATGTATGTTCTTGCTGGTCGTCCTGCGTTTGCTCGGCCATATGTGTGGGTTCATAGGAGTACATCACTTATGAGCTCGTCCCTGCTCCTCCTGCGTGCCTGGTTCGTCTAGCTTTGATAGTTTTCGTGATGGGTGGTAGGTGGCCGTACAGTTGGTGCTTTGTGGGGTGTTGCCGCCAGGACTTGTTTAATATTGCTCGCAACATTCTTGTGTAGTTGCCGTCTAGCTTCTTCTCCAGCCGTCTTGTTAGCGTCCAAGCGGTGCATCCATACAGCAGTATCGACACGACGGCTGCTTGGAAGAAACTGCGTTTCATTTTATCGGTCAGGTCTGATTTCCATATGACCGATAGCCTTTCGATTGCTGTCCATGCCTTCGTTAGTCGCGTGTCGATGTCTTTTTCGGTTGATGAGACACTGCTTCCTAGGTAAGTGAATTTGTCAACTAGTTTCAGGGAGGTTCCGTCTAGTGTGGAAATGTCGCCTGCTTGATTAAAGCACATATATTCAGTTTTGTGTGCATTGACATAGAGGCCAATGCCTGCGGCGGCTCGTTCCAAACTATGCAGTAGGGTTTCGGCTTGGTTGGGTGTATTTGCTAGTAACGCTATGTCTTCGGCGTAGTCGGCGTCGGTAATTGTTGTTGCGGGGTACCTTCTGCTTCTTTTCTTTGTCAGCTCGAAGCCGTTCTCTCTAATTTTATCGATCGATGTTCTAAGCACGTAGTCTAGACATATGATAAAGAGGTATGGGACTAGCATGTCCCCTTGTAGTACTCGTGCTACAATGTCGAAATATTCTGTGTCTCCATCTGGTGAACGTACTTTCACTTTGGTGTTTCTATACAGAATCATTATTGCTGCAACGGTTTCTTTTGGTAGTCCGTATGCTAGTAGGATTAGTTCCATTTTCCCTCTGTGGATGGAATCGAAGGCCTCGGTAAAGTCGACAAATAGTAATATCGTCTGTAGGTTTTTTGCCCGTACACCTTCAAAGATTCTAGGGATAGTCAATATTTGTGCGGTCGTGGATCAATTTTTTCGGAAGCCATTTTGGTTTTTCCTAAGAATGTTTTCAATTTTGGCTTCTATGCGTTTGCGTAGTAGGGCATTGTAAATTTTGGCTGCTATGGATGTAAGTGTTATACCTCGGTAGTTCTTGGCTAATCCGAGGTCACCCTTTTTAGGAAAGGGGAGGATGCATCCCTTCATCCATCTGTCTATCGGATTTTGATTATAGACAGCGTTACAGTGTCGGAGCAGTATGTCGTCGAATTGTCTGGTCCTCCATACTTCTGGTGGAATCTCGTCAAATCCTACAGCTTTCCTATTTTTAAGTTTTTTAAGAACAGAGTCGAGTTCTTCTGTTATGAAATAGCCTTGGGATTTCGGTTCATGCCTTTGAGTTTAGTTAGGCTGAGAACCTTTCGGCTCAGCACATAGGTTGGGTGTAAGATTGAAGCAGGTGTTAACGCGGGTGCGTGCGAGCGGATGGAGGTGTCACTCAGATGTCATAACAGTCCGAGACGATACTGGGTGACAAGGTGCAGGTGACGTCACGCACCGGAAGCACGCGGAAGTTTGTGTGAGAATTTGAAGAAAATAAGAGTCAGGTTTTGGACGCCGAACGAGAAGGATCGACCCTTGGAGCTCGCAGGCGCGAGGCGAACGTGCGCCCGATGGGGGCCGCTCGAGTTGGGGTCCAAATGAATAAGACAGCATAGAAGATTGTGTCTCTCCTCCTTACGTCGAAACCTTTAACTCAAAGTTAATAAAAACGTTTCGTACCTGAACAAGAAGTCGTTACGTGTTTTTGAGATTCCTGTTCTTTATATGTTCTGTAGTAATGAACATTACATGTCCATTTCGCACATGGCCATATTCGTGTATATGGCTACGCAACACTTCTTGCGTGAACGGTCCTAGTTTAATGTCCAATTGCTTACTAATAATTGTGGTGATTGGTTCGTGCGTAACTTTCGGTGGGTTTCCTAGTAGATTTTCGAAATGTTGTTTCCATAGTTTTATTCTTTCTTGTTAGTTTGCAGCTGTTAATTTTGCTTTGGTTGTGCTCTTTCTTCTACTCACTTCGTTTATTGTTAGCCAGGTTATCCTAGATTGCCTCTCTTCCACTGAGTCTCTAATCTTATCAATCTGATTTTGTATGTATTCTGTCAGTTCTTTTAGATATATGCCTGTTAATTGATCATGTGCCCTTTTTTTTAGTTTTATGGCATTGTTCAGTACATTATCAGAATACAATCAAATACAGCAGCTACTTCCTATTGCAGCTTGAACTGCTTCGGTCATGTGACGCATGCACTGCAAACTACCACTTGCCAAAATATTGCAAAACTTTTGACTCACTCTAATATAAGATATTATCAGACATTTACAATATTTTTTATATGTTTTGTTTCTTTGTTTTTATTCTTTTATTTTTTTATTTTTTATTTTTTTGCTGCTATTGCTTTTTTGTTGGGAGGGGTCTTTGTCTTTTGTTAATCATAATTTAATTACTAGCATTATGCTCGGTGTTACTTTTATTATTTATACCTGAACATTTTCTCCTAGACAATACATGTGTACGATTCCGAAGATAAATGATATTAGCTGCATCGACTATCGATTATGCATACATTTTTGTCACTGCCGTACATATTAGCACGGATACGTACACGTCGTTTTGGGGTTTGTTTGTTTTGTCTTGTTTTTGTTTTTTGTTTTTTGTTGTTTTTTTTTTTTGCATTTATTTATTTATTTTTGTCTTTTGTTTGTTTGTTCTTTCTTTTTCAAGACGTTTTCTTTTTTTTAGTTTCTAAACAAGAGGCACAAAATATGCAAATACATAAACTGTATAAGATGACTTATAAACACCAGGAATATTTATAAGTATTGGAATTTCTTACGCGTGTAGCATTAATAATAATAATAATAATAATAATTATAAATTTTGCTTTTAACTCACATTCCATTCATCGTAATTTCTCTGGTTCTTTGACGAAAACTCGTTCTACTGTTGTTAAATATACAGCGTAGATCAAAATTAATAAACCACCAACGAGACTCCAACTCGCTTATACTTCCGTATTTCCTATTAGGACACATAGATCAACCGGGAAATGTCATTTAAAAGTAGCCATACAGCTACATTTTCTCGAACATCTATACGCCTCTGTCTTCATTTTGTGTTCACTAGAATTATTAGTTTGAATAGCATTCGTATTTGATGATGATGATAATGATCATGATCATGATTTGGATGACGATGCTTCATCTGAGAAATTAGAATGCAATATTATATTTATATTACCAGTGTGTATTAATAAAAATAATAGTCACAATTTATTGCTTAATTTGATTGATTGATTGATTGATTTTTGAACGCAGTTACATGATATCAATTATTCCTATCTAAGACAAATGATGTACAAATAGATCTATTTGTCCGATAAATGGGACCCAGAGAGGTAATACAACACTGGATCTAAGTAGACATGAGAATAATGGCAATGAAGGGGTACTTCACTGTCGGCAGAACTCCAGAAATAAAGTCGCACAATCAGATACAGTTTAGTGTCATACCAAAGGGGAGGGGGTCTTACCTTTCGGCTGAGGATAGCCAGTGTATTCTCAGCCACGCTGACAAGGCAGGCTTACTTTAGATGACTTCTGTCAGTTGGTTTTCATAGCTATGAAAAGCAATATAAATTAATATGAAAATAATACTAAAAATAATAATTGATGACTAAAATATTTCCAATGCATTAAAGTATATCAAACGTCTAACTATATCGGCAGTTTCTTATGTCACACGGAGCCATTTTGTTATCGTCTTCTGGTGACGAGAGATTAAATCGGATAACAGTCATTTAAAAGAAGTTTAAAAGGAAAAAAAAAACGTTGAGAGATGTGAAATTAAAAGATGAATTTTGGACAAAAATACAAAGAAATGAAATGAGCTCAAATGTTTTTCAAGAATAAAAACTTTCTGCGTCAAATGTAAAATAAGAACGACAATTAATAAATCAGCTAAAAAACTCGTTTAACGACGATTGTTTGAGACGCGACGAAACGAAATTGAACGAATTATGCAAATTGGAAATTAAATTTTCTCCTACAGTTTTAATTAAATGCTTATTTAAGAAGAATATAAAATGACGTTTAAAATGAATCAAATATTGAAATAATCAGATTAAAATTGATAACGAAACCTGAAATAATTATTTTCAGATTCATAATCACATTGAATTTTTCTTTCTCATTAATTGATAAAATCAAATATTTTAATTTTCTTCATTCTACTATAAAGCAATCCAGTTTCATTTAGGTACAAAACTTCGCAATAGTTGGGCATGATGGACTCATAATCAAATTATTCATTCATTTATTTATCGTGCTTAAAACTAAAAGAATATTTGCGATTATTCATAAGTACTTTTATTTTCATTGCGTCTCACATAAAAATTGACTAGTTTATCAATTTATGCACCAATGTGATCGCAGATGTGGAAGACGCACCTCACAAAGGCTGGAAAGTAAAATTAAACACATTCTATCATGTCTTCGACAAAAACTCTCACATTTATCTCTTTTTTTTTTCTTCGTTAGTAATTCACTCTGAAATTTGGTCAGCACTTTCTGGACAATACAGGTTATAAAGAAAACTATTTTAAAATCTTAAGCGTAACGAAATCATCTTTTTGTTTGAATGTTTTGGAGACAAATATATGACAGTTGAATGAATTGCATTGTGAAGACAGGATTCAGTTTCGCTCAACTTTATGGGGATTGATAGATTTCTTTTTCACACTTTATTGTTTAATATAATGTTTTTAGTTATCAGATGCAATGTGTTATATGGATGCGTTTGTTTTATTCCTGTGTCAAATTCAACGTAACCCACAAGTGAATGTCAGAAAAAAGACACTTCTCAGGAAATGAAAACTATAATTATTAAAAATTCATCAGAGTACTCAGTTTTCAGTTATGGTGCACAATTACTCTCTCTCTCTCTCTCTCTCTCTCTATATATATATATATATATATATATATATATATATATATATATATATATATATACTGTTTAGCTATATTCATAAAGGGAGCTCAGTATTGGTGATAGAGCATATATAAATCTTTTTGAATACAGTCAAAAGCGCTTGCATTTCTTTTTGATTTGCAGTCCTAGCTCACTGGGCTGGGACACATTTCGGCCGGTCGAGTTCACAGATACACAGATCAGGTCTTGGCTTGGTGACAGTCGTTTGAGGCTGCCTGATGCGGGTGCCGGGTAAGCACACCATTTGTGTCACGCAGCTGAGACCGGCACATATATAAATCTTTTTGAATACTGTCAACAGCACTTGGTAATTGACCGTCTCTCGCCTATGAGATCATCAGAACAAGAAATTCTCCCCCTCCCATTCTGTGTGTGTGTGTGTGTGTGTGTGTGTGTGTGTGTGTGTGTGTGTGTGTGTGTGTGTGTGTGTAGAGAAAAAGACTCTGAGAGAGAGAGAGAGAGAGAGAGAGAGAGAGAGAGAGAGAGAGAGAGACATAAAAGTATCCAATAATTATCACTGTCTAGTGTTTATGGATTTAAATACATGGAATTTATTGGATGCATTGAACATAGTTCCTTCTAATTCATCAGGGAAATGGGTTAGATAAAAAGGCAGACTAAGTCCCCTAGATTTGGTGAACAACCAGTCTAGGAGAAAGCTGAATACAAAATTAGTTACTGAGACAGTCAGATGTTGTTTTACAACTGATGCCAAGCTCTATTGTCCCTTGCTCGTCCGTCGTATAACATCGGTGACGTGTGAAGAGACTTGGTCAACAGCTGGTCGTCGATATAACTTTACCTCAGCCAGCGACTGGGTAAAAATGATGTAAAGCTAACAAATACTAACACCACCACCAACATTCATGCACAAACTAGAGAGATAGAGATCGTTTTCGAAATCTATTACAGCACACACACACACGCGCGCGAGCGTGAATATATAATCGATACAGTAAATATAGGTATGTATCTTATGTATACATGTGTATGTGTGCGTGTGCATATTCTTATTACCATTGAATGTAAATATAATAATACTTTTTGCATTTTCTAAAATTCTGTCTAATTATCCATATACATAGTATATATATATATATATATATATATATATATATATATATATATATATATATATATATATATATATAACACTGTCAATCAGTTAAAGAAATCCGTATGGACTTAAATTATCTTTTAAATATTAGAATATTAAATAATTAACTAGTTTTGATTTAAAAAGATAACCCGAAAAGACATCGAAATATTTGCAAAACTATTTAGCATGTCATTGCAAATGAGCGCAATCCTCACTGGGTACTTTGTGATGAATTAATTTCTTACCAAATTCCTTTTGTCTATCTTGTCAATTCCTTCTTGAAGCTTCACCAAATTTTAGTTTCATAAGTAGTTTTATTTTATGTATTTTCGACATGCATATATACATACATATGTACACATGCAATCCCACATACATGTATTTAGATAGATAGATAGATAGATAGATAGATAGATACTGGTAAATATTCGTGCACTTTAAATAACCTACCTAAATCCTTTATAACTGAACTTTAGAATAAAATTATATTGAAATCACGCGAAAACGTTCGTGCAAATGTGAATCGCGATGAATTGGAGAAAAAAATTTAAGTGAGATCGAAAAACAATTTGAATTTCTTCCAGCTCAGAAACACCAAGAGCTGAATTTATTTTCGTTTATTTCAAAAGCCAAAATGAGAAAGAAAAACTGAATTATTCAAAAGCTGACGATATTTTTTGTTGCCATAATTGGAATTTAAATCGTAGTTTGTATGACGCAAGGCAAATAATCAGACAACTCCGATTGGATAAGAATTCGCATCTCGGCTGGTTGCATTTAGATATGACCAAATTCAAACGATTACGTGAAATTCCGGGAAAAATATATAATAAAAGTATTCAGTCCAATGCACTTGATACAGCATCGTCCATAAATAGAAAACTTCTAAATAATTTTCTTTATAAAAAGTTAAATTTCTTCAAAACTAAAAATACCAGGATTTATTTTGAGTGGAACATTAAACAATCAAAATGGATATCATTAGGTATTATTTTTTACCAATCACATTGAAACTCTGAAACCAAAAATATATAAGAAGGGTGTACTTATTTTTGAACAATTACACATTCACACGACAGAAAAATGAATTTTCAAAAAATAAAAAATAATCACTAGCGACCTTGCAGTTTTTTCTTCTTTCACTATTTGACCTGAGAAGGTGAGCTTGTGTTACTGCCAAAACCAATTCTTTTGCCATCCTAGGGAACTCTTTCACATTAAAAACCTTTTCTCTGACAACACTGATTTATTTCAAGGTGACTTCGCTTCTCTTGACCAACCACTTATGATTATTTTAACCAGCGACTTTAGATCTATTTTGGATAATCACTTCTATTTCTTTCTTATTTTTGGAGTCCGACTTCATCAATACAAAACTGTAAGGAATAATATAAATTACATAACCTTTCAAGGCTTTTCCCTTGTATATCATAATTCCTTACTTTCTATGTTAATCAGTGCCCATCTTCTAATCTTTCTCTTTCGGTTCTCTTACTCTGTCTTCTGTTGGCAGCCTTCTTTGTTCTCGTTTGGGCCCCCTCGAGTCTCTTTGTGTGTCTTCTCTGTTCGTTTTTTGCTGTAATCCCAACTGTTCTTAGTTTTTTTGTTGCTGGAATTACAAACAACGCCAACTCCATTTATATGTATATCTTAGTTTATTTCTTCGACAACGATCACTTCTTCACCCGTTGCGACCTTTACGAGGAATTGACGAGCACAGGTGGAACCCAAACGCTCCATTCAAGCACAACACGCCAACTGATTTACCTATATTTTCTCAGTATCGTCTGATCACATGACTTCTTAATCCAATCACAGCTGTGGATGCAAACGACCCCTGAGATCACCATATATCACACAAATCAATAACTGACGGTACCTTTCCGTGCAATTTACTTGAAATTTTACTCTTCATTCCAATAACAGACTTCACCAATGCAACAAAACGAGACGCTAGTTTCTTGTTTACTTAAAATCTCATTCGTTTTCCTTGAACACGACGAAATCTGTTTTTTTTTTTCGACGACAATGTTCGTTTCTTCATATCTCTCTCTCTCTCTCTCTCTCTCTCTCTGTCTCTCTCTCTCTCTATATATATATATATCCATCTATCTATCTCTCTTATATCTTCAACACACACGCACAAAAAAACAACTACGTTCTACGTGCTTCGTAAAAGAGTCCCTCTCGTTCTAGTTCGCCTTCCAATGATCTTTGACCCAAGACTCTCGTCTAATACTTCTCATATACAAAACAACTTTCGTTTTGTCATAAGCGAGAGAGTCCCCGTGGCGTAGTAGCAAACATACTGGACTGTGACATCGTAGTAAGCAAGTTCGAATTCCTGTCGCGCCATTACAATCACTTTTGGATAAATACCTTTGGGAAAGGTATTAATCCCTAATCCCCTTCCCAGCACTCAGGATTAAATAGCACCACTACTGTTCTTCTACAAAGTGGATTTTGCATTAAAACTCCACAAAGGTTGATATGTCATTTAACAAAGAACCAAAACCAATATTATAAGCAATAGTAATATCAAAGACACGAACCTGCACATGCGCATAAATCATATTGCAAATGGACGCTTACGCGAAAAAAACACGCGAAGTAGCGCGTCTTTTTTTTTTTAGTGAAACTCGTCACAAAATATATCAACAGGATGGATGACTTAAGATAATGTCATCAAACTCGAAATTTTCAGCTGGTAGCGTTTTGATTTTGATTCTATTCTTGATGTTTAAATCATGTTGTATTTGCCAGAAACAACTTGAATTTTACCCAAAAAGGAAGAAAAATGTCATTTATCTTGAAAAACTGAAAAATAATTGCAAAATGAGAGAAATGAGTGTCTGAAGTCAGTTTTTATAATCGGTCCATTAAGTTATTCTACTTTAACCCAGGATGAATATTTCTCGGTTATAAAAAGATTTACTTTCCAGCCAATCACCTTTTGCACAATATAAATTCACAACTACCACTGATATCTTCAAAAGAAAAGAAAAAAATGTTTGCCAATCGGCTTTCCTCTCTTATGGAAGCCGAATAAGACAATTCTAATCACTGAGGGCTGATTAGTGGCGCCCTATCATCACCACACACCAACCTCGCGACTTTTATGCACTTTTTGCCTCACGAAGTTTAAGCTTATCTTTCATATTTGTCTTTAAGCTGAACATAAGCTTAAAGCAGAACATTAAAACATCACGAAAGGAAAAAAAAGATTTTGTCTCGTTTTGCGATGAAGTAAAACCAAATCGTTTCTCAGATTACTTTGTGACGTCATAAAATTCTATAAAGTCATCCATGAAATTTGAAAAATATGTCAATTTTTTAATTATCTTTATGAAATCCAATCATCATTTGAGTGTAAAGAATTTTTTAGATGAAGCATTGTCATTATTTCATCCTAGTTTTCTTTTGTCTTTTTTGTTGCTTTTTATTACAACTGAGTTCTATGGTTGTTAAATAAGTAATAATGATTGCTTGATGAAAAAAGAGATTCCGATGAAAAAACTATAAAAATTGGATGAAAGATGAAAAATTAATAATGAAAATTCAGAAAATTTAAAGACTACTACTACTACTACAACTAGTGTAAACAAACAAAATAACATCGTGTAAATAAAGAAAAATGTATATATATATATATATATATATATATATGCAAATTTCATTAAACATAATAGATATTTTATGTCTACATATTTTCTTTTGGATCCGTTCGAATTCCCGTATTACTTTTATCGTATTCGGGGGGAATCGATTTAGGTATTGTCCATAGTTGCATGTATCCCTAGTACTTTCTGCCCGACTTTGGGCCATCATCAGGGGAGGATCTACTACAAAAGTGATGTAACTTTTGTTTTAGCATATTACTACCGTGTAAGGGCGTCTTTGCCGTTGGAGGTTATGGCGTTTGTTTTTGAATGTGATTCTATATTTAGTGCCAGTAGCTAAAGACATTTAAGTACATTAGCATTGGTTTGAAAATTAATTCTATTAAGTGTCGGCTGCAGGTTTCTGATATGTAATGCTTTTTTATCGTAACCAAATGCACTACAATTACAAATCCGATGAAAAAATCTTGAAAACATTGATTCACAAAAACATACTCCCCACTGATCCTAATAAAAAATAAAACTTATTATATATTATAATAAGTTTAAAACCTCGAATCTAGTCATTAGAAATAATTCCTCTCCCTCGATTGGGGTTTTGCAAAAAACCAACGTAATATATAAATTAAAATGTCCTTTAGGAGATTGTATCTCTGATAATAATAATAATATATATGTTGGTTTAACCTCAACTACCCTGTCGAGGAGACTTACAATGCGCCTTTCAGACACAAGTTCAATAGCTCAGCATTTAAAAAAACATTCATGCCCAACAACACAACTACGGAAAATTCTCACCGACAACACAACAATATTAGAACATCAAAATAATAAACAAAAACTTCAGATTCTCGAAGCATTACATATCAGAAACCTGCAGCCAACACTTAATAGAATTAATTTTCAAACCAGTGCTAATGTACTTAAATGTCTTTAGCTACTGGCACTAAATATAGAATCACATTCAAAAACAAACGCCAAAACCTTCAACGGCAAAGACGCCCTTACACAGTAGTAATATGCTAAAACAAAAGTTACATCACTTTTGTAATAGATCCTCCCCTGATGATGGCCCAAAGTCGGGCAGAAAGTACTAGGGATACATGCAACTATGGACAATACATAAATCAATTCCCCCAGAATACAATAAAAGTAACACGGGAATTCGAACGGATCCAAAAGAAAATATGTAGACATAAAATGTTTATTATGTTTAATGAAATTTGCATTAACGAAGAAATGCTGCCTAAATATACATATATATATATATATATATATATATATATATATATATATATATATACTCTGAGACATACATACATACATATATACATACATAGATACAAAGAAATTTCAAGGTTCATTGTTGAATGAACATAAATGAACATAAAATTGTAAAAGAAAACTAAAAACTGATAGAAAAGAGGAATAAACTGAGATCAATATGAACAAGACACCAAAAATATACGAAGAGAATCCGTTAATATTTTTTATATGGAGTAAAAAAATATCATTTTTTTTAAAGACGTTCAGAAACAACTTTAAATTATTTTTCACCAAAGTTTTGTTCTTCGTTTTTGTTTCGTTAACCTGTTACGATTTGTGGCTTTTTAGTAATCAACTCTTGAATTGAATACATCAGAAAATCTAGTCACTTCAGAGTATAAAGTTGATTTTGCCAGCCCAACTCACTACTGGTTTTCAACATAGAAAATAAGCAGCTTTTTTCTCTTTGGACAAGTGAAATATTTTCTTTCTGATTATATTCAACAAAAAGTGAGGGGTTTTATATTGTGGAACATTTAGTCTAAATTTGTCATCCTTTTCTTTTCTAGAATTCACCTTTATTGCTTAACGTTTGTCCCACTTTTAAAATTTTGTTTCGGTTAAGTCTGGCCAATGTGAATGCATCGGAAGAAATTCAATCCCCATTTTTTTAAGAATGAAATCTGCTTGATTTTCTTGCAGTTTCCATCATTCAAATGAAGAAACGAAAGACTTCGGGAGCATTTTGATCGATTGCTACGAATCGTATTGAAAATGAATACTTTTCAGAGAATCAAATAATTAAAAAGCACCTAAATTTGCATGTCGAACAACTTTTATACAACTTAGAATCCAAGAAATAAAAACAAATAGAAAACATTTTTCTTTTGTTCATTTATGGCTTAATTTTATTCATGACGCCAATCCATTCCCCATAAAAGAATTTTCTGAATAATTCATTGAATCCGTCGGTCAAAGGTTGAATAAAATTCCATTAATCTAAGAGAAGAAAGAATTTAATGGTCACAATATTGGACAAGAGGCTTTAAGGTCAATGCTGAGTTTGCGAAATTCGATAAAAGATGTCGGAAATTTCAGTGATTCCTTAACTGAAAATAATTTGTTAACTTATAAAATGATCAAAGCACATTTTTTTTATATAAATCCTTTTGTTATTTCGTAGGTGTTCAGTGTGGCTAGGTTTTATGGCCTATCCATCGTCGTTGGTCATTTGTTTGCAAATAGTTAAACGGTTTCAAGTATTCCTATCTAACACGAATAATTCTATTTACAAACTATCATTTGTTTGCACACAGTTAAATGAAGATATATATGATTTGCAAGTGAGTAGTTTGTTGATAATTTCATTTTTTTAAAAACCTACCGCTTATTTATGTCCACATGTTTAAGTATTGCTATCAAACACGGATAATTCCATTAATCATTTGTTTGCACATAGTGAGTGGTTAAAAGTATTTCTATTTAACACTAATTGTTCAATTTAACACTACTAATTCATTTGCAGTCAAATGGTTCCAATTATTGCTATGTAATACCAATAATTTAACTTCGGCACATGGTTAAAAGTTTCAAGTATTTCTATTCAACACTAATTATTCTATTCCTTTGCACACAGTTAAATGGTTTCGAGTATTGCTATGTAACATTAATACTCCAATTCAATGACAGGTATTTGTTTACACACAGTTATATGCTCAAACAGTTCTATTTAAGTCATACTTGAGGTTCTATCAAGAACTATCACTCCAGATCAGAATGACAATGCAGGGGTACTCCATATTTCCCAAAGCTGCAGGTCTGGATCCTCACCATCAGAGGTTTTGCATCATATCCTGGACACCGTTGTTGTCGCTAATTAAATATACATACGCAAGTCCAGAGAGAAGCGAAGAATTACAAAGACAGTGATGAAAGGGTTAATAGTCCAACAGTTAAACTAATCTTTTTTAAATAACAACCGTCATTCAAATTCTAATGTTTCTTTTGCATTACGAACTGAGGCAAAATTGAATAAAGTTCTAAATACGAACCAGAATATTGGATTAAATCACTTTTATTTTCTTTATGGTCCACCTCGATGTGGAAAATTGACTTACGGTCAAATCACACCGAAAGCAGTTAAACAACGATTGCACGATTCATTTCCAAGATGAGTGACTACTTAATAACAACAGGTAAAATCAGACAGGTGAGGCTTGTGGCTCAGACAAAGCGATGCTTTCGTAATAATAACTATTCTAAACAAACTCGAAGTTAAGCATCAATGAGCCTATTCAGTTCTGAGATGGGTATTATAATAAACAACCTAAGGCCTGAGGGCGTTATGAAGAAAAAAATCTAAAAATAACAATTAGATTTGAGGAACTTCTCTAAGCGAAAATCTCTGAATTTTCTGTCTGTCTGTCGCACACATGCACACACACACGGTATCCAACTCCCTCTCTCTTTCACACACGCACACACACACACACACACACACACACACACACACACACACACACACTTTCTTTCTCTCTCTCTCTCTCTCTCTATATATATATATATATATACAGACATACATACATGCATACATACATACATATATATGCTAAAGTTATGTTTCACTATAACATATTTATTGATAAAATTTATTGAACAACGTTCTGTATCGATTTTTCTTTTGTAGCAGAGAAAAACGACAACACTGATGAATAAAAACATAGTCTGATTCTTTTTTTCCTCTTATTACCCAAAATGTACGGATGGGTAGACACGGGGTGGGGTCGAAGACGGCTGAGATGCACACACAGGAGCAGAGTTATGAATCTTCATCGACTCCTCAGATTGAAACTTTCCTGGTTATATAACATCCCTGAAGTCCACATAAATTCTTTAGCTTGCTGCTTATACATTGAGCGTGGACATACCTCCTTCTAGCATGCCACCCACGCAAATTCTCGTGGTCAGCCTCCAGGCTGCCGTCGATACAATTTAGTGCCAAAGCCATCCTTCAAGAAGGACAGTAAGGATGAAGGAAGGTAGTGGTACTTTGTGGTTTCTTTGTTTAATGGCATATCAACCTTTGTACGTTATCTAATGCTAAAGTCACCCTTCAAGAAAGACTGTAAGGATGAAGAAAAAGAATTAGAGAAATTCGTGTTATCAGTGCGACTTGATCATGATGATATATAAGGCTTATATTTTTTTATGATGATGATGATGATATATAAGACTTATATTTTTATGATGATAATGATGATGATATATAAGGCTTATATTTTTCATGATGATGTTGATATATAAGGCTTATATTTTTTATGATGATGATGATGATATATATTTTTTCACCATATCCGTCATATTTATTTAGATTAGATAACTAAAATCAGTCAGTGAGAGAAAAAAATTGATTTGTTCCAATTGTATAAGAAGCAATTTTATAAACGTTAAAAAAAAGATTAAGGTCAATATGTAAGACCGTCTTCCAAAAATTAGGAAATTTTCAAAAATAGCCAAGAAAAACCAAAGACATCATTATGAATACTTTGTTATTCTTTCATAAAAAGTTAAACATTTTATTTCATAATGAAATTATCTTTTAAAGAATTTAAAAATCATTCACTGGCAACGTCGCCTCGAGAATTTCGATTAAAAATTTCTTTTAAAAGAAATGTTTTTTTATTTTAAAAATATCGCAAATTTTATTAAAATCTGAATATTAGCCGATTTACTTCTTTTTTTTTTTAAGGCAGTTTTGGCAAGTGGGCGTTTCTGTAACCCTGCCTAAAACAGAAGCGCACATACACACAACATGTGGTACAATAATGTGCATTCATATATATATATATATTTTTATGTGGATGTCTGTGTGTCTCTGTGAGGGTAGACATCTGAATCGAAAGGATTTTGTCTTCAGTATCTTTTGACGGCGTCAAATTGACTGAGGAAGTTGTTTCTGTGAATTACTCGTGTGCGGTCTCGGCGCGAAAATAGACAAAGATATATGCTTGCGTGAATCTGCGGAGTTTTTACGTGAGAACCCGAAATGGAAGCAGGGATGGAAAGACCAAGGCACGTTAGTCAGGGGAGAGTGAGTCGATGCCCAGTGATAAGCCAGCACTGAGGTAGTGAGGATGGGCAGTTGGTCTGTGGACAGCAGTTTTGATAGCTGATGGGATTTTCGCAAAGCTCTTGCGATAGCCAGACACACACATAGCACAAAATGTCTCAGCTTTCCCATCTTATGGTTTTGTTGTCTCAAATTAGTTGTTTTATTTTCTTTCCTTCTTCCCTTTGTTATCTTTCTTGTTATTGTTTTACTTAAGAGTAGCAATCCGGCCGAGTGTAAGATTTTACAACGACAATCCTTGCTTAACGATCGGCCACTAAGACGCAGAATACAGCAGCAAATGAGGAAGAAGCGTAGCTCTAAGTTAAGACAGAGGATTATGAACTTCCACAAGTCGGGAAATTGTTAAAGCATAATTTCAACCCGGTTAGCTATCCCTAGATTCACGGTACAGTCCATTATAAACCGTTTAAACAGTTTGGCACGACTAAGAATTTGCCTGGGTGTGAAAGAAAGCCCAAATTGTCACCGAGAACTGCATGAAAACTGTGTCACGTGGTTAATATAAATCGAAGAGTTGTTTTGTAAGGCATCACCAAAAGTTTTGATACGATGTGTATCAGCCTAAGTATTCGCATAATACAGCATTGTTTAAATTGAAATTTGTTTTATGAAAACGAACCACGACGGACACCTCTTCACAAACCATGTCATGTTGTTGATTAGTTTAATTTTGCCAAAATGTTCTTGGACAGAAAATTGATTTTGGTAACAAGTACTATGGAGTGATGAAAAAAAAATTGAGCTTTTTTTATATAATGATGTACAGAAGATTTGGCACAGGGAAGGGGTGGCTTTCCTCCCAAAGAACACGGTGCTAACATTTAAACATGGAGGTGGCTGGAAAATGTTTTAGAGTTGTTTTAGCTCAAGGAGGACTGGGCAATTAATTGTAATAAAAGGAATAATGAAATTTGAAGACTATATACAATTTCTGGATGAAAATCTACAACGCAAAATTTTGATCTAGCTCAGCGATTTACTTTCCAGCAAGATAATGATCCCAAACATATATCTAAATCAGTGACTGCGCAAAACAAGATTACAATTCTTCCTTTTGGCCTTCAATAAATCCTATTGAAAATCTATGGCAAGAATTGAAAGTTGGTATATATCGTCGGTCAGTAAAAAACTTTTAAGAATTAGAAAATGTAATCATTGAAAAATAGAAGAAAACCTCAGAAAAGATTTGTTTAAATCTCATCAAAACTTTTGGAAACTATTGCAGCAAGTTATAAAGATGAGGATCGGTAGTGATTGACTACAAATCGGGTGGAAATTGTTCAATTTTTTCAGTTTTTCATGCTGTACGTATAATTTTGTTTTTTCCTTTTGTTTATTTTTTGTTCTCATAAATTTAAGTAAATTTAAGCAAAACTTCTCAAAAGATTTTATACGAAGTGTTATTGTGTTGACACAATAATGTTCAGCTGAGATCTTCTTCCTATGTTAGGCTTCAAACCTTTTGAACGACCATCGTATATAATGAACTGTGGACCTTTTTCTTTTGACCTTTGTATCAAATGACATCGACATGAAAAAGTCTGTTAAGAATCGATTTTCTTTACGACTGATGATGAATAGTTCTAATCTGTTCTTAGGCAACTACAAAAAAAAAAAAAAAAAAAAAAGTGAAAAATAACAATACCATCGTTCTTTCTTTCTTTCTTTCTTTTCATTGAGAGTGATGGCGAATTCGAAACAACCTAAAGAATTTCAAAAACTCCCGTCGTCTTTTCTCACAAAAACTGCATTCACAGAAACTAGGTTCCAGTGATTGTAATGAAAAACTAAACAAAACCATTGTTTTATTTTAAACTATGTTTTTAAATGAAACAAAATCAATGTCTGTGCTGGTGTTATTATCATTATTATTATTGCTTCAGCTGCATTGTTGCACCATTACTGCATAAGGTGTCGGCGAAGAAAGGAACAGAATTTCCAGATTCAGGCCATGTTTGACAAATCTATCTATCTATCTATCTATCTATCTATCAAATTATGTTAATAATATATACTATAGATATACATATAAATAAATTTAGATGGATATATATAAACATTATATATATATATATATATATATATATATATATATAATGTTAATATCAATCAGTTTGAATTGGTTCATATCTATCTGTTGGTTTATCTATCTAAATCTGTTTATATGTTTTTAAGTTTGTTTATATATATATATATATATATATATATATATATGTGTGTGTGTGTGTGTGTGTGTGTGTGTGTGTGTGTGTGTGTGTGTGTGTGTGTGTGTGTGTGTGTGTGTGTGTGTGTGTGTGTGTGTGTGTGTGTGTTTTCATATCTGTCTTGCTATCAATCTACTTTAATTCACTTGACCGAAATCTTTTTGTTTTGAAGCTACTTTCCCTTATCTATATGTCAATAAATGCCTTCCCTCCCACGGGAAACAAGGAGAAGTCTTCTTTACCGATGCTCTGTGCACTGAGTCAAGCAAGTTCATGTCGACATCCTTCAACATAGTTTAGCAATGAGTTAATCGCAGCTAAGAAAACAATCTTCATTTTAAAAAACGAAAAGATAACAGGTTATTAAAAGATAATGAAGGATTCATAGACCAAAACTCAGTTATTTAGTTTCAATTTATTTTTTTTAATAAACTGTTTTCTTTTTTTTTCTTTTTTTATAACAATTTTGAAGTAAAATATGCAAAAAAGTTAACATTGATATGAAAAAAATGCAACTTTTGTCAATTTATGTAGCAGGATATTGAGAAACTTGTTTTGTAGCAGAAAAAAAGTGCTTGTTTTAGTGGCTCGATTTTATACTGAACCCTTACCAAAACAATCCAACAGGCTCTGCTCTCTCTCTCTCTCTCTCTCTCTCTATATATATATATATATATATATATATATATATATACCAATCTCACTGCACGAGCAGGATAAGATACTAGGTCAATTTTTAAACGGATTTTTATTGCTTTGAATTTAGCTTTCCTTCTCCTAGAGTGGTTGCCATACCAAGGTTAAAGAGTCCAGTGTACCCTATTGTTTAGCCATAGCTAAAGGAAGAATAGTTGAATTCATCCATTTCCCAATGCACTATGTGAAATGCAAACAGCCGTGTCTAGGATTTGAACTCGGGTCACCGTGCCTATTTCCTATGACAATAACCTTTACACAATGGTAGTATGTATATATATATATATATATATATATATATATATATATATATATATATATATATATATATATATATATATATATATATATATATATATATATATATATATATATATATATATATATATATGTGTGTGTGTGTGTGTGTGTGTGTGGGACATTATGTAGTCAAATGTCTGCTGAGCTAGAGACAAATCTATATGTACGTCAGCTGGCTGATCGATTTTTTCAAATAAATCTAAAAGTAGTTAAAAATTAAAGAATAAAACAAATGTGATGGATTTGTGTACAGGTGGCTGCGTATATTTCCACGTTGGTGTATGTGTGTGTATATATTGTGTGTAAGTGCGTATAAGATAAGAATGTCGAGTTAAGTGATGTAAAAAGTACGTGAATGGCATTAAAAATGTTTTTACATGTGGGACATAATTAAACCTGATTGGCTGGATAAGTTTAGCAAACGCAGCTGTCATTTGTGGTCGGCGATGGGAAAAAAACAGAAAATAGAAAAACAATTATGAAAGAGAGAGAAAGACAGAGAAAGAGGGGGGAGAGAAGAGATAGAATGGAACCAGAGAGACAGTTGTTGTTGTTGTTGTTGTTTTGACATTTAAGGAAGGCAAAGAAAAAAGAAAATCACTCTAATCATGATAGAAGAATAATTCAAATTTGAGAAAAAGAAGGACTTTGGATGAAAAATGTCGAATGCCGTTCCATTTGTAAGAATGATGTTGAAACACTTTGAAAGGATGCTTAAAAAATTAAAGTGCATTGACCACTGATACTGGTGAGAAATACAAAACATATTATTTGGTATTTAGCGGGCCGGGAAGTAATGACTGCATTGGTGTATGTTATCAAGGATTTATGGACGAACAAACACACACACACACACACACACACACACACACACACACACACACATATATATATATATATATATATATATATATATATATATATGCATATATTTGTATGTGTGTGTGCGTGTTTACCAAACCCCTTCGTCGCGATTAGGATATGAGTGTCCTGGTTATGACACTAAACAATCTGATGGTTAGGTTCCAATGATGCTGGATCTTTGGAAAATGCAGAGCATCCCTTCAATTCCATCGCTCCAAGGTCCACTCTGGCCCGGAGGGGTAACACTTGATAGGGCCCTATCTATTGGCCAAATAGAACTAAACTGCGTACTTATGCTAAACTGAATTGCTTGAAATGGAACCGTTTTAGTATGCTAAACTGAATTGTTTGAAATGGAACTGTTTTTGACATTGAAACTGTACTTATGCTAAACTGAATTGTTAAGAATAGAACCGTTTTGACATTTAACTGTGTCAAAATCTATACTTATACCAAATTGAATTGGTTGATTAGAATTATTTGACTAAACTGAATAACTTGAAATAAAAATGTTTTGAGTATTAAACTGTGTACTCATGCTAAACTGAATTGTTTGAAATAGAGCTGATTATTTGTATAAAAATAGATTTGGCATTAAATAACCTACTAAGGTTGATATGCCACAAAACCCAAACAACCAACCAACCAACATATTTTGGGGCTTAAGCGAGACCATCCTAACCACAGGATTGGGTCACGATTTATAAAAGAAAGAATTTTTACCTCCATCGACTGAGCAAAACCACCTGACATTTTCCTCCTCATGAAGCCAATCCAAAACAAAACTTGTAACATTCAAAATAAACGTGAGCACGTTTTTGTAACGACATGTTTGTCCGTTCTTTTAATACTAAAATCAAAAAACAACTTCATCGTCTCAACTTTGTCTTCAATTTGCTAAACACCCGCAAATGTAACATTTGTTATTATAATGAATCTGTTTTATTCCTTAAATGATCGTTTAAAACTCTAAGTTGAAATATATATTGCAATAAAGTAATTGTTTTTACATTTTTGTCACTGTAAAACATAGATAGATGAATAGAATAAAATAATATTTCAAAGATTGTCGACATTCAACTTGTCTAGGGAACTAGGAGCTCTAGAGCCAGGAACTTCAGAGCCAGGAGCTCTAGAGCCAGGAACTTCAGAGCCAGGAGCTCTAGAACCAGGAACTCTAGAACCAGGAAGTCCAGAGAATCCCTTTTGGCTTGAAACTTTTTTTCTGTTTTTTTTTTTTTTTCATCTAAACTTCCAAATCGCTATTTTATGATTATTGAGTAAGTTGGCTGATTCCGAAATTTTGCACCGTAATGGAGATCGAAAAATATCTAACTATATCGGTAAATTTGAGAATTTGCTGTTTCGATTTCTAAGGCTAATTGATAAAGCGCTGTCAAACATACTCCCAAGATTAATGGATGTAAGTTCAAATCTCACCTGATATCATCTCGGCCATACATCGATTTTTGAACGCAAACATGAAATCATGGTTAAAATAAGCCAAACATTTTTAGAAAAGATGATTTTTATGCCCAACAATTCTCCATCAGATTCAGCTAAGAAATCTAATGAATATCTAAATAAAGTTACTTTCAAAGTAAATGAGTCGTTTCTTTCTTTTTCTTTCTTTTTTTTTTTTTTTTTTTTTTTTTTTGCTCAACGTTAACCAGATAAGAAACTAGTGGAATATTTTGTAGAAGAAAATTTACATTGGCAAACGACAATTTTTACCTGGAAATATGAACTTTGAAATCATTTAAGTCAACACGAGGCCTGCCAACATTTCCGAAACATTTTTGTGATTATTATTTTCCTAAAACCTGGGAATTTGTCCCTTGACCATTTTCCTCCTTAGAGGAGGGTAGAATGCACTTTAAAATTTTAGTCGCTTTCACTTCAACATCCAAAACTGAAAAGTAGAAATAATCCAATTTTACAATTAAAAGATTATATTCCAAGATTTTATTGTGTTGGAAGAGTGACTGACATCGTAAAAAATGAATTCACACAATTCATGAGCATTTTTTCTTGTTTCATAACGTAGAGAATATATTTATCAACTCATATTTACATGGGGGAAAGGTCGACCCTAAATGACAGACATACAAATTCAAAATCATTGAAAAGGTTTGAGAACAAATTGTTAAATAAACAGAAATTATATCAGCTTTTTCTTTAAATAAAATAAAACTTTGTTTTTTCTGTTTTTATCATATTTATATAACAATTTATTGCAATTTACCCATAAGATATACAAAAATGAAAAAAAAACAGAATTCATCATTTGTGAAAATTGGAAAAAAAGGAATTTTGCAAAAGTGAAACTGGAATTGAGGAAAATTTGAAACGGAAAATTTTTCCCCAAAAATTTTCGACTAATTCATATATCCTACTATCTTTATGCGCATTGATTTTGATGAAAAAAATCTTCCAAGCTATAGTTGTGTCAGTACTATTGTATGGCTGCACCACTTGGACTTGAACGAAGTACTTGAAGAAAAAGCTACATATGAACTACCCAAGTATACAGCATGCCATTTTGAACAAATCCAGAAAGCAACACCGCCCAAAACAGTGACTGTACGACCACTTGACTCTCATCTTACAAACCATCCAAATAAAACAAACAAGACATGCTTGCCACTTCTAATGAAACAGGGATAAATACAGATATTCATCAGTTTTATTCAAACAGTGGATGCTGCTTATATGACCTGCTATCAATGATGACCGATTGGAATCGATGATGAGAAAGAGTCAAAGGAAACCGTCTTCAAATTAAAAATGACTATAAATGGTGAAAATCACGACCCCCCGCTCATATCAATTTTACTCTGCTGAGCCTCTAACCCATGACCTAATGGTGTTTTTTTTTTATCTTTCAGCAGGAGGCCCCTTTTCTAAATGCTGTGGAGTCTCTTTTATCGAAAGTAATACTACATCTCACCAATTCAATGAATGAACAACTTCTAAAATTAGTTTCAAACCATAAAGCATATATTTCGCATTTATGTTGTATCTAAAATTTTGTCATTACAATGACAATCTTTTCAATTTTTTTATTCAGAACATTTTTCCCTCTGAATTTTCTTTATGTTCCGTTACAAGTAAAATTTAACACAAAGTCAATTTTTATGCAGAGTAAAGATTGATTTGAATTCAAAGTTTTCCTTCTTCTAAACTGGGTACCTACCCAAGGCTAAATAACCCAGTCTACCCCAGTATGTATTCAATCAGCCTTGCTCAGAATTTGAACCCAGATCACTGATTCAATTTCCTATGATGATCAGTGTTATGCTAAATGCGTTTTTCATTATGTTTCTTACAGTTACAGTCGCCTGGTTAATATTTTGAAATCCATTTTAATTTATAAAATTCTTGAAATTGATATCTTATCTACTATAATTCTAATATAGCATGCGAAAAATATTGCTCATTTAACTGGGAAAATATTTAATAAAATAGTTGTGTAAAAATTAAGAAACAGTAAAAATGGCTACAAAATATGTGAGACCCAACTTAATGTCTTTGATTATTGATTAAAAAAAAAAGAATTAAATGCAATGCTCTTTCCTGCGAAATCAAAAAGTCAGGATTCTTGAAATATAAAAAACTCGGATCACTTGAGATTTTTTTATTTAAAAAAAAAAGATGAATTTGGCTCATTTGGTTTCAGTTTAACACATAAAACTAAATTTTGTAATTTGATTTTAAACGGAAGGACTGGAATATTTTGTATGGTTCTGTTTATATCAATTCAAAAACTGACAGGAACGGTCTGTCTGTTGAATCAACTCGAAAATTTCAATAACATCAACCGGGTGAATTGAAAGTTCCGATTATTATTATTATTATTATTATTATTATTATTATTATTATTATTTACTCCTTTTCGACCTTTTTCTCACCGGCATTAGCCGATTGTTTCTCACTGGAGTTTGAGTGACAGCAAGTCTTCTTAATTCTCCAAGACTTTTCCTTGTATTCTGGTTGATCTTAATGAAACTGTAGTTTGAATGGTCTCCGCTCGTCCTCTTATTTTCAAGCCCTCCAATCCTTGTATCAATCCCTCGATGACTGTATCAAGAGCACCAATTATCTATTAGCTATCACCGTCATTTTCATATTCCACAATTCTTTCAATTCTCTTACAAGTTCCAGGTATTTATCCTTCTTTTCAATTTCTTTCAATTTTACCCTCTGGTCAGCTGGGACAGCCAAGTTCAAAATTCGGCTAGTTCCCTCTTTTTTTTTTTTTTTTTTTTTTTTTTGTTGACTACAATTAGGTCTGGTCGTCTGGCTGAGAGTAGGTGACCCGTTTGTATCTCAAAATCCCAGAGGAGTTTGTGCGTCCCATTTTTCTAGGATTAGTTCTGGGTTGTGCATATACCATTTGTTCGTTTGGTTAAATCTAAATTTCTTGCACAATTCCCAGTGGATCACTTTACCAATCCAGTCGTGTCTAGTCTTATACTCTTTCTATGCTATTTTGCTACATTCGCTTATTATGTGATTGATCGTTTCGTCTCAATCACCACATAAATTTTGTTGCGTCTTATCTATCCTTGCTTTGATATAGATGGTCTTTGTGGTGTTGTTTTGCACAGCAATTAAGAGATACGGATTTTCTCTTAAGGTTTCCCTTTTTTTACCCACGTCCAAGTTTTCTCGTGTGAAATTTCGATTTTTTGTCGCTTAAAATATCCATGCAGTTGTTTTTCATTCCTTTTTTGTTTTCTAGTTATTTTTGTTCTGTTGTTCTGTTGGTCATCGTGTTGTCAGTTTTGTTTCTGATGGCTCTAATCAGTCTTCCTCCACGCTTTTCTATGTAGTCTTTGAGTCGTACTTGTTCTTCCTTCTTCTCTTGACATATACAATCTGTCAACGTCATCTCTGGGATGTAAAGGCTTATACATCGTCAAGAGTTTTTTTTTTGTCCTCAGGTCCATTTGTTTAAGTTCTTCTGTGGTCCACTTCGGGTATCTCACTCTTTTATAAGGTTCCTGCGATTTACTTTGGCTTCAAGTAGCTTTCTTGTTTTCCTGAGATACTCTTTTTGAATTTTTTATTTCATCTCCACCTGTTTGATGGTGTCTGCTTGAACAAATCCCAAGTATTTGAACGTTTCCTTTTCACCGAGTGTTTTTATTTTTTCTTGGTTTGGTAATTCCATTCCTTCTGTCATGTGTCGTTTCCCGCTTTCATTATTAATTTGGCACATTTTTCTATGCTAAATTCCATCCCTATGTCTTGACTGTATATTCTCACTGTCTGTATTAGGGTTTTCAAGTCTTTTTCGTTTTTTTGCACACAGTTTGATGTCATCTTTGTACATGAGGTGATTGATCTTTTCTTGCAATTTAGTAAGTTTATATCCACCTGTGCATTTCCTGTGTACGTGGTTGAGTGTCATTATCACTCTTACAAATAGTAATGATGATAGTGCATCTCCTCCATGGATCTTTGCCTCAGCTAAGCTTCTTCCTCCTGCTGTCAATTCCACTCTCCAGATTTCCATGGTTTTCTCGATAAAGTTTACGACTTCGTCTAATATATTATACATTTTGAGACAGTTTATCATCTAGCTGGACCATATATGCCTTTTTGTAATCAATCCATGCCATAGCTAGATTTGTCGTCTCATCTCGCTCTCGTTGAGGATGTGTTGATCAGTTATTATTAATATTGATTTTAAGAGAGCAAAAGACTTCAGTCCAAAAAGATAGAAAAACCGCTTCCCAACCGTTGTATTCAGTTTGCAAAAAAGATGTCTGAAAACTTTTGTACGCACTTGATATAAGGACTTTAATGGCATCTGAATTTAAAACTAAAGAAATATTTAGAGGAAAAGGATTTTGAGGAATAGAAAAGCAAAAACTTACAAAAAAAGGAGAAAGAAAAAGAAAAACAAGATAGAAAGAAAAAAAGAAAGGATGAAAGGAAGGAAAAGAACTCATCAGCAAGTGTTTTTACCTAATTTACCCCCACACCCATGTGGGCGGCTTAATTTTCTTGGAAATATTTTTAGCAAATATTCCAAACCCAAAATGAATATTTTCAAGTGAACGATGCGTGTTTTGAAGCTTAAATTTAAAATAACAGTGTTCAGTTGATGCGTCTTGTGAGCGAAATGAATTAAAGCTGACGTTATATTTGTCACTTCCTCTTCGTCTATTCCACTTAAATGTTTGTTGACCAAGTAAAACACAGGATGCTATTTTGGACACCAAGTGATTTCTTCAAGGAAGACAAATGATTACCATAATCATATAATTTTTTACAGAAAACTTCTCGTTTGATTCGTAGTTTATTCTAAATTCGGTTTACTGCTTCTTGAATATAAGATGCCGTCATCTTTCCGTTTTTCAGACTAAATCAGTTTTTATCCGTGTAATTTTAACTCTTTTCACCTTCTTCAAATGTATCGGGTGGTGTTTAGAAGTTGCTAATGATTTTTTTATGTATTTGTGTGTTCAATAGTCTCTTCAATATTCCAACTCTCTTGTCAGTATTTAATTTATTTTTAACTGTGCGTTCATTCGGATTGTCTGGATTTTCCCCCGATTTCTAGTTCTTCCCACCCTTCTTTCTCGGAAAGTTCTTCCCAACCTTCTTTCTCGGAAAGGGCTCTTTGGGAATATTTTAAAGGCTCCAAAAATGATGAACACAACTGTCGTCTTCACAATCCGCAATTATTTCAGTTTTCTTGCGAAGTCAATATATTTGCCTTTATTTTTCACTTTTTCTGTTGAAACAGACAAATTTTCTTTTTAATTAATTCGGTCTTCTTGTCTGGATTGGATGATCCTTTTCAATCTCAAAGTTTGAAATAGATATTTTTAAGACAGGTACTCGTTCTGTATATTATTATTGGTTTGTATAATCAATTCCCATTCATTTGCACTTTTTTCCACAAGATCACTTTCCCTACTCAGTTATGTGCATACTTTTCTGCTCCTTCCGGCTCAAATTGCAGCAAATGTTTTTTATGCTCTCATCTGCATTTCTTATTGTCTGTGTCTTGCTTAACTTTTCTTTTTATTAATGGTTCTAAAAGCATTGTTATGATCCACCATGAATAATGATTCAGTTTCTCTTTTCAGATGCCCTCTTTCCCAACCATATTCACGTTGTTTTAAACAGAATTCCTTACTCTTCTCTACCGAAATATCCGTAGTTGGGCTTTTATTTCAAATGATTTTCTCGTTAGTTTTGGTTGTCATAATTCCAACTTGTGTTAATACTTAGAATATTCGGACTATTGACCTCATCTTTACTGTTACACTTCAAACGTTTCGGTCGATATGTCCTTCAGCCTTCTTCAAGTGTTTCATGTTGAACTCGGGAGTCCCCCAAAAATCTCGAACTGGACCCTTTATATGAACCACAAGGGTAGATTGTTTCAATTCTGTTAGCCATGACCGGGTACAGGTGTAAAGTTATAGTAAGTATTCCTAGTTATTCTTACCTGTTGTTGGGATTGAACCTGCAGCCACCAGATGATTTCACTCAGAAGCACCTTCCAACTAAACGCCTCGCAGGACAATTCAGAGTGTATTTTGGGGACTTATAAACCTAATGTCTCCATCACCTCATGAGATGCTCCTCTCCACTATCATATCAGATAAAGATGAGGTCAGTAGTCCGAATATTCCAAGTAATAATAATTACCAAGCTTCATTTTATAAATTCAGACAAATAATATCCACCTTGTGTGGTCCAAATTTAGGTGATAGATTCACTTATCTATTTTATGCCTAGAGGCGAGGGAATCATTTTCATTTACAATTTTTGTGTAGTTGGTTCTTAAGAAATTTCTTGGGGGGGCACACAGTCCTATAGATTACTAATTATTAATAAAAAGTTTTATTTGGCCTCTAGATGAGACCTTAACTCCCACTCCTGATCAGAGTGTACCTGGAAGTAATGGCAACGAAGTGATACTCCATACTTGTTTGATATCCATGACAGGAGCTTCACCACTAGATGCAGTTTAACGATAAAGTGTTCACCCGTTGGTGAAGTCCAAGCAAAATTCAATTCCTTTTCCAATTTGCTTCCTGATACCATATAACCTATCAATACATCAGCTTAGTTTCAACTTCTTTTGCAATCCAACTCCTTCAGTTCTTCTCTTGTCCAGTTTCGGAAGTATCCTGAACGTCTCTCCGGAGAAGTTATCCAAATATTTAGTCCTTTAATCGAATCTATGCTGCCTAGTTTTTTCTAATGATTTCTTTTTTTTGAAGGGGGGACCTGTTTTAGGAAATCTTTCTGAATTTTTTCATTGTTTTTTTAATCGCAGAAACTGTCTCTTCTCTTTAATGTTTTTGTTAATTTTTCGGTTTTTCATTTCCTTGTTTATTCTTAACTCCATACCAATGACCTAGATTAACATACCGTTTGTTTCAAATAATGTTTTCTGGGAGACGTTCTTTGGGCTTTTTGTTAAATATTGCAGTCGAACCAATTCAGAATTCACTTTGTTCAGATTCTTTCCAGTATCCTAAACGAGAATTTGAATCGAAAGTGAATATCAAATCTCGTGTTAACAAAGATTTGCAAATGAGATTGAAAATATCTGTCGATTATCAGAGAATTGGTCCAATGCAGACTCCTGATACGATTGGTTTTAATAAGTTCAGTAAACTGAATAGGCAAGTTTGGTGCAAAAGTCAAAGAAAACCAACTCAGTGATATTAAAAGACCGTCATTTACAGCATACTCCAAAGGAAAGCTAAAGAAAATATCGACCAAAGAAAAGTGTATTCCAAATTGCAAAAAAAAAAAAAGAAACCAATAGTCTAATTACGTGAAGTGCTCAAAATATATGATCTCAGGAAACAAAATAGTTTAGTTGAAATCATCATCTGTAGGGTTAATTGAATTTTGCAGTCTTAATTAACCAGACAAATGCCGTGAATGTCAGCATTGGAATATATCTTTGATCGACTGTAAGTATCGGATGCTATCAATTGTTCATCATTAATTGTTCAGTTATTAAGCAGCTTAATGGATTTGCAGAAGAAAGATTAAATAATGAGATAAACAAAATGGCAATTAGAAGTTCTTTAAGTCTGATGGATTGTTGAATATGGAGCATTTATTGATAATCATTCGCTAGACATACGCTCTACAGAAGTAGAAACGGTTTATATATATATATATATATATATATATATATATATATATATATATATATATATATATATATATATATTCAAGTCGATTTTATCCAATTTTATGGTCTTCTTTCTTACAAGGAAATATATGCCAGGATTAAGGGAGTATATATAAGATGAAAAAACATCTCGACTTCAAGACAAGGCACCCTAAAACAGGTTAAATTAACGTGATATGGTAGGTCTAAGTTATAAAGAGAACGAAAGGCTAATTTATCAGACAAGAGAGAGAGAAGAAGAAGAAGAAGAAGAAGAAGAAGAAGAAGAAGAAGAAGAAGAAGAAGAAGAAGAAGAAGAAGAAGAAGAAGAGACATAGAGTCTATGGGGGCAGTTGACCTCTGTGTGACTTAGATATAGGCACTTGAGGGTCAGTCAGTCAGTCACGGGTGAATGACTGCATTAGTTGAGGATGACTAGAGAAAACCGAAGGTCCCAGGTCTTCTGCCTAGGCGTGGAACCAGCGTAAACGGGTGTTCCTCCAGCAAGCACCAGGCGGAACGAAAGGGACGACTCATTTTGTGGGAGTTGATGAGAAAATGTAATGAAGTAAAGACAGTCAGTTGAACACTAGTCACGAATATGTAAGAAGACGAAAATTTACAAGACTCATTTAGGCGGGGTCAGAAAAGGAGGCCTTGCACTAGACCCGAACCAGCGAACAAATAGCTTAGAAAAACGAGAAAATACAAAAAGAAAATGTTGTACACTGTTATGTCACAAACGTCAAATCGATACTGTAACGGTGCATGAAAATGAAGATGAATCTCACCCCCTCTGCACATCAACACTCTCCCACCCTTAACCCATATAATCAAGAACTGTTGGGACATTTTGATTAATAGTCAAACAGGCTAACTAATAATTTAATAGATTAAGGATTATAAAAGACTAACGAGCAGTCTAAAAGAAGAAAAAAAAACTCTAAATTCAAACTCCACTTAAAAATTAATCCTGTCTCGCAAACTGCACTTTGTGGAGAAGTTAAGTAAATAAACACATTTTACAAAAGTTTTTTTTTTCTGACGAGGAATGTAGACCAATAAATAAGGAAAACTGGTTGATTAATGCCACACTATGTTCAACAAACTACCAAAAGATTTCTCAACCAAATTGGATAAAGTTGATTTGTCGTATTTAGACGCCTAAAATCCAACTTGGGGGACATTATAATCTCATTCTGCTCTTTTTTTTTCTTTTTTAACAAATAAATATTCATGGCTGCTAAATTAAATTTATCAAAAACCTAAAAGCATTCAGCTGTGTTTTAAGTGTTTTTTGAAACATATGACTTAACTTTTTGGGTCTTTTCAATATATTCCGCATTTTGTTTGTTAGGGGTTTTTTTTTGTTGTTTTTTTTGGGGGGGGGTTTGTTTGTTTTTGTTTTGTTTTGTTTGGTTTGGTTTTAATGACGAACGGTGAAAACAATCGCTTTAAGACAAGTTGCAAAGTAAAGAACCTTATGGTAACAAATTTAGACGAATACACACTATCTATCAATCTATCTACGTCTCTCTCTCTCTCTCTATATATATATATATATATCAGTTTACTCATATCTATCTATGTCTACTCATCTATCTATCTAGGTTACAAGTACAATGTAACTCATTATTACGTGTTTCCTATTTGAGTCATCGGCTATTAAATTGGTACCCCACCGACTTTATCTGGGAAGGATATTTTCTAAGAACCAGCCATACTAATTTATCGTCGACCAAATGAACGCCGAGAAATGATAGAGAGCAACACACTAAACAATAAAGTAATCCATCGGAAACATACAATAAAATCCACTTAATTTTGCCAACTATACAATCTAAAGAACAAACTACGCTGCACGCGCATCAAATCAACCGACTCATTCACTAGTTTCAC
>OY757914.1:120262066-120271036 GCA_963585895.1 Sepioteuthis lessoniana | reverse complement strand
CAACCAAAAAGATTTTTCAAAATTTGACGCAAATTAAGTTCCAGAAGCAAAAATGTAATTTATTAACTGGAATAAACACACTACCAAAAACAATCTGTTGGATAGTCAGAATGGCTATTTTATTTCAGACTAAATAACTATAGACACGGGATTGACTCTAGGGAGCAGAACGATTTAATATTAGTTGAACAAAACTTCCGTATAAACATTAATGCAAAATCCACAATAATAGAAAGAATCGAAAAAGATATTCACATGAAATCAATGATTTAAAAAAAAGGAGACAATTGAATAAAAAGTTGCAAACATCTGCGCCATTTTGATTTTATATGACACTTAATCACCCAAACTGGAAAGAAATAAAAATTCGACAACCATAAATACCTAGGTAAACAAATAAATCTGACAATAAGTCACTGCTGATTTGAAAGGCCACACCCCCTTGAAAATAACTCAGTAAAAAAAGTCCACATAAAACAAACAAGTCAGTCAAGTCACGGCGAATTGGAAACACACTCTCTAAGCAGATGTTTTCAAAAAAGAGGCTCAGATTTATGTAAAGACACTTTGATCAGACAACATTCTTCAGATTAAGTGAAATACTACACTAACCGTATATATATATATATATATATATATATATATATATATATATATATATATATATAATTGGCAGAAAATCAGCAAACCGTCATTTGGCTATTATAAATCTATTTGAGCTGGCCACTCCATCAAAGAAACCAACCTCTTCAGAAGCTATCACTCGATAGAGAGAAAAAAAAAATTTCAAAAATTATAAAAATATTTTTTCAATGGATTCTTACTCCTTTAAAAAAAAGAATAGAAATAAATAACTAAATAAAGAGTGGGGAGAGACAAAAAGATATGGGCAAGAAGAAGTTGGAGTCAAAACCAGATATAATGTAATCATCTGGTTTCATGTGTCCTTTGCATCTAAAAAAAATTTAACATGACTCCCAAAACCTCCAGTCACTAAAATCTTGTCAATAAATTAACCTAAAAAAACCTGTTTCTTTATTTCTTTATTTATTTATTAAGGAAAACGTGGTGATAAACACGATTATCAATATCAAATTTATCTTTTTTAGTTAAAATTTTTGTATGTTTTATTTGATTTCCATTTAAGATTAAAATTTAGTCTTTATTTAATTTCCTAATATTCTTATATGCTTTTATTCTGAATTCTGACATTCTAATTATCGTTAAAATCATTAATATCATTGAAATGATTATTATTTATTATTAATAATTATATCATTACTAATAAAAGGTAACTATTATTACAATTATTGCTAATTTATTATTGTTGTTGTTGTTGTTGTTATTATTATTGTTATTATTACATTACCAATAATAGCAGTAATAATACTGATACCATTAACTTTATACAACTATTATTATCACTACCAATTTTTCTATTATTAACCTTTTTCATATTATTTTACATCTATTTTTATTTTATATATGATGATGCATATTTTTTCTTCCTAGTAAAGGTAACGGTTGAAGCTTCCTGGAATCTCCATTTATTTTGTGGAATTAGGTCCCGATTGTTCAAATTCCAAAAACCAACTCGATAGGACTGTTTAGTTTCTGAATAAAGCGGTGGAAAAAGAGAGTCTATGATTGTAGAATTTCTGTTTCCAAATTCCGGGTGAGATTCCAATCTAAACCCTCTCTTCCTTACTATTTTCCATGGAGAAAAATAGTTCCTTGGTAGACCACTTTCTCGGAATTACACATTCCTTCCATGAGACGAGCTTCTTTATTTTTACAATTACAAAGTAATTTGTTTATTCGCTGATTATCTATTAACGATTTGTCAATTAAATTCTTGTTATGATTATAAATTACGGGCGAAAGTAAATAATTTTTTGTGTGTTCCTTTTAAAAATTTTATTAAATGGGTTGTTGAAATGTCAATCAATTAACTTAAGGAAGTTCTTACCTCTATTAATATTAGAAAGTTTACAGAAGTGGGGGTGATAAACCAGATTACCTTTCTTTTTCTATGCTTGGTTTTTTATTATTAGAATTAATATTATTGTCACTAATAATATTTTTATTAATAATTAATATTCTATTAAGATTGTATTATTTTAATAAAACATCCATCGTTGTAAGCAACAATTTTTCTCCATCCTTATGAAGGTTTAATAAAACCGAAACGTTTTATCGTTGACTTTAGCATCATAAAAAATTCAGCACATTTGGAATACTTTGTTTTTCTATTTTCTTCTTCATATATATATATATATATATATATATATATATATATTCAAACAAATTTTATTGAATTTGACAGTTTTCTTTCTTACAGGCGAATATATAAAAAGAATTAAAGGATAGATAGATAGATAGATAGAAAAGTCATTGGTTGCAATTATATTTTCACACAATACCCCTTTGCATGAAAATAGCAACAATAAAAGTCGTTTTTTGCATTGTTTTTATTCTTTACTATAAAAAATCACTTACATTAAACCTACTCCTTTTGAACTTATCAATATCATATATATATATATATATATATATATATATGTGTGTGTGTGTGTGTGTGTGTGTGTGTGTGTGTGTGTGTGTGTGTGTGTGTTTTAGGGATAAAAGTGAATCCGAGAAAGATTCTTATTTATAACTAAAATGCTGTTAAAAATATTAGAAAATTGCTAAGTTGACATATTCCATATAGAACTTCTGCTGAAAGCTTGATCTTTGTGATTGTTTTTTCAGGCAAGAAATTCATTTTTTACCAAATATTGATTTTAGAGCATTTGGGTAGAATAAGAAGTAATTGAATCAACTTATTGGATATTTTCCAATGAAAACCATCTTTAACTATTATATCTATTTTGTTATGAATCTGTCAATCATTTTGCCAGTCTGTCTGTTGATCTTTTTGTCTCTTTCAATCTATTCCTAACTTTCTATGTCATTCAAATGCAAATCCAACAATCGCAAAAATCTATACTTGCACTTGACATTTGCAAGATTCTTCATCTTCATCATTTACCAGAACACATTCAGACACATAATAGACGGCTGTGTATTTTCTCTAAGTAATTCGATTCGTGTCAGAAATTCTTTCTCAAACAATGAAAAACCCTTTTTCCATCACTTTAGTCATGCTTTAATTGTTGTTTACTGTGGCCAGATGTAGTATTTGGATGTTTTTTATCGTCACGTAGATGATGTAGTTATGACAATAAAAGATATTTGTTCAACAAAATGGTGTTCCTTTTAGAAAATTACAAATGTTAGCTATCAAAACAAGATAACTTCCCTAAGAAAAATAGCTTCACCCCTTTCTCTTATCGAAGGCCAAATATACCATTTTAAATTGGGTTCATTGGTTATTCTCTTCTTTGACTGTTCAATCAGAATACAAGCTCAAAAGATCATGTATTTTCGCCTTCTTTCTTATATATTCCATGCTTTCGGAAAGAATAATCCTCTTTCTGATTATAATAACAGACTTCAGAAGAATCAATATTTTTCAGAGGTTATTTGAATTCTTGTATCTGAATTTGTTTGATAGCGTAAAACAACGCACAAAATAGTTTGTATTTTACATCAACTATTAAATTTAATGAGTTAATTTTTGACTTTTATGACTTGAGTTTAATGTTGTTCATCAGATTTTGCTTTAAACAGATTCAAGGATTTTTTTTTTTTTACTGATCACTTCTAGGAATTTATAATTAACCCGTCTCGTCTTTTCTAACTCTGCAATTTGTTTAATTCCTTCTCATCTCTGAACCGACATTGATTAATTTCTATTGATACACATTAATTTCTACCATATTGAATGATTTGGTCTCATTTGAACAATTAGAAATAATTTATTCGCGCCTTTTCTAAGTCGCTTTTTATTTGCTTTTCAAACGATAAACTATGCTTGGACATTTTTAATCAAAATTTCTCTTGAAATACTAAGTTCACTTTCCGGACACTTTCAACCACTAATACAACCAAAAAATTGTTCATTTTGAACAACGAAGTGTTGCAAATTAAGTTTAAAATTAAAATTATTTTACATCGTCAGATATCTTTCTAAGAATCTTTTTTCCATTTATTTTTTAGTTTTTAAACTGTGACTATTTACATTGATTGATTGATTGATTGATTTTTATGGCACTTCAACCTTTCTAGTGTTATTTCATATTCAGAGGTTAGGAAATCGCGTTCATTGTACGTTCATATTGATATTTTTGTGAGGTTGTTTCTAAAAGTATTTTTGTGCGCACAGTCCTCTCGAATTATTTTAAACGAATCTTTTTGACCCAGAGATGGAACCCTAACAGGTACTACAACTATCAGAGTGGACCTAGTGTAATGGCAACGAAGTAATGCCAATTCGACTTAGGCAGTCGTATTAGGGATAAATAACGTTACCTGACAGAAAAACGGGTTATTTCATAAAGAATACGCACCTACGAATAAAAGGGTAGAATTTACACACTCAGTTTTAAATGTAAGTACGGTTTAATTGTCAAAAACATTTATTTCAAACTATTTAGTTTAGTCAAACAATTCAGTTTTGCATAAGTATGCCGTTAGTTCTATTTAACCTATAGATAGGGCCCTATCAGGTGCTACCACACCGGGCCAGAGTAGACCTGGGAGCGATGGCAATAAAGGGGTACTCCGCATTTCCCAAAGCTCCAGCATTACTGGAACCTCACCATCAGATTTTTTGTGTCATATTCAAGACACTCTTACCCCTCTACAGAGATGCAGTCGGTGTATTCTACAGCTCCAGCCGACTGGACAATGTGTCTAAAGAAAATTCTTAATCGTAAACGGTTTTTATGTTTAAATTTTGTATTTGTCATGTCATGTTTATGATAAGAATCCGTGTTTCCGTCTAAGTTGCTTTTCTCTCAATTCTTCTTTGAAAATTTTCGTACGAAAATGAGAAAATTTATGGCAAATAAAAAAATAAATTTCTCAGACTTAACGAGGTTATTTCCGCTTCGCTTCCTTCTCATGCTCTTAGGAAAGGTAAAAATTTCTTCCTCTTCAAGACATGAGTAAAATAATTGGGCAGATTGGTGACTCTAGCATTGGTAGGGAATGGGGAGAAGGCAAAAAGTATTGGGCAGAAAGGGGACTCAAGCCTTGGTAGGGAAACGAGGAGAAGGCAAATTCATAGAACAGAATGGGAACTCTAACCATGGTAGGAAAACGAGGAGAAGGTAAGATAATTGTGTGAAATGGGGACACTACCGTTGGTAGGGAAACAATGAGAAGGCCAAATAATTTGGCAGAATGGGGAATCTAGCCTTAGTTGGGAAACGAGGAGAAGGCAAAATAATATGGCTGAAAGGGGGCTCTAGCCTTAGTTGGGAAACGAGGAGAAGGCAAAATAATTGAGCAGAATGTGAACTTTAGCCGTGGTAGGGAAACGAGGATCAGCAAAATTCATTGGGCAGAATGGTGACTCCAGCCTTGGTAAGTAAACAAAGAGAAGGCAATATAATTGGGCAGAATGGGGACTTTAGCCGTGGAAACGAGGTGAAAGCAAAAATAATTGGGCGTAAAGAGGACCTTAGCCTTGGTAGGGAAACGAGGAATTCAAAAGCAGGAGATTCCGTTCATAAGGGAGACCGATGAAGATTTCTTAGCTCCGGTAGCGACATTGGTGCCAAGTTATATAGCAATTTTCCGTTCCTTTAGACAACATTAAGAAAAGGGTAAACTTGCTGCATGAGAAATTGTTAGTCTTACTTACAACTGTGCTCATATTCATAGAATCACGAGAATGACGGAAGCCATGACAACGTAACTGGTGATATACGCTTTTTCATGCTAACACAACAGAAAGGAAGACATTGCAATCTCTATTTATATGTGTGTATCTACGAATGCGTTTACCTATGTGCGTGTGTGCGCTCGGGTGAAAAAAACTCCATGTACATTTAATGTCGGTATGTACTCGTTTCTGTATTCGTTAGTGACCCGTTTCTGGTGGCTAAGCATTCCTTGATCCAGGGAACGAAGTGGTCAAGTGAACTGCAACACTCCATTTCGGTCTTTACGGTGCTAGACGGCCGGTCGATGAGGCCCGATCCAATCAATCGGCGATCAAGCAGTCTATAATTGTCCTGGCTGTATTCTTCAATCGCTCTTGTGGCAAACAAGGACCAAACCCTATTTTATCTTGAAGATACTAGAAGGCGGTGGTTGTGGATTAATTACTCTGAGAATAGCAACACTTGAAACCATTTAACTGTGTACAAACAAATTATTAACATTAAATAGAATTATTAGGGATAAATAGAAGAAGTCGAAACCATTTAACTGTGTGCAAACACATTTAAAAATTCACTGACAAAATATGTATATATACATATATATATATATATATATATATATACACTGACCAGCCCATTGACATGATGATCAGAGTGTTCGCCAATGACGCTAGAGACCGGGGTTCAATCCCAGCTCGAGTCATGCCACAAACTCAAAAATGGTACAAGATGCCTCCATGCTTAACACTCAGAATTATAGGATACTGATCAAGAGTAAGTGTAGCAATCCAGGGAAAGTAGTAGCGCTCTCCCCTACACCTCAGTGTAGTAGTAATTGAAAAGGGAGCCTTCGGGTCGCCCACGACTGCGGACGGCCAACTTACTAATACATAAACAGGATTTGGTACTAAATAACCTACAAGGGTTGATATGCCTGAAACGAAATAACCTAACACACACAAATACGGGAAAATAAGTGTATGTGCGTATATATATATATATATATATATATATACGAGAGTAACAACATAGCTAGACACAATTATTGGTTGAATTTTTATCAGAAAATTTTACAGCATGAGTAATATTTGCCGCTGAATTAAGTGCCATCACAAAGAAGAAGATAATGATAAAAAAGAAATTGTGTTAGACAAGATAGATGCTTTGTTGATCATTACAATATGGACTTATTGATCTATATACTGACCTCCACTCCTCTTTTCATTTCAGTTCTGACAACTTCGCGCCAACACTTTAGTTTCGCTTTTCTCAGCGTCCGTCTCGAAGAACTAAGTGTAAACATGGGAATTTCTTATTTTATAACGAGTTACGCTGACTTTTATTAGAATAAAGCATTCTAATTCAAAGATCGTTGTTTACTTGACACCGAAAGATCAGAGACTGTAAAACTAGATCCTGCTGGTGTTATCCTTCTTTAAAACGAGGGAATTAGATTTTCTCGGAGATGCACTTTACCCACACCCTTACTTTCTTTTTTCTTTTTTTCTTTTTTTTTGTTGTTGTTATACTGATCGTTTTTTTCCTTGTGTTTGGGTGTTTTTTACGCTGATAATATGTTTAAGGTTTTTTTTTCCCCTTTAAAAGAACACCATGTAACTCCTGTTGTAGAAACACAAGTAATAAACAAAACCAGCATGTAGCATAGCCACAATGTACTACCCATAAAAATGTCTGATATTAATACAAATAGATATTAATACAAAAGACAGATTTGAGTTTCCTGATCAACAGGTGTTCCTTTGAGAGTCAACATGAGGTATCCGGTCTTCGTCCTGCGAATGTTAGCCGGTCTAATTTTAAGTAAGCAGACAAGGACCACAGCTACAATACAATAGATTGCCAGTCTAATGATATCTCAATAGGTCAGAAAAAGAAAATGAGTTGAGGAAGAGACGATGGCTGGAATATATCTGGATTCACTATAGAAATCCGCCAATCGGAAGGCACTATGCCACGATGAGATGTACATGCATTTTCGTTCAAAGGATTCACATCTATCCCCAACAGATCAGCAACTACATAAACATCAACGAGAGGCAAAAATAACTGAAGAGATGTCAAATGATCGAGAAATGCCCTCCCACATCCCACAAAAGAGACAATACTAAACAACTACGGACCAATAACATGTTTATCAATTATATGGAAAATCCTAACTGCATAGATCAGAGAAGAAATTTTGTTATTCATTTGGAAGCAGCGAGCTATTTCTAAAAGAACAGAAAGAGGCATAAATCTCAAAGCCAGTCGTAAACTTCATCATAAGGGCTATGGAAAACTGTTGTGTAAAGCTAGCAGCTGGAGAAAAATCTCAGCAAAGTTAAAAATCAAAAGAACGTGTAAGCGAAAACAGCAGCCAGTAACAGCGACCACGACAAACAGAAAAACAACAATCATAAAATCTAGAAAACAAATGAGAAGAAAAATATCTCTATGGATACTTCAAACAGCAGAAATTGCACATGAAATGACCTGGCTACAAAAAGAAAACTTGAAGAATGTATCTGTATCTCTATTAATAGAAACAGAAAATAATATCATCGCAAGGACTAATACGTTGGAGAATGGGAAGTGGAAGCGATGTGATGTTGTTAATCACATAAATAAGTGAATGCAATAAACTAACACAAAAGTAATACAGTAGCAGTAGGCATGATAGGGTAGAAAATGTGGTCTACTGGGCATTGGTCAGAGGCTGAAATTTCATCATTTACTAAACTACTAAGTAAAATTAGGTACAGAAAATCTATGCTTATTACACAACCTGCAGTTTTTAAATGGTCACCAATTTACATACTTATCATGCTAATTGATGCTTTAATCTCTCTCTCTCTCTCTCTCTCTCTCTCTCTCTCTCTCTCTCTCTCTCTCTCTCTCTCTCTCTCTCTCTTCTTACTCCTTGAACTTAAATAAAGCGGATAGTTTTGCAAAACCAGCCAATACAGCATGTAAACTGAAAATGTCACCAATGAGTGATAGATCGATATTTAGTAAAAAAAATAAGCATATCAATAATAATAATAATGATGATGATTTTCCTCGTTCTCTCTCAATGATAAAAGAAAGACTTCAACTCTTTGCTTACTAATAAATTCATGCGCTCTGCTACACAAATAAACATCTTCAATGCTTCTTAAATATCTCACTTCACCGTGAATGCTAAAAAAAACATAAA
>OY757914.1:119944566-120257066 GCA_963585895.1 Sepioteuthis lessoniana | reverse complement strand
TAATAGTTACCCATAGATGGCGGGGGGGAACACATAGATTCATGCCGTTCCCAAAGGCATTATCACGATAGAAATCCAACTTCCTTCAGGATGTCAACTCAGGTTGTTAATTTCATTACCTGTGAGGATAACCTGTTCACTAAGTATATGTTTTTCCTTTTTTTGTTCTTAGGATGCATGGACTTCATCTCTTTTTCTCAGTTGAAAATACAAGATAATTTGATATTGCCCAGGAGATCCATCCTCCAAAGCACAACTCTTCCTTTTACCGACGTTCCACGACCATTTTAAACTGTCTTAAAAATGCTTTCAGTTGCAACTTATATTATGTAGACATTAAAAAGACGAAAATTGAAAAGCATTCCAAAATCTACTTTTGATGCTTTGATGATTATTTGAGCAAAAAAAAAAAAAAAAATGCATTCTACAGAAGAAGGAAGAAAAAAAAAACCAGCAGCAAAATAATTGGGTAAAAGGAATTTTCTTTAGATGAATTTTGCAGCCTAATAATTTGGATCAAGTTAACAAAGACCAATAGAAAAAAGAAATTAAATGGGATTAAGAAAATACAAAGAGAATTTATTCGGATTAAAATCCTCCTTTTTTATTGATTTCAATTCCGTGTGATGATTGATACATTTTTTTTATTGGTGAATCGTAAAAAGATTCAATGAAAAAGAAAATCAACAGAAAGTTTCTGTTAAAAACGGCAAACGATTGAGTTTAAACAATCTTTATCAAATACAATTTGAACTGTAAATAAAATTTAATCACAGAAATTCACATTTTAACAAAATATTCCGAAGAAAAAGAATTTTATTTTAATTCTGAGATCAAAAAGAGAGAAAATTAGCATTCAAACTTTTACATAAAAATTTCCATTAAAAATATTCGAAACTTATTCTGTATTACATTTGAGCTGAAAATTCTTTCATCATATTTGTGTTTGCTCATCTTGTCCAGACAACACAGAGTTTCCTTGCTGATATATATATATATATATATATATATATATATATATATATATATATATATATATATATATATATATATATATTCTTTGTCCGAAGATGCAGATCTAAAATTTTAAAAATATATGGTTGGCTGAAATAAATATCATTACAAAAAATAAGAGTAATTTCTAAAGGTTTTTCTTATATATATATATATATATATATATATGTGTGTGTGTGTGTGTGTGTGTGTGTGTGTGTGTGTGTGTGGATATTATTTATTTACCATCATCAATAAAAAGAAATTTACAAGACCCCGAATAAGGTGCCCCTATTTAATAGTAATTGATCTGTGAACCTATCATGGTCGCCATTACAGTACAAGATGTGCCAAAGAAAGAGATTTGTTGGTCAATTCTTTGGTCTCTTTTGCTGCTTTTTTACATTTTACTTGGGTCTTTTTATCGAGATTGATTCAGAAAAGTCCGCATTTACTGCTTCTAATAAGTGAACGTTGGTTCTGATAAAAATATTGCTGTTAAGAAACAAATTCGGCAGAAGAGTTTCGATTGGGCGTCTCTTTATAATCGCCCGCAAATTTTTACATATATGAATCCGAAAATATTTTATAAGACTTTGAGCTCAAAGCAGCTATTTTGTGGTCGGAATTATAAGGCGCTGTTGAACATTGTGAAATAGACAGGCATAAAAGGCGATGGATTCTTTAATTAGAAGAGTCGTTCAACTTTTATATATAAATAAGCCGAACCATAAACTTGATTTTTCTTCATCGTCCTTCGAACAATAGCCTATATTTCATAAGTTCAAAAGAACTCGTGATTTCTGAGATTTTGAGTCGAAAAGTAGAGATTCATATCAATTCTATTTGTCAATTGTCCTTGACCTTCAGAAAAACTCGTAGCGTAACGGTTATTGTCGTTGGAAATGGTCACGGTGACCTGAGTTCAATTCCGGCACTAGACTCTTTTACCCTAGCGCTAATACCTCAGGGAAAGGTAAGAATTCAACTATTCTCTTCCCACCCCCGACTACGAGTGAAGTGTAAGACAGTCTAGGCTTGACAACAAATTAAAGAGAAGGAAAACTTTGAATTCAAACCAGTTATACTCCGATTAAAATTGACCTTGTGTCACATCCTGTTTGTGGTGGAGGGGTTGGGTAAATATATGCTTAGAATTAATTTGTAAAACTTGTTTTATATTAGATTGGGACACAGCCTAAAAATGATATGTGATCAACAGTGGCCAACTCACAAAGCTTGGAACAAGATAATGACAGTGCATCAGCAGCACATGTATTCACAAAGGGAAAATCAACAAAGCAGGATGGAAATGGAAACACAGAAAAACAATATCTTGTCAAAAGCATAGATAGATAGATAGATAGATACTGAGATGGATAGATTGATAGATAGATAGATTAGAACATAATTCCATTGGGATGAGAAATCTCCATCCTTGTCTTATAATCCACGACGCCGTGCAATGAACCACATCCACTGACCTGCCAACAACATGCAGTTTTTACATACCGAAGAAACGCCGGAACACATTCTTATTAATTGTATATACTCTCTCTCTCTCTCTCTCTCTCTCTCTCTCTCTCTCTCTCTCTCTCATTAACAAAACCTCTTCCTCCAAAAGTCCTTTTGGTGCTGAACACAAGCCAAAACAATTCATAAAACGACGCGCCATGTTACAAAAATATTTTGGTAACAACAACACGTTGATCATTTTCGTTTAGCAGTCATCAATAATGCGGTTCAAATTTCTTACAACCATCAATCCAACGTTCCTATTTATAAAACTTTGCCGCCAATCAGGAAGATTTAAGAATATGATGGATTAATTCCAACTACTTAAATCGACATGTCAGCAAAGGTAGAAGGTTAAAAAGATCTACATAACTGTTGATGTTTGACTAGCTGGACCAAACACACACACACACACACACACACGCACGCACGCACGCACACACATACGCACACATACACACACACAAATCACCATATGTTATTGAAAACTTTTAGCAGACACCACAATCCCATTTATTTAATGAACAGCATGACTTTTTCTATTTCCTTCTTCGTCTTATTGTAATCTCCAATAAAATCAGAGTGTTATACCTGTGCATCCTATATACGATTTAAGTGTTACTCTATTTCTACCTGAGATCAGAGCGTAGTTTCTGTACTAGTGGAAATCGAATTAACTACATTACAAAAGTAATTATGATTCAAAATAATTTCTGTATTCATACATCTGAATTATTCCTCATATCCGAGTTATTCGTTAGTGATTATTAAATTTCGTACTCCCTGATCAGTTAGCGGGGCTTAGAATACGCTATGTTCCCTGCAAACCCTCAGCCTACCCACCCCAAAAGAGCGGTCTCATTAATATAACACTGAACTGTATCCATATTTACCAACCCCTCCGCTCGGGCAGGATATGATAGAAGGTTGATTTTTTAAGCGGAGTTTAACAGGTTTTAATTCAGAGTTTTCCTTTTCCTAGACTAGTTGCCTCACTTAGGCTGAAGAACCTAGTCTGCCCTACTATTTGCCCATAGCTGGAGGGAGAATAATTGGATTCATACCTTTCCCAAGGGTATTAGTGCTATGTGAAATGCAATCAGTCTCGTCCAGGATTTGAACTCGTGTCGTCGTGTCCATTTCCCACGACGATAACCATTACACCGAGGCACCTCCCTGAACTGTATCTGATGGAGAGACTCCAATTCAGGAGCTCCTTGAAGAATGACGTACTCCTACATTGCCATCACTCCCAAGTCCACTCTGAACCGATGTAGTTGTATCTATTAGGTTGCATCTATGAGTCTAATAGATCTGTTAACAAATTATTTGTATTAGATTGGAATACTTGATATCATAGAGCTGTCTGCAAATTATTTGTATTAGATAGGAATACTTGATATCATGCAACCATATGCAAAAAGACTTAAAAAACTACGCAAAAATGTACATATAAACATACAATGTACGCAATTCCCTAACCTCAAACAGTTCTCTAACCTCTTTAAAGCGTATTAATTCGTCTGGGGTTATATAGAATAACCTCCAATGGGTTAACATGCTGTTAAAATCAAACAAGCAAATTAATCAATCAATCATTGTATATTCTTATTTTTATCTGCCAATTCATTTTTGATGAATGTAGGATTCACCTCTGGCGTAGAGAGGAGTACACTATCATCCTACGTAGAGCAGTCATTTTTGGGGGAAACTTGCTTGTATATATATATATATATATATATATATATATATATATATATTAATTTTCTATTTTTATATGAAAAGAGTGCTCAATATCGGTGATTGTGCATGTAAATCTAAGAATAACATCGATATGAAGTGTATATATATATATATATATATATATATATATGTATATATATATTTGTGTGTGTGTGCGTGCGCGCGGGCGCGTGTATTTGTGTGTGTTTAAATATTCATATGATGTAACTATTGTAAATTATAGATGGTCGTTGTAAATAAGGAATGCGTATAATTACTTTTTATATGAGTCAAACTTTTTCAATTTCCTGTATATCTAAAGAAAATATTTCCGACCGAAATCTGAAATTCTCATTCTTATTTTAAGTTTTTCCTGTGTGTCTCTCTCCTCATCCGCCTACCCACTTGCATACAAATGGTTTTATTATATTTTCTACCCACTTCCATCTATAACAGGTTTTTGAACACCTTCAATGATCTGCCACCGTCTGTGCATTCCACCTTGTAATAATGCAACAATGGCTGTATCTTTTCAAGATGTTTACACATTTTTAGCTCACCACAAATTCCATTCAATGATATCGTACTGTTAATAAACAACATGTCAGAAAATTGCTTGGTTCTTTTAAATATATTGCTCTAATAACAACCTTTCTATAATGTGCTGCTTTTGCTTGTTTACTGTCATGTACATATATAGAAATTACAGGGTGGAACGATAAAATTGTCGCCCTAGAAAAGACGACATGATTCCATTTCCGTTAAATAAAAACCGGTTTTCTTTTTTTGTTGCAGACCATCTACGAGTTGTGTACAAATCCCAAGAGCGATAGGAGCCTTCTATCATGTCTGAAAGTGACACAATGTTCAACCAGCGAGATCAGAGATGCACCGCTGTACAACTCATTTTCTGAACCGATCCAAGTTATGACATCAGGACCATTGCCAGCACCCTCAAAATGCAAATGCGGACGGTTCAACGCTTGAGGGTGATGAAAACAAAGTTTCCAGGCAACGGTTATGGTCTTTGGTGTGGTTTCAAGTGAGGGCCACATCATGCCACCCCACATATTCGAAGTCGGCTTGAAAGTCAACACCAAAGTGTACCTGGATGTGCTGAAGAGTGTGGTGATCCCCTGGTGCAATCAGATGGCCGGTGGCAGACCCTGGATGTAGCAGCAGGACTCGGCGCCGTCCCACAAGCCCAAAGAGACCCAGGCTTGGCTTCAGAAGGAGTGCTACGACTTTGTACCCTTCTCTCACTGGCCCCCCTCCTCCCCCGACCTGAACCCGCTGGACTACTTCGTTTGGCTATACGTCGAGAACATCACCAACATGACCTCCCACAACACCAAAGCCAGCCTGATCGCCGTCACCCGCCAAGTATTCGCCGAGCTCCCGCCGGCCCTTGTGGAAAAGGCATGCTCCCAGTATATATATATATATATATATATATATATATATATATATATATATATATATATATATTCCGTGTATGCGCTTATAAAAGATAAATTATAAAGACGTAGCCACGTTGAAAGAATAGTATCAAAGTGTTTTACGATGAGGAAAGACAAGTGTATCCAAAATTCACCTGTACATTTTTGTAGCCATTGTTCTCCAATCCGTCAACTGTTCAGTAATATAAAAAAAATATATGGAATTTTTAAAAATCTCTTTTTCAGTTAGCCAACGTCTTTATTTTTTGAAAGATCACAAACATTAAATGACAGTCTTTAACAACAGACACCGTTGTTGTTCTTCTTTAACGAGTTAATACATCCAGTATTGAGACGCTCATCATACGTAATCAGATGCGTTTGACTAGGTACTTTACCCAGTGGAGGATATTAGGTTACCTATGGAGATATTTTACACAGATTTACAAAACGGGTAAACATCCGAGATGAAAACCAAAAAAGAGCTTTAAGGATGTTGTCAAAAAACACCTTAGGGTATTTGGGGTAGATCTTGGAAACTGGGTTGACGGAAAATCGATCAATTTTTGGTATAACGGAAAATCGATCAATTTGTTGGGATGACAGAAAATCGATCAATTTGTCGGGATGACGGAAAATCGATCAATTTGTTGGTATGACAGAAAATCGATCAATTTGTTGGTATGACGAAAAATCAATCAATTTGTCGGGATAATGAAAAATAGATTAACTTGTCGGGATGACGGAAAATCGATCAATTTTTCGGGATGACGGAAAATCGATCAATTTGTTGGGATGACGAAAAATCGATCAATTTGCCGGGATGACGGAAATTCGATCAATTTGTTGAGATGACGGAAAATCGATCAATTTTTCGGGATGACAGAAAATCGATCAATTTGGAATAAAGTGAACTACAATGGTTGTAAAGCATTTGAAGTACGGACAGTTGACAATTCCATTTTGAGATGGACACTTCGGAAAAGAGGACTTGAACTCGATTCTGGAAACTTTTCAGTTTGAAAATGACTGTATCATCTACAGTAATGTCAGTCCAAGACCGGATTTGCAAGTCATGACAGCAAACAATTGCAGGCTGATTTTACATAGGTCCCTCTGCAACAACTTATCGATAATCTATGGCAATTCTGTGAAAAATTGTGCGTCTACAGCAGATTTGAGAAGTCACGTGAAATTTTACGGGGTTAATGTAAATTTCAAAGTAGTTCTTTCGCTTTTCACATATGCGGCAGTATTTACAAGGCTGAGTATAACCTGACAAGTCACATACGTTCCCTACGAACACAATTTTGCGAGTATAAGGAGATGACATTCTTCTGTAAAGAAGTGGCAGTCATTCTATATATATATATATATATATATATATATATATATATATATATATATATATATATTAACAAATATGAAGAAACAGAGTCTTCAGAGGATGATTTTATTTATTGAATTTAATTACTATCGTAATATATATATATATTGTCATCCACAGACAGGCTGTTTCGTTGGATCACAACTCTTCAATGTGGTTAGATACGTAGAAAGCTTCAAAGTGGGATTGAAACCCGCCCAACTTTACATTAGACTAAGTATCATACCGCTCAGCCTCAGTCGACATACGTCAACTTGGGAATTATAAGACATTATGTAGTAGCTTTCGTTTGTTTACATTTTTCCTTACTGGATACCAGAGTGCTCAGTTCTCACGAAGAGTTTTGCATTACGCGAGTGGCAGCCGTTAATTCCTTCGCCAAAGTGCTCCCCCCCTCGGGGGAGGATATATAGTGCAGTTAGAAGGAAACTCAAACCTGGTTAAATAGTCATTATAAATTTATATCGTAAGAGAATATCATAATACTCGCCGTCTCATCAGATGACTGCCCATGTTTAAATTGAGGTTGAAAAACAGCAAATATGGATTACAGTCTATATGTGTATGGAAAAAAAGAAAGAAAAGGAGAAAAACTTATATGAATTTAAAATTCTCAGGCGAAAGTAAAAGGTGTTAGACATAAAATGTTAGAAAAATTAAGAAACCAGAAAAAAGGTGTTTGTGTAAATTAACTCATCCTAATTTGAACATATGCTAGATTTTTCATAGCAGGCGGAATTTTTTGGATAATGTAAACTGGTAAACTAAACGATTGTTTTCACATAGTTTTCATTTACTTCTTATACATATGTTAATTCCCTCAGCAAATGGGGTCTGAGACTTTCTCCTTAAAAAAATAAAATAAAATAAAAATAAAAATGAAAAATAAAAAACAACATTTTGCGAGCCACCAGGTGCCTTTAATTAACCCCCAAAATGGTCAAGGGGAGTAACGATCTTGGGTGGTTAGAGTCAATTAGGGGGGAGCGGAATTATTCTTACAAAAAGGTTTGAATGTGCCGTTATTTAAATTGAGTGTGACGTCAAGAAAGTCAACTATCTTTAAGTTTGAGGCTATTTGAATTCGTACACCTAGTAGTTTAAATGCCCTAATAATTTTCTTCTGTATATTTTAGAGGTCTTGGGGCCATTACGGTCCGGAATGAAGATAATTCCGTCATTCTGGTAAAGCCCCACCTGTTGACAATATGACCCAAGATATAAATTCCTATTAAGTCGGCTACCCGAGAGGAACTTGTATAATATCAACCTCATTAATATTTTCTGTGTACTGGAAAAGTCAGGTTCATGCCTTTCTCAAATCCTTACTATAAATAATATTATTTGAAAATCAGATTTTAAAACAACTTAATTGCATTTTAAACCATTTTAGCATAACAAGTGTGTTTATGTAAGGTTTGAAAATAATCTTATTTATCATAAGGATTCGAGAAGCGCATAAACCTGACTTTTCCAGGACACAATATATATATATATATATATATATATATATATATATATATATATATATATATATATATATATATATCCCTTACATATAAAAATTTAAAATGATCAAATACCATTCTTTTACGATAGTTTATTTTATCTAATACCACGATATCACGTAAAACTACATGAATATAGAATAATATACGCCGTCTGTCAATGTATATTCTTGTTTTACTTTAAACTAACGAGATGATAGAAATTTTTAAAATAATTTTTATATTGATGTTTATGTCATAGATTTTTTTTTTTTTTTTTGTATATACTCTTATAAAAACATAATACAATTTAATTAGAGAAACTAGAATATTTAAATAAATTTATAATCTGTAAATAAATTTATGTTTGAAATCTTAAAAGAAAAAAGTATTAATAGTTAAAAAGTATTAATTTCATTTTATTTCTTGGGTATTTCATACCCAATATTTAGTTTTATTGGTAGAACTGACAGTTTGTAAGAGAGAAGATCTAGGAAAACAAAAATATAGGAAGATATTAACTTTAAATGACAGGATAATAGATATGAAACTTGACCCTTCATGTGACAATCAAAAAGAAGGGAAGGTGAGGAGACATATTTACATAAAAAATAAATAAATAAAATAAAACATATACGAATTGTAAAAAAACACAAGAAGCATATAGGGGGTACGGTGACACAAGTAGAATAGCATTTCTTTTCTCGAAGTATTTTCACACAAAAGCCAAAGGTGGCTACAATGGATATATATCACAGATTTTCATGTTTCAAAAACTCTGATTTTCCCATCTTTTTCCTATACATTAAACTAGATAGATAGATAGATAGATACTGGTGGAGAAAAGTTTTTTAAAAAATCCCTTATTTGATAAAATCTGGCTTCATCGATTATATATACTTAGATGCATGGATAAACATATTGTTGGATCAAACAGACTGAGAAAAATAAAATGAAGCTGATAGACATTGATAGAGACGGATGGATGTCTTAGAGAATGTTTCAAAAATTAGATATGAACAAAATAATATAAATATTAACATATATATATATCATAGAATGACCATGACAAGAAAATCCGACATGCACCTCCATGCGACATACGGAGCACTGACCAGCTGTTTCGACCTTATTAGGTCCCATCAGCAGTGCACACCGTGATCTCCACCACTGGAGATCGAACCAGCAACCACGATATGCTCTACCACCGGGCCACCGGTTCATGCCACCCATAAGCGATGCCGAATTAACAAGTCATGGTAAATTGCGTGACCACTTTGACCTAATATGTCTGGAAGGGTACGTATTCCCCTTACAGAGGACACGGCCACCTCCGGGGCTACGGCTTCCCAAGTCGGAGTTACGAATCTTCATAACATAAGCCTCATGGGCAGGATAATTATATATCATTTTTAAATCGAGACACATGTAGGTGTTTGCTGGATTTTCTTGTCATGGTAATTCTATGATAATATCAATTCCTCCATTTAAAAATTATATATATATATATATATATATATATAGAGAGAGAGAGAGAGGGAGAAAGAAAGAGATGTGATATCGATTTTTTAAAGGAAATACGTTGAAATAAATTTCGAACCCTAATTACTTCATATAAATTTAAAACAGAACGCTATCAACGGAAATAAAACTTTCTCATCTTTCCGTTCTTTGGAAAATTCATACGCCTTGATGAAGGCTTAAAAACTAAAACCAAAATATTTAACATTGACAAATAATTCAAACTATAAATAAAATTATCCTCTGAAGACTTTATATTTATTTAGTCATTTTTATTTATTTATTTCCATGTTTTTGCATTTTCACATGTATACATATATTACACAACGGGACTCAGTATATATATATATATATATATATATATATGTGTGTGTGTGTGTGTGTGTGTGTGTGTGTGTGTGTATTCTAGGCCATAATTCAGCCTCGAAGTGCCTGAATAACGGCAAAATCTAAAAATTCTCTAAGTTTAATATTTATATGTTGAAATTTGTTTGGAAATAAACATTCAAATTGGAACAATACTTTAATTTAACAATACTGAATGTGTGTGTGTGTGTGTGTGTGTGTGTGTGTGTGTGTGTGTGTGTGTGTGTGTGTGTGTGTGTGTGTGTGTGGAGAGAGAGAGAGAGTTCTGTTAACGTAAAGGCTAAAGTGCTGGACTGAGACCATGAAGTAAGTGAATTCAAACTCCAATCACGCTATTATGTTCACTTTGGAACTAATACCCCTTGGAAAAGGTATGGAACCCCTATTATCCCCACCTACCCAGCTATCTGTTATATCGTATCACTGGTGTTCTATGAGTATAACTTTGGCATTGAATGAAATAACCCACGAATGTTGATGTCGTTAAACAAAGAAACAAGTTCTTCGAATGAATTGAGCACTCTGGTATCCGGTAAGGAAAAATGTAAACAAACGAAAGCTACTACCTAATAATTCCCGAGCTGATGTATGTCGACTGTTGGCTGAGTGGTATGATTCATAATCTACCATAAAGTTGGGCGGGTTTCGATCCCAGCTTGAAACGTCCTACCTGTCTAGCCACACTGAAGATTTCTGATACAATGAATCAGTCTGTCTGTGGATGACTATATATATATATATATATATATATATATTCAACATAGATATCAAATATAGATAACTTTTATATTTTGCCGCTCTTCATGCACTTCTAAACTTGAATTATTGTCGAAAAAAATAAATTAGGATTTTTATAGATTCTTTAAAACTTATGGACTTTTCCCCTTTTTACTTTGAAATTCTAGTGTGTGTATTGTTTTGTTTGTTTGTTTGCTGGTTTCTTTTGCTTTGTTTCTTTTTGCTTTATGCTTTCTGAATGAAACTTATGAAAAAAAAAAAGCAATATGTTTAATATATTTGGGTCTGTCATGATTAGAGTAAGAAAATATTTCATATGTTAGGTTCTCAAGTAAAAATCATTTGCTCCAAATGTATTTATTCATTTATTTATTTCTGTAAATATTACATCATTGAAAAAGAAACAACTTTTCCAATTAATATTATTCATTTAACAAATTATTCGGCTTATCACTTAAAAGGATTTTTCAAAAATGTTCAAAACTTGTTGACAATCTCATAATTTTCAGTCAATTTTGATGTGAGTAATGAAAAAAATAGATAAAAACATATTATGGGTGGGTTTTGTTGCAGGTTTGATTTCAGACGTAATCTTTAGATGCCGGAGGAGTCGGAAGAATTGGGGATTCAAACATTCAGACAAATAAAAAAGAAAAGATTAATACTTCTTTTTCGATCGTTATCTTCTGAAAATCGAGAATTGACAATAAATTCTTTCCACGTCAATCGAGAGGAATTTATTTTCTTTTATCTTTTTTTATTTCTTCATTTATTTATTTATCTATTTTATCCATAAACGTCAATCCACGGTAACGACAAAAATGGGAATATATAAATGTTTTTTGAAAATTTTGCGTATTTTTTACACACCATCACACACATACACACACACACACACACACACATACACACACACACACATACATATATATATATATATATAAGAATACTCACATTTTTATAGCTACTCATATGAAGATAAATAAATATAATACCTCAAAAACATCCGTTATTGGTTATCAATAACCAACCAAAAGATCCCCAGGTGATAAGAAAAACCTTAGTTTTGGAACTTAGTCTTATGCCAAAATATGTCATAAATAAGTTTCATATATATATATATATATACAGAGAGAGGGAGAGAAAGAGAGAGAGAGAAAGAGAGAGAGAGAGAGAGCGACAGAGTGAGAGAGGACATTCATGAATATACATACATTCATATCCTCAGATATATATGTGTGTATGTGTGAGTGCGCATGCGCTCAAGTAGTAAAAAGAAGATTTCATTTATAGTTGAATTATTTGCCAATGTTCAACGTTCCAGTATTTTTTACATTAAACCACCATCAGGTCGTTTAAATAAGTAACTTTGAATCTTCTGAATTATATTTAATTCATTTTTTATTTCTTAAATGAAACGAAAGAAGTGACGTTCTGTTTCAAAACTGTGTCACGTAATTAGTGTTCGAAATTTATTTCAAAAACGTAACTTTATATATATATATATATATATATATATATATATATTATTTTACCTCTCTCTATTTTTTCTTCCCTCTTTATTTATTTCAATTATCTTTTCCCTACATTATTGTGTAGCTGTTAGTAATTTTTGAAGAAATATGACTAGAAGTGTTATTGAGAAAACATTAAAAGTTATCATATAAATAAGAATAAATAAATATATCTGTGTGTGTGTGTGTGTGTGTGTGTTTGTGTGTGTGTGTGTGTGTGTGTAACCGATGAAATCAAACTATTCTAAATTAGGAATTTTGTAATTTTTCTAAAAAAATTAAAAGATAAGTTGAAAAATTCGGATCTTAGTTCAATAATGTTTTAATTGGAAATCATGAAGAAATGAAACGATTAAATACGTCGTAAGTGAATGAAACGAACTAGCCGAGAAGGAGTATGATACAAGACAAGATTGGGTAGGAAATGCGATCCACAGGGAATTGTACAAAAGACTGGATTTTGAACAGACTACCAAATAGTGTATGCATAAAATAGAATCCGTCCTCGAAAATGAGATCCATAAAATTCTCTGGGATTTTCATATATAAATGGATCACTTAATCCCAGTCAGAACTCCAGATCGAGTGATTATCAACAAAAAAAAAATAGAGAACTTGTCGTCAAGTGGATTTTGCTGTTCCAACTGATCACAGAATATAAATGCCGGAGAACTAATAATAAACTGTGGAACGTGTGTGTGTGACAATAAGGTGATAGCATTTGGATTTGGTACACTTGGAACGGTCTTCGAGGATTGGAAAGGAGAATGGAACTGTTGGAAATCGGAGGAAGAATCGAAACCTTTCAGACTACAACATTGTTGAGATCGGACAGAATACTTCACTTCAGTGAAAAAAAAAGAGAATCAGCCGAATAGTGGACTGTTGCGAAGGCCAGATAAATATACCGGTCCCCGCAAACTTTTGAAATATAAGTGATTGACAACGAACTAGACAAGAATGACAAAACAAGGGTGTTGCTTCGAAAGGCCAAACTTTATTGTGGCGAATCGTAAATCGAAAAAGCGTACGGCGAACAATCGCCGCGGCCGGATGGTGATCGTTGGAACAGGATTTAGTCGCTGGAGCAGGTCTGGACAGTTGGTACAAGACTGGTATTCGTTGGATTGGTGGTCGCTGGTGCAAGAATGGTTTCCGCGGATGCAGGAAGATGGTCGCTGGTTCAGGACTGGTAGTTGCTGGTTCAGGACTGGTTGTTGCTGGTGCAGGAAAGTGATCGCTGGTGCAGGAAGGCGGTCGCTGTTTTAGGTGTGGTAGTTGCTGGAGCAGAACTGGTGGCTGCTGGTAATCGCTGCTGCATGAAGGTAGTCGCCGGTGCAGGGCTGGTAGCTGCTTCTGCAGGGAAGCGGTCGCCGGTGCAGGAGTGGTAGTTGCTGCTGCAGGGAAGTGGTCGCCGATGCAAGAAGGTAGCTGCTGCTACTGTCTCAAAGGGTATTAGATTAGACTTTCTGAATTAGCCCTGAAAAGAGCTGTTAGATTGAGAGGCTGGTAGTTGTGTCTGCTGCATTGTGCCGTTTCAGGGGTGTTTGGATAAACTTTCTGAGTAACTCTGAAAAGGGTTTTTAAGCTGAGAGGCTGGCAATCTTCCTGCGTCGTCTGCGGCTGGAATCAGGACGTCGGCTTTAGGGGGAAGCCTTGAGCAGTCCTCGTGGGCAGCTGCTGCTAATTAGGCTTCGGTCGTAGAACGACCAGGGGAGAATCCGCTTTCTCCCGCACCCTTGGCTGACGCCCAGCCAAAGTGATTTGACCCGGTTTGATACCGCTGCTTTTATACCTACTATGTGCTACTACGCTATGTGGTCTACGTTGGATGACCTTGCTTATTATTACTATATCATAGAGAAACTTCATTCAACTTGGAACATGTGTTTTTTAATACTCTACCTATTTTGTTCATTAATTAAGGACTGTCCTTAGAAAGACAGGCTGAATTTAATATTTTTTAAAAAGATGTCCAGTGCAGAAGGATTTGATTCCTTACGACTCGTTCCTAAATATCGGGGACTCATCACTTCTTGGAAAGGGGTTTGTTTGTTTTGTTTTTGTTTGATTTATGAGTAGTCGGTTGACTACGATAGGACTTTACTATCCCGGTGCACCACAGAGTGAAATTTAAAGAAAACGACAAGAGAAACAAATACTTGGATCTTGCCTGAGAACTAAAAATGTAATGCAACATGAAAGTGACGGTGATACCAATTATAATCGGTGCACTTGGAATGCTCCTCGACAGCTTGGTAAGGGGCCTGTAAGAGTTGGAAATCAAAGGACGAGCAGAGATCATCCAAATTACTCCATTATTAAAATAGGCCAGAATACTGATAAGAGTTCTAGAGACTTGAAGAGACTTGCACTTACTTGGACTCCAGTGAAAGACGATAAGCTACCGCTGGTGTGAAAAACTCCCTGGAAATAATATAATAATAAAGTGGAAATTATGCGAAGTGGGCTCCTGAAGTTGCAAATTATGTTTTTACGAAAAGCTAAATATTTTTAATTTCCTTTAAACTGGATGGTCAAGAACAAACAATCCGAACGGATCAATAAATATATTTACCTAACCCCTCCACACAAGCTGGACGAAAGACAAGGTCAAATTTTAAGCGGAGATTAATGGGTTATAATTCAGAGTTTTCTTTCTCCTAGATCACTTTCTATATCAGAGTCTATGTAATTCCTTTTCCCGAAGTTGGAGAGAGAATACTTGGATTCATACTTTTCATAAGGTTATTAGCGGTATGTGAAATGTAAACAGTCTCACTCCATTCGCGGTGTCCATTTGTTATATAGTCACATCTACAGCGATACAACGATAAAGACGCAGGAAGGAAAACGCAAGAAGACTTCTCTACAAATATATTTACCTCTCACTTTATTGCAAGGGTTCGAAAGGTTAGCATGTGAGAGGATGCTGGAGACCGAACGTAAACTTCATATTTTGACCCCACTGTTGTGACCGTCACGTTGTCTCTTTCTTGTTCTGTTAGATGCTCAACCAGAGGTCTAGGGGTCCACTCCATCGGGGCTTTTCCGATGGCCCCCTCGGTCGGGTGTGGTCTTCCCTACCACATCTGGTCTCTAGCTGTCTGGAATTCTGCTGGCAACTGCATCGGGGGTTTTCCGAGGTCCCCCTCGGTCGGGTGTGGCCTTCCCTACCACATCTCGTCTCTAACCCTCTGGGAGTCTGCTGGCAACTGCATCGGGGGTTTTCCGAGTGCCCCCTCGGTCGGGTGTGGCCTTCCCTACCACATCTCGTCTCTAACCCTCTGGGAGTCTGCTGGCAACTGCATCGGGGGTTTTCCGAGTGCCCCCTCGGTCGGGTGTGGTCTTCCCTACCACATCTGGTCTCTAGCTGTCTGGAATTCTGCTGGCAACTGCATCGGGGGTTTTCCGAGGTCCCCCTCGGTCGGGTGTGGTTTTCCTTACCACATCTGGTCTCTAGCTGTCTGGAATTCTACTGACAACTGCATCGGGGTTTTTCCGAGTGCCCCCTCGGTCGGGTGTGGCCTTCCCTACCACATCTGGTCTCTACTGTCTGGAATTCGACTGGCAACTGCTTCGGGACCCAAACTCAACTGAGTTAAATAATAACTCAACGCCCACACGATCGCCTACAGGATCTTTGAATCGGATGTTTAATCGTCATCAAGCGGAAATAACTGTCATGCAGTTCAGAGGTTACTCTCTTCCGGTGCATGACTGAAGTGGCACAATGAGACCTTCACCTTGTCCCATATCATAAGCCTTAATCCGCCCGCGCGATCTCTTCCGATTACTGACCGTTGGAATGTGTCACTTCCTTCCGGTGTATCACCTTGGATTAGCATTTTTGGGCCGGGGCGAGGGGTCAAAATATAACACATTTCCTACGATGATATCCATTTCACCATAAGTGCCTCTTGATTAGTGAATGTAAATATGGTAATAAATACCCAAAAGTCTATTTGCTGCTGTGTTTTTCTGAGTTTGGGTTATACTAATAAATTTATGTATAGATAAATATTGTGTAAGTATCAACTGTGATTGTTATCGTCTCTGCTTTCATGGGTGGCAGGGTCGGTGGTCATAGCCAATGATTACATAACTGAATTTGAGAAACAACTCTCTTCTACGTCTGAGGATCGAACTTATTTCGTAAAACTGTCAGTTGTGCAAGGAATTGTTGTAAGGAACCCATTTTTAAATTCGATTTTAATCAAAATTAAGATGTCACATTATATATACGAGGATCATCAAATAAGTTTCCAGACTTTTTTCGTATGGGCGCTTTTATTGATAGTACACACATGAAACTCTAGTCCCCTTCGAAGTAATCTCCATCAGCTGCAATGAACTCTTTGTACCATTCCAACAACCTCTGGAAGGCCCCATTGAAGTCCTCTTGTGTCAGCATGTCAATGACCTTCGTCACAGCCTCTTTCATCTCCTCAATTGTCTCATAACGACAGCCTGTGAGCTTAGGGAATAAGCAAAAGTCACAGGGAGCAACGTCTGGACTATAGGGAGGGTGACGAACTGTGTTGATGCCCATCTTGGTCAAATAGTCTGTGGCAAGGATGGAGTTGTGGACTGGTGTATTGTCCTGGTGGAAATGCCACTGACCCGATTTGAAGAGTGTTGGCCTCTTCCGACGGAATCTCTTCCTGAGCTCCCTTAAAACCTCAACATAGTAACCCTAACCCTAACCCTTTGGCCAATCAACTTTGGTGTATTGACTTCCTTACTCCTCACACACCTCTCATCATCCCTCATAGACTCCCTGCCTTCCTTGAATCTCTTATGCTACTCAAAAACTGATGCTCGATTTATGCAAGATAGCATTCCATACGTTTCTGCGTCACTTTTTCCAAGTTTAAAACAGAATTTTATTGCATATCGTTCTTCTAAAGTGTCCTCACATCCAGATTGCATTTTTGAAATTCACCAGCTGTGACAATCAGGTTTTAGTAGGGTGTATTCCAATTGCTGCTGTAGCTATTCATTTGAACCTGAAATCATAAAAATCAGTCTGTCATCTCATAAGATGTATAGCAATAACATAGTGAATTTTTAAGAGTCTACGACAATTTTAAATGCCCATACGAAAAAAATCTGGAAACGTATTGAATACACCACGTATATATATATATATATATATATATATATATATATATATATATATATATAAACGCTTGCTTGCTTGCTTATTGTCTATGAAACATAGCGTGTAAACTTTCACCTCAAGGAGTGTTTTAATGGGATTTGTTGGATGACTTGAAGCTTTCTCCTCCCTGTTCACAGATATGCCTCAAATATTTTTTTCATGTGTGATTTTATTTAGCGACACAAGAATCTGTTTATCTACCTAAATCTGTTCTTATCAATCTATTTTCTTTCTTTCTTTTCTTCTTTCTTTCGTCGTCTCCCAGGACGACTTATTTGTTATTTACAAAAGTTAAATATCAAAACATTTTGTATCAGTCTATCTTTTTTTTTCAATATTTGTCTTTTGACTGTTTAATTGGAAGTCAGTTTTTCATTGATTTCAATTTGAAACTGTTTTTTCTCTTTTTCTCTACTTAATCTTTCAGATTGATATTTTGAGAAAATATTTTTGTTTCGTCTTAAATGTCAGGTTTTAAAGTGTTTGCTTCAAATTAACATAATACAAGAAAATGTTTATTAAAATGAAATATCAACACTTCAGTGAAGTTGTTCCTGTTTTTATAATTTCACTAAAAAATCGAAAATGAATTAAGTTTAAAGTTATTTTCACGGAAAGATGTTCATTTTAAAGTTCGAAGAAAAACACGTTGTTTTTCTAAATGTATAGATTTTGATATAACACGTTTCATTCAGGTAAACAACTTGTGGAAGACTAGAATGTTCGATGATTTTTGAAGAAATAAAAAATATTAACGATTTCTTTGGTGTTTAAAATTGAGATAACATTTCGTTTGATTGCATTTAAACAAGGAAACATATAATGAATTCAAGTTAACAATATTATTCTTTTCTGTAGATGTTAGAACACAGTATAGACGATATTTCAAAGACGATGTGATTGGGTTATCGGAGATTTTGCAAATCAAACAGATGATTAAATCTAATGTGGAAGGATTTGATTTGAAAGATGAAAGGAAGAATAGAAAAAGAAAATAGAAAGAAAAGAATTTGGAAACCACAAAGAGAAAAAAAAACAAGAAATGAAATTGAGAAAAAACAGATGGCGATCAAAAAGGATCATAAAAAGAAATATTTAATAAAGAAGTTGATAAAGAAAGATAATATTTTTGAAGAGAAAGAAAGAAAGAATAAACCACTGTTACCGAACAGTAAATAAAAAGAAGAGAGAAAATAGATGAAAAGGAAAAAAAGAAAGAGTGAATGAGTTAAAAAGAAAAAGAAAAATTTGCAAAAGAAAAAAAAAATAGAAGAAAAAATTAAGGACCAAAAAAAAAAAATGTGTCCCGAACAAAATGAAAGACAAAAACAAAGAATTTTTTTCTGACTAAAAATGAAAGAAAAAAAAATGACTGAAAAAAATTAACCAAAATACGTGAATAGAAAAAGAAAGAAAAATCATTCATTTTTCATGGAAAACTAATTTTTCTCAATTTCTTCGAAATCAAAGAAGAAAAAATGAATCCCTTCCGACAAGTTGGGTAGTTGATTTGGTTTTATGGTAAATCAACCCTTGTGGGTAATTAAATGACAAATATATATATATGATTTGTAAAAGAATAGCTTGTAGATAAATTTAGTTTATAAAACTTAGAGCTCATTTGTTTGCACACTGTTAAATGATATAAAGAATTGCATTTTAACGTCAATAATTCTATTTAATATAAATCATCTGTTTGCATTCAGTTAAATCGTTTCATGTATTTCTATTCGACATTTATAATTCTGTTTATCAATTATTTCTAATACGAGAAATTTGCGTACAGCGATATGGTTTCAAAAAACTAATTATAATAATCCATAGTAAAAGATGAAATAGTTCTATTTGACCCACAGATGGAACCCCAGTAGTTGCTACCACTCCGATTCAGGGTAAACCTGAGAGAAATGATAATGAAGAGTTACTCCACATTCTCTAAACTCCAAGGCTGGAGCCTTAGCATCAGACACAGTTTAATATCCTGAAGAATAAATCTGGTGACCTGAACGCAGAAAAAAACACTGTTGTTCAATCTTACAAATTATTTGGCTGTCGATATTGAATCATATTTGTGACACCACAAAATATATTGTTTTCACTTAAGCGGATATTTTACTAATCTCCAAGATCAGTTCGGCATAACAGATCTAAAGTCCAATATTTTTGTACATTTGTTATTATTTTTAGAATGGGTAAATTGGGAGCTTTTGGCATTTATACAGGTCAGAGAGAAACCCTTTTGTACAGTAAAGTTAAAAATTTTCTTCGATGATTTGTCTCCCACACATCATTCATTTGAGAACTTTGGAAAATATTTCTGTAGAATTTGTTTATTGATCTTGCATTTAAACCGTCGGGTTTTTTAATATATCAAATCTGGTACATTGTTACTCGATAAAATATCGGTCAGTGAGATGTGTAAAAAGTCTACGCAAAATAAGTATAAAAGAAACGACTTTTATTGCTGTAGAGAATTTTAAAATTTGCAATTAAAATTAAACTTTTATTTTCCATTATCAAACACAAAAAATTATACCCAAGACCCTTCCTCAAAAAATATATCTAAATTTCTTTTGAAATGATCTGAAGTAGAATAATCAGCTCCAATCTCCTGCTGGTGAACCAGCCGGCCCTGTCCAGCAGAGGCAGACTTGAGGCTGTAAGGCCTTCGGCTTCGGCTGGGCCACCTTTGCGTGGGCTAGATGCATCATAGTTACCAGGGCTCGAGCCTCGGCTCGTGCCCGACCCCCATCTCCTAATCCCCACTTTAATCAACCTTCGGATCATTGACCTTGAGTCAAGTCCTGTCTGGTGAGAGGCAGCTGCGCATAACGACTTCTACCACCTGCGATCGTTGACTTAAAATGAAACACAAAGAATTACCTATTGATGCATTTTGGATTTTATTATTAAATAGATAATAAAAGTTTTAACTATTTTCATCCAGTTTTCCACTTTATATTTGACATTGAATACAAGAAAGAGGATTTCTATGCATTAAAAAAAATGAGAATCTGTTAGTCTCATGTATATTCTGGTATAGACACATATCACTAACAGAGACACACATCACTAACACAGACACACATCTCAACCATCAAATCGGCGTTCTTCACCTAATAAAAAAGTAATTGATAATAATTTTCTGAAGCTTAGATTATTTTTATAAACTAAAATTTATGAATGTATATATATATATATATATATATATATATATATATATATATATATATATATATATATATATTCTTGTATTTACATTAAAAAATGTGTTTGTTTCTTCTTCTAAAGTGCGATCCGTGCTAAGTTTGTAAGACAAAAACAACTAGGTAACGTCACCCAGACGCCTCCAGAAGATATGAGCTAGTTTATAGTGACATTCAATATATATATATAATCCAATGAGATGAGTCGTGAATAATTCAATTCGAGAATATAAAAGAGGATACTTATAAATCTCCAGGAGTGCTCAATGTATGATAATTAATTTATAAATTTCACACAGATTTAATTCATATAATTGGAAGCATCATTAGATGTAAATTTATTGGCCAACTATTAAATAAACGTAATGAATTAATTTTTAAATGTCGTCATAAAAATAGATTCAAACTCATATGATAAAGATTAATAGTAGAAAAATTGATTGTAATGACAATAATAGGATAAAATTTATATTGTCAGTATTATTATTGGTGTTGTTGGTGATGTGATAACGGTAGCAATAACAACAATATTATCTGAAGAGGTTGGTTGTTCTTATGAAGTGACCAGTTGAAATAAATTTATAATAGCCAAATGACGTTCTGTTGAATTGTTCTTCCAATTATACATAACATACAAAATGTCCCAAACATTTCACGTTGACCAAAAACTTTGTAATGTTTGTTATTTCTTAATTTTATTTTATTTTGTAAATAAAATTGACAAATTGGAAATTTAACTTTCTATGAGACGCAAATGAAAGATAAAAACTCTAAAAGTAAAAAGACTAAAAGTTTCTAAAGGAATAAAACAAAATCTTATTCGAAAGAATAAAAGAAGAAATTTATTTTTTAAAAAAAAGCAAAAACTATAAAAAGTATAAAAGTTTATTTGAAAGGAAAAAGTTTGAAAAATTTGAACTTCTTTAAGTGTTTGGGTAAATGAAATCAATTGGAATCTTTTCCCTATCGATCTTCAACAAGTACAATTCTAACGCATCGTTTTGATAATTTATCGATCCACACAAATTGTATGTCTTCTCAAATTGACAAAGCTTAAGAAAACTTCGTTTTAAATAGACTCTCTTTTCTTTTCTTGAAAAAAAAAACAGTCTGTGTAGGAATTATTGATTTATAAATAAATTCGGATCACGTTAGAGAGAGAGAGAGAGAGAGAGAGAGAGAGAGAGAGGGAGGGAGAGAGAGAGAGAGTGAGAGTGTGTGTGTGTGTGTGTGTGTCCTTTTAATATTTCAATATAAATTATGTAATTAAAATCTTAAATGAATTAAAACCCCAATAATTTACCCAAATAATTAATTTTTTTATTGATTATTTATAATATCACACTTCATTACGATGTTTTCTCACGTTTCATTATCCCTAATTACTTTCTCTCTCTCTCTCTCTCTCTCTCTCTCTCTCTCACACACACACACACACACACACACACACACTTATTTTTAGCTTCCTTCTCTTTTCTTTCTGTTGCTTCAAATTTCAATTCTTTATTCTCTTTCTCCACCTCTTCTTCGTCCGTAATTCTTTGTCTCCCTTCTCGGTCTGTCTGTCTGTCTGTCTCTCTCTTTCTCTCTCTTTCTCATGCACACACAAACATATACACACATATGCAAGTGATACCTAATCAAAGGTGTCCCTACCACAAAAGTTGACAAATAATTAATTGATTCTGTTTTTCTGTTGAATTTTTCGAAACATTCGTCAAGATTCATGTACATTCAATCAATAGGGAAAATTTTCTCGAGACAATTTCTTTTTTATTTCAACATTTTTAGCAGACTGTCATTTTAGACGGGACGGGAGATAATCAAACAGGACAAACGACAATGAGGACATCTGCTTTCCCGTCAACTGATTACTTTTTATGATCGTTCTATGATTATCTTTTCTTCTTCTTCTTCTTCTTCTTCTTCTTCTTCTTCTTCTTCTTCTTCTTGATCTTCTTCTTCTTCTTCTTCTTCTTCTTCTTCTTCTTCTTCTTGATCCATTTCGTAATAGCATATGACTCTGTTCTTGTACTTATAATGCACCTTTTCATTACTAGAAAACTCTTAGTTCGTTACTTACATAATATTTAATAGGTACACAACGTGTTTAGAGATATCATCCTATTTATAAAGAGTATTTAATAATCTGCCATGTGATATAGAAAACAAACCAGTTACGTTCAATATGAATGAGAGAAAACAGAAGTTGAAAACAAATTGGTTTTCTAATTGATAGGAAAAGGATTCACGACAATCATTTTGATTCATTTCCTAGATTATTTTCAAAATTGTTGGATGGTCTATCTGAATTATCGGTGGATGATTTTCATGACATTTGTCACACACACATACATGTATTAATATTGATAAAATACTTTTGGTATTTTTATGAATTAAGAATGCTCAATATCATTGATAGAGCGTATATCTATTAGATTTTATATTTTTAATGTCATGGAAGTTTGTCTACGACCTTTGGTTTTATGAAGTTTTTTATGAAGTTTTAGAAACAACAACGACAGATAACGTTATCTACCTGATGATTGTTGTTTGTAAAACTTCATAAAACCAAAGGTCGTATATAAACTTCCATGGCATTAAATATATAAAATCTAATAGATATTTGTTTATTATTATTATTATTATTATTATTATTATTATTATTATTATTATATAATAGCTCTATCTCAGATATTGAGCACTCTCCAAATTCTATCGCACTTGGTTCGCCACAAACCCACAAAGTGAATTAGTGACAAGCAACACTGTTTTATATATATATATATATATATATATATATATATATGTGTGTGTGTGTGTGTGTGTGTGTGTGTGTGTGTGTGTGTGTGTGTGTGTGTGTGTGTGTGTGTGTGTATTAATAGGTTAGAGGAGACACTGAGCTAAGAGTGTTTGGCAAGTTTCTCGCCTATTCTTTCATAGATGCGTGTCTGTGTGTGTGTCTGTGTGTGTGTCTGTGTGTGTGAATACAAATTGGTCGGGATCTTCCAGCTATCCAGATTGGGTGAAATAATGATCACGTATTGATTCTAGTTAAGAGCCAAAATGGTAGCGCTATCGATGCCTTAAGGGGAAAAAAAATAGAATTTTTCAAAGAATCCAGATGCTCCATTGAGGCCAAAACAAACCCCAATATGTTGGATTACTTAAGCATTTACGCTACATTTAACTTGCGAAAAGGAACGCTGTTACCATAGAGAAAAAAAGGTCCGCATACTACATAAACACAACTTCTAACCATCGTCCTCTACTGTGTTCAAATAAATATCTAAATCAATTACAAAAAGATTGTTTGTAAACTCTAACAATAGAAAAATTTTCAACAAGGCAAAAAAAGTGTTTGAGAAGGCGTTAAAAATATCGGGTAGCCATTTAAGTTGTCATTCATAAACAGAGTTAAAAAGAATGATAGAAGTAACTGCAGTAGCAATAATATCAATAAAAAAGAAAAGAAAAAAATATATATCATCTAGTTTAACCCACCATTTAATAATACTGTAAAAACGAAGGTGGGAAGAATGTTTATCAATCTAAAACAACAAACAATTTTCTAAATGTGAAATATTTTATGAAATATTTTCTACAAATACAGTAAGAATTAAGTCATAGCTGCACTGAAAATATGCTGCAGTTAAAAAATATATATAATAGCAAGATTCTAAGCATAAATAAAAAAAAACAAAAAAAACAGAAGTCCCCGCCCCCATGTAAATGTAAATATGAATGTCCTGTTGGCAATAAATGTTTGATGGATAATTTCACTTTTCAAAGAATTTTGTAAACTGACGATGTGCTAAATATGGTATGATCCACTGAACGACACTGGGAACATATTTTACAACCATAAAATATATTTTCGAAAAGATGCTATATGACACTATTCAAATATTTGGGGCTACAAAAACAAACTTGAGGAATTCCTATTGTTGAACGAAAAACGTTAAAAAGGGTGAAAATGTTTGAAGTAGGTTCCTAGAATTGTTAAGGAATTGAGTAAATATTAAACATCATTACTTTCTTCAAACAAGGCCGCCTCCTTAACATGAAAGCCAAGTTTATTTACAAGTGTAAGCATGAGGGCAAGTACTGGCTTCGTAAATTAAATCCAGACTGAGAAAAAAAAGTTCACATCCGGTGCTTACAATTTAACGAAAAATAATTACTATCTCAACCAGCATCTAAAGATTGCTTCACATCGTGAAACAGATAATTATGCTCGCGGGCAAGTAAAAACCATGATCTTAGACGTTTTGTAAAATTTTACTTAAAAAAATTAAAAAAGCAATTTTAATCATCAGGCTGGACTCAACTTATATATATATATATATATATATATACATATAATGTAGTTTGCTATGTTTATAAATAAAGAGCGTTCAATATCAGCAATGGACCATATGTAGAACCAAGGAAATAATAAATTGAATATGATATAGTAAATGAATTAACAAAATATAAAATTTATATAATATAGCCACAAATTATGAAGTAGACCACCTATCCCAGTATGCCTTACAAAAAAGATCATCCATCACAGTATGCCTTACAAATAAGATCATCCATCCCAGTATGCCTTACAAATAAGATCATCCATCCCAGTATGCCTTACAAATAAGATCATCCATCCCAGTATGCCTTACAAACCATATCATCCATCCCAGTATGCCTTACAAATAAGATCATCCATCCCAGTATGCCTTACAAACAAGATCATCCATCCCAGTATGCCTTACAAATAAGATCATCCATCCCAGTATGCCTTACAAATAAGATCATCCATCCCAGTATGCCTTACAAACAAGATCATCCATCCCAGAATGCCTTACAAATAAGATCATCCATCCCAGTATGCCTTACAAACAAGATCATCCATCCCAGTATGCCTTACAAACAAGATCATCCATCCCAGAATGCCTTACAAACAAGATCATCCATCCCAGTATGCCTTACAAATAAGATCATCCATCCCAGTATGCCTTACAAACAAGATCATCCATCCCAGAATGCCTTACAAATAAGATCATCCATCCCAGTATGCCTTACAAATAAGATCATCCATCCCAGTATGCCTTACAAACAAGATCATCCATCCCAGAATGCCTTACAAATAAGATCATCCATCCCAGTATGCCTTACAAACAAGATCATCCATCCCAGAATGCCTTACAAATAAGATCATCCATCCCAGTATGCCTTACAAACAAGATCATCCATCCCAGTATGCCTTACAAACAAGATCATCCATCCCAGTATGCCTTACAAATAAGATCATCCATCCCAGTATGCCTTACAAACAAGATCATCCATCCCAGAATGCCTTACAAACAAGATCATCCATCCCAGAATGCCTTACAAATAAGATCATCCATCCCAGTATGCCTTACAAATAAGATCATCCATCCCAGTATGCCTTACAAACAAGATCATCCATCCCAGAATGCCTTACAAATAAGATCATCCATCCCAGTATGCCTTACAAATAAGATCATCCATCCCAGAATGCCTTACAAATAAGATCATCCATCCCAGTATGCCTTACAAATAAGATCATCCATCCCAGTATGCCTTACAAAAAAGATCATCCATCCCAGAATGCCTTACAAATAAGATCATCCATCCCAGTATGCCTTACAAATAAGATCATCCATCCCAGTATGCCTTACAAAAAAGATCATCCATCCCAGAATGCCTTACAAATAAGATCATCCATCCCAGTATGCCTTACAAATAAGATCATCCATCCCAGTATGCCTTACAAATAAGATCATCCATCCCAGTATGCCTTACAAACCATATCATCCATCCCAGTATGCCTTACAAATAAGATCATCCATCCCAGTATGCCTTACAAACAAGATCATCCATCCCAGTATGCCTTACAAATAAGATCATCCATCCCAGTATGCCTTACAAATAAGATCATCCATCCCAGTATGCCTTACAAACAAGATCATCCATCCCAGAATGCCTTACAAATAAGATCATCCATCCCAGTATGCCTTACAAACAAGATCATCCATCCCAGTATGCCTTACAAACAAGATCATCCATCCCAGAATGCCTTACAAACAAGATCATCCATCCCAGTATGCCTTACAAATAAGATCATCCATCCCAGTATGCCTTACAAACAAGATCATCCATCCCAGAATGCCTTACAAATAAGATCATCCATCCCAGTATGCCTTACAAATAAGATCATCTATCCCAGTATGCCTTACAAACAAGATCATCCATCCCAGAATGCCTTACAAATAAGATCATCCATCCCAGTATGCCTTACAAACAAGATCATCCATCCCAGTATGCCTTACAAACAAGATCATCCATCCCAGAATGCCTTACAAATAAGATCATCCATCCCAGTATGCCTTACAAACGAGATCATCCATCCCAGTATGCCTTACAAACAAGATCATCCATCCCAGAATGCCTTACAAATAAGCTCATCCATCCCAGTATGCCTTACAAATAAGATCATCCATCCCAGTATGCCTTACAAACAAGATCATCCATCCCAGAATACCTAACAAACAAGATCACCTTTCCCAGAATGCCTTACAAACATGATCACCCTTTCCAGAATGCCTTACAAACAAAATCACTCTTTCCAGAATGCCTTAAAAACAAGATCATTCATCCCAGAATGCCTTACAAACAAGATCGCTCTTCCCAGAATGCCAAACAGACAAGATTACTCTTTCCAGAATGCCTTACAAACAAGATCACTCTTTCAATAATGGCCCACAGCATATAAAGTGATTGCCATCAAGTGGAAACTTTTTAACATGATGAACGCATAGATGAGAAACTGACAGTCACCAAGCGCCACTGACTCTGTGTCTACACAATCTGAGAAAACAACTGAAAACTCATTCAAACGGTAAGGCTTTCCTTTTTGTTATATTTATAAATTTTAACAATTTAGTTAAATTGGTCTGAAATTCGTCTTGATAGTCGAAATCTATATGAAGTAGACAAAAAAGCTGCGCTTCCACACCTGTCACCAGTTACTGATGTAGGAACATTTGGAAATTTAATTAGTCCCTATCCCAAAAAATATAAACAAAAACTGTTGAAATACAGATGTTAAACTCTTAGCGGGAGAATTGAGCTGTGAATGGTATTAGAAGAACGGTTATAGAAAAGAAATAACATCAAGATGTAAGACAAAACCCACCAAACCTGAGTAGGGAAAAAAGGTTTATGTGGACTTATACAAATTTGAAACTTAGACAATTCAAAAATAGTAAGTATATGGTAGCTTCAATATTATTCCTTTTCACAAGTTATGAAGAGAAGAAATAAAGACATCCAAAAGTCTGAAAGTATTGGGGAAATAAAAGAAATTCCATCGAAATAAAAATAAAAATTCATTCGCATCAGAAAACTCCAAATCATTTTCCTCAGAATAATTTTCTCTACGTGTAATGAAAGAATGAGATAATCCCTCATAAATAATGAGATAATCCCTCTTAAAACTGATCAAGATCAAAATGTGATATTCAGACTTGAAATTTAAGAAAAACAGAGAGAAGAAATTTTTTCACCTCCATAACCATTCCAATGTCCTGCTGTGGCTTGTCATAAGATAACAGTTTCTGAAGGAGGAGAGTATTTTGTGAGTCACACAAACATATAACAATGGAAACCATGTTTTTTTGGGGGGATAGGGGCTAATAGCAGTTAACAAAAAAGCAGATAAGCATCCTTACTTAATAAAAGAAACTAACAAATGCCAACGAGTGAAAACATAATAAAGTCAGGAAAAGAACTAACACAAGCTAAAAAAGAACAGCTAGAATACATTCAAGCTAAAAAAGAACAGCTAGAATACATTCAAGCTAAAAAAGAACAGCTAGAATACATTCAAGCTAAAAAAGAACAGCTAGAATACATTCAAGCTAAAAAAGAACAGCTAGAATACATTCAAGCTAAAAAAAGAACAGCTAGAATACATTCAAGCTAAAAAAGAACAGCTAGAATACATTCAAGCTAAAAAAGAACAGCTAGAATACATTCAAGCTAAAAAAGAACAGCTAGAATACATTCAAGGCCAAATCAATAAAATCAGAAATTTGGTAGTAGATAGACAATCACAGTTAGCAGAGCAGACAGTAATCGAAGTGAACGAAAGGAAGAGTACCTCGAGAGAGAAGTTAAAAGCTCCAACCTAGAAGAAAGACACCAGAAATGGGAAGAACATTTCAAGTACCAACTTCTAAACTCACCGACAAACCTATCCAAAAATAATTTTCAAGGCCAACTAGACATCAAACTTGGGCAGTTTACGTAAAAAAGTCTAATGAAGAATCCTCGAAGAAACGTCCCCTGTAGTAAGGAAGACAAAAAATCGATGGCATACTAGTTCGATTATACAACGTTGTGAATAATCAAAACACAAGAGAGAAATAAACAAAAGACTGTATCCATCCCTTACCCAAGAAAGTCCACCTCAGAATCACTTATAATTACCTTTTGCTGTTATACATGCAAAAGTTTATAATGTTATGCTTCTTAATCATATCCAATCTGAAATCGAGAAAATTATAAGGAAAAATCAGAACGGCTTTCGAAGAAATCGACCCATAAAGTCACAGATTATGACTATCCGTCAAATCAACGAATCTGTTCGTAGATTTCTCTAAAGCACTCGATTCCATACGCAGAAGAAGGATGGAACAAATACTACTTGTATTTGATCTTCAAAAACTATTACAGCTATAACGATGCTTTACAAAAACACGAAAGTAATTGTTCGTTCACCGGATGGAGACAGCGACTTCTTCGACATTGTCGCCAAGTTTAGTAATGAGATTCATTTGCACCATATATGTTTATGATCTGGTTAGATTACGTACAATAAACGTAAATACATCTAATAAAAGAAAACAGTTTCAGATTTTAAAAAAAACAAGAAGCTGACAATATCCCGCAGGATTTATGGCAGATGCAGGCAACACATATGATCTAGCGCTTCTCGCAAATACACCAGCCCAACCTGAATCCCTGCTGCATAGTCAGGAGAAAGCAGCAAGAGGCATTGGCCTCTACGTGAATGCAAATTAAACTGAGTTTATGTGTTTCAAACAAGAAGAAGTCATCTCAACTTTAAGTGGCTAATCTCTAAAGTTTGAAGACCAGTTTACATACCTTGGCAGCAATATCTCATCTACTGAAAGTGATGTCAACGTACACGTGTACAGGCGTGGAGTGTTACACACAGATTATCGATCATGAGTAAAACTTATCTATCCAATAAAATAAAATGTTATTGTAGCTGTGTACATATTACTTTAATAAGCCACCACATAGATGCTGTAAAAATACAGAGAAAAGGCTAGATTGGAACTACACAAGAATACTCCGTGTTGTCTTGAACAAGATCCGGAAACAACACCTCACAAAACGGCAGCTTTACGGCCAACTCCTTCCTATCTCACAATACCATCCAAGTAAGACGAACAAAGCATGCAAGGAACTGCTTAAAAAGTAGGAACGAACTCATCAACGACGTTTCCTTCCAATGGATTCCAGCAAATTGACGCCCAGTATTAGCCGACCAGCAAAAACTTACATAAGCTCTGTGCGGACACTATATACAATCTTAAGGACCTATCAGGCGCAATGGATGATAGGGATGGATGGCTAGAAAGTGCCAGATAACTCTGCGTTATTGGCGCGACTTGATAATGATATATATATATATATATATATATATATATATATATATATATATATATTACCGAAAGACTAAAATATATATACATAGATACGAAATAGATTGAGATATACAGATAAATAAAAACCAAAATATTTGCAGAATTTGGGATAAATAGATATAAACAGAGTGTAAAAGATGAGAAAAATCTAAGAGGGATTTTTCTTTAGTTACAAATGTAAACCTGAGTTACAACTGTATATTTATACTCAGATTAATCACAAAATCTCCCGCAAATTATTTTTGCTGTCTGCAGTGCTTAAGGAAGTTATGGTCGAGCACAGAAGAACCGGATATGTTCTGGCTTTTCCTTCTTCAAAATAGTGGTTAACTGCCAACCATATCAGATGCTCAATGCAACATTTTAGCAAGCAACAAAACTGGTTTTTCTTTTCTTTTTTTCTTTTTTTTTTCTTTTTGTCCAACAAATTGATCAATCTTGGGAAAGTCACTGCTGACGCTGTGTAAATGGTCACTTTCATGGACATTTTTATCGATTTTGATCGATGCCGTGTGATTATTAATTTATGTATTCATCGATTTTGTTCGGACATAAGGAAATATCAGCCCAAGTGTTTACTGCATGTTTCTTGTTTGCCGACTGAGAGAAATTTTTTGTCTTTACCCCAAATAGATTTCGTTGTAGGAAGCAAATTTTGAAATGGTATGAGAAAAGTCATTGGAACGCCGCAGGCATGGTTCACAGAACAATATGCTTCTACATCACAAGGAAAGACAACAAATAAAGAGAAGAGGGCGAAGGAGAAAGAAAGAATAAGAGAGAGAGAGAGAGAGAGAGAGAGATAGAAAGAAAATACAAAACAAAGGTGAGAGAGAAATGAGAGATAGACAAACCCATACACACATATACGCATGCACATACATACACACACACATTTATCTCTACGGAAGAGGGACGTTAGAACTCACTTTCACCCTATCGGCTTAAAATATCTTGACTGTATCTCCTGCAAAAAGGTAATATCTGTGTCTCTCCAAAATTGGGGCAATGCACTAAATTGCATTTGGCGGTGAGACTCCAGTTCCATAGCTCTGGGGGGAGTATGGAAATTCCTTTTATTACCATTACTCCCAGGTCCACTCAGAACTGGAAAGATGGTACCTGTTATGGCCCCATCTTTGGGTCAAATAAATCTCTTTTCAAGTTATTTGTATTAGATAGGAATACTTGATATCATAGAATTGTGTGCAAATTATTTGTATTAGGTAGGAATACTTGATATTATATATATATGTGCAAAATTATTCGTATTTGATAGGAATACCAGATATATAACTGTCTACAAAAAATCTTTAAGAAACAATATATAAAAATGTACAATGAGCACAATTCTCAAACCTCCTGCCTAAATTAACCCCAAATCAGTTGATATGCCGTTAAAATCAATCAATCACTCATCAGAAGTCAATCATGCAATCATCTCGTAATTTATATAAAATAAAACAGAAATGCTTTTCAGCGACTTTGAGTTATGCAATTCCATCGGAAGTTTTCCTATGAACATTTAGTTGAATGTTTTAATCGTTTTTCTCTTCTATCCCATAAAAAACAGCCAAAATCTCAGGGGAACTTAGCTTCAGCTAACTTTCATATTACAATCTGATTGCGATATTGGTTAGCACTATCTAATATAGAGGCAAATTTATTGTTCCTAAACATATAAACAAAAAGAATATTCTTTAAATCTTCATAAAATAGGCGGCATACATTTCTTGACGTCGTTCTTCTCAAAAGGAAACAGCAATCTCCCTTTTGTATTATATACGAGTCTGTCTGTCTGTCTCCCTACATCTCTCTCTCTCTCTCTATATATATATATATATATATATATCCCTCTCTCTCTCTCTCTCTCTCTCTCTCTCTCTCTCTCTCTCTCTCCTCGCTATCTTCCTTTCTCTCTTATGTGTATTTTTAATTCCATATATTAGCATGCATGTGTAAAGTCACGCTTAAACATTAATCACGCACACAATAAAAGCTCGTATCTTTACCTGAATTTTTAAGAAAGAAGGAAAGAAAAATAGAAAGAAAGAAAGAAAGAAAATATTATATAAATGGTTCACCGAACAACCCTGCAAATGGTGATTTTACAGTCATAAGAGATCAGCAAAAGATGCAAACAGTCTAATACAATATAAATATAAATTAGATTGCAAAGGAAAAATTAATAAATTTCTCATTGTTGGATGGAAATTGTATGAAGGGGTAAAAGCTTGTCGAGCAGGTTCCTGGAATTGTGGATATTATTTGGAGAAGAAATTAAATATCATTACTTACCCCGAATAAGACACGAAAATGAGAACGAGTACTTGTTAAGTCGATTAGTCACTGACTGAGAAAAAAAAAAGAGTAATTAAAAAGAGCGAATATTTACATTTTTAGAAATGCTGACTATTGTAGCCGCCTCCTTAATAGTGAAGGGTAACCGTCGGTACCAACAAATTAACGAAAAATGATGACGAAGAATCATCTGAAGATTGATTTATACCGTGGAACTGATAGTTATTCGGAAAAAGCTCGCAAAACTTGTGAATAAAAAGATGAAATTTGTCTGAATCATCGTCGCTTGATTTTTTAATCCCTTGTACTCTTTTGGCTGGGTTCAAAAAAGAAATTAAATATCCCACCTATAATTTATCGTGATGGAAATTCATCTTATCAAGAGCGTCCTAAAAATACAAACTGCGGTTTGTGAACCATAACTCAAATCTCTGACGAGATAAAAAAGAAAAAAAAGAGAAAAAAAAAGAAGTAAGGAAAACTATCGATTCATCATTTTTATCTCGATTTTTCAAAATTTCATTGAATGATAAGAAAATTATGAGTCAGAGAAATTCTTAGCCGGCAAACGAGAACTGAAATGAAATACGGTGGACTACGTTCAACATTTAAGCCAATTATTATTTCGAGATCTTAAAAATGTATGATTCAATCTATTTGATTTGAATCTTTTTCCTTTCAAGTCATAAAAGTTGTTGATCTAACGATTGCATTTCATTACTCGAGTTCATCGAACACTGAAAGGGAAACAATAAGAAATCGATAAACTGAATTGATTTCATATATTGTCTGCATATCACATGTTTTTGCATCTTCTTCCTAACACAATTTGAAGATCTAAAAACCTATCTTTATCGCTTTCAATTCTCTTTTTCTCCCTCCGCTGTTCATCCCAACTTTATTGTTTACAACAAAAAAAATCCTTTTATATAGAAAGTTGGACAATATTCTTTTCTGAATGATAGAAACAGAATCAAACTCTTACAATTTTTGTCAATAAATTAAACATCTTTTTTTTTTTTTTTTAGTATTTTTTCTTGCTTTACTGAACGTCGAGGATTCTGGACTTTGTTGTTTAATCGATATTCTGATTGTAAATAGAACAACCACTTTACTGTCCAACCTTAGAAATATTAGAAAGATAGACTAACTGACAAGATATAGATCCTGATGCTTTTCTTTCCCCCTTCTGTTGAGATATATGATTGAAATATTTTTAATGACCAATTAAAAATTCAAAGTAACCGTTTCCTTTCTTTTTAATGATATAATCCCTCTAAACAGGCAAAAGATATTTAGGCTTCGAGCATAAAATTCTTTCGGCTTCAATGCAAAAGGATTGTTTGATTGATTGATTTTAACGGCATGTAAACTCGTCTGGGGTTATTTTAGGCCAAAAGTTTAAAGAATTGTGCATATTGTACGTTTCTGTTTATATTTTTGTGTAGTACTTGGCACATGGTTATATGATATTAAGTATTCCTATCAAATACAAATAATTTGGAAACATCTATTGAGCCCAAATACCGGAACCGAGCGGGAGCTACCACTTTAGGCAGAATGGATCTGGGAGTAATAACAATGAATGGGTACTCTACAGTCCATACTCCCCAGAACTGAAGCCTCACAACTAGGTGTGTCATACCCAGGACACATATTTTAGGGGGTGGTCCGCCAATTTGCAGGGGATACACTCAATGTATTCAAAGACTTGCTGACAGAGCAAGGAAAAAGCCCATTTTAAACTCTTCTGTAAAGATCTGACAAAGTCATCATCCGACTGATCAAAATCTAGACAGTAGGGTGGAAAGGAAAATATTCCATATCGAGAGTCAAAAGGTTTTGGTTGGTTTTGGTTTTATGGCATGTCAACCGTTTGTGGACATTTAATACCACATCCTGTTTATAAACATATATTAAATAAAGGATTTGTAAACAAATAGTTTGTAGGTAACATTTTTAGATGAGTCTGAGCTCATTTGTTTGCACATAATTAAATGGTTACAAGTCTTGATATCTAACCCGAATAGTTTTATTGAGTATTTATCATTTGTTTGGACACAGTTGAATGACCTCAAGTATTACTATTTAATATTAACAACTCAATTCAACATCAGTCATTTGTTTGCACACAGTTTAATGCTTAAACAGTTTTATTTAACATCAGCTATTTGCTCTTACTTAAATTATTATACATATAAGATTTGTAAAAAATAGTTTGTGAATAATTACATTTTTTTCAAATTTGTAGAAATTTTTCCGCACACAATTAAGCATTGCTATTGTTTGCTCACAGTTAAAAGGTTTCAAGTATTGCTATTCATCACTCATAAGTCAAATCAACATTACTAATTCGTTTGCACAAAGTAAAAAGGTTTCAAGTATTAATACGTAACACAAACAATTCAATCACATATCATTCATTTGTTTATGCACAGTTAAATGGTCAAACAGACTTATAGATGGGACCCTATCAGGTACTACCACTTTGGGTCCGAGTGGACCTGGAGGTAATGGCAATGAAGGGGTGCTCCACGTTCCTAAGCGCTTAAGGACTAGAGTCTCACCATCAAATTGTTTAATGTCTCACTAGGACACTTATTTGGTGGGGGGGTCTAACCCCACTGCAGAGATGCAGTCAGCATATTGTACAACTGCAGCCGACTGGGCTAAGAGTCAAAAGTCTTTTCCATGTGTACGTTGTAATGAAAGAATAACGCCGTTTTGTTTTTGTTTTTTGTTGGGTTTTTTTTTTGGTGGTGGGTAACAAATATCGATTTACAGCTTCAAGTTTACGACAATATCTTTCAAAATTGACAGGTTCATTACAAGACAAGATTTCTGGATAGACAACACACTTCATATGCCTCAAAACTCAAAATATTACTTTCTCCTGGTTTTTGTGACAAGGTTTTTCCTCGTATTGTAATCTATTGTCGCTTTTGCAAACCATGATTCAAAAGGAGTCTATCTTTCGTCACCGGTGAGACCACTCATTCAAGAAATTGGATCGGTAGCGTATCTTCCTTTTAATAACGAACAGAATCACGTTATGTGGAATCTAATGTCAAGTTTCTAGAGGATAGTTGTTTGTGTTGTTTGGAACTGTTTGTGCCATTTCTATCGGCTTTGAATTTTCTTCAGTTATTGTTTAAAATCATACCAAAACAAGAGATAGGGCTTTCTTTCCTGTCTATTTCTTTTCCTCTTCAAGGCTTTTTGCATTTAACATAGAATTAGTGCCCTATGGAAAGGCATGAATCCATCTCTTCTCTTCCAGCTATGAGTAAGTAGTAGAATAGACTGGGTCCTTTAACCTTGATTTGGCAATCAGTCGAGGAAGAAGAATCGCTAAAAATTAACCTTGTGTCACATCCTGTTCATGGTGGAGGGGCTGGATGAAAACATCTTTCTTTTTTATGAATGATTGTAACTTACTTGTTTCAATGGAAGAATATTGTTAAAAGTGCAAATGTTGGAAATAACATTTTGCATTAAAAAAAACATAAATCTCCTGCCAGTCGGATAAAAATTGCGTTTTTTCAATTAGATAAATCAGCGTCTTTTCATGGAATTAAAAACTCTTCAACTCAAATGTGAAACTGAGGATCTGAGATGCAAAATAAGTCAGAAAATCATTGTTATTCCATTATTGTATCGCACTAAAATCCTTGTCAATTGGAGCAACCAAACTTTTGATTCACCTTTGATCTATCAAAAGCAGATTGGTGCACAATGAATGCTAACTTTTATTCTCAGTAAATTTCCTAACTACGCTGACCAGTGATGTACGTATTTCAGCTCATTATCCATTACACACCTGCAACAATTACAGCTTGTTTCGATAAGACAATTATTCTTTTACTAAACGGAATCCAGTGTCGTTGCTAGAGAGAATATTCACTTTTGATCGTTGCCATTGAATGAGAGACGATTTTAGCCTCAACGAATTTACACTTAATCAGACTTTTCAGATGAAACAATGGAAATTTGATGACAAAATTCAATTACTGAACAAGAAAAAATGAAAATTTTGTCATCAATTAAAAATAAAATAAATAAAAAAGGATCGCTTTCTCAGTCGTCTATATGATAGGATGTTTCAATCGAAAGAAAAAAAGCATTCAAATCATGAAGTTATTTTTAATAAATTGCAGATTGGAAATTTCAAGATATTTCCAATTCATCATTCATAAGGAATAGAATTTTCGTTTCTATTTTTAGTTTTTCTGGCGGGAAAATTTAAGTTAAGAGAAAAAAAAAATGAAAATAAAAAAAAGAATCGACTCATTTTGTCGAATGTCTCTTACGTTTACGTTTGATTTTCTTCCTCCTCCTTCAAAACATCCAAATATTTGTCTTTGGCTTTTTTGTTTTGTTTTGTTTTATTTATATCAATTTTTGTAGATGGCATTGGTGCCCAGTAATGCTAATTATCTGACATCTTTGCTCTTGGTGATTTTCAGCTTACACCAATCGCCATGACACCTTTTTCTTTTCTTTTCTTTTTTTTTTTTTTTTCAATCAACAATTGCAATCAAAAACTTTGCTTCCTTTATTTTACGCTATTTGATTGGCTAGAGATATTTTATTGCACTTTCTTTTTCATTAGACGAAGGAAATTTTTATTTATTTCATTTTTGAAATATTCACTTTTTATGACCTTTTGTCTCAACATCTACATTCCAATAAGTGTTTCCTTGAAATTTCTTATCCTTTTCTGCGTGACCTTTTTTCTTTTGTTTCAATTTTACTTTTTATATTTTCCTTCTTTTTTCCTAGCTTTTCTTTATAAATATTTTCTTCTTTATTAACAGAAATGATGATGCTGTGACTATTTAAAATGTGACAGTTGTCTTCGAAAACAGAAATATTGAAAAGGAAATACAAAGTTTTATCAATGCTAAAACTGATAAAAGTCATCGATGATTTTCAGTTCAAAGGAACGTCATTTCGAACGTATTCAATAATTCAATCAACTTCGATTATGGCCTCAATTTTAATAGAATTTTGCAATTCAAGCCAATTATACTCGACTGTCAAATAATTTCTACTGAAATTGTTCCGTCTCCAGTAATTTAAGTGTCGAGATATTAAAATTTGCATCCTTTAGAGCTGAACTTAGCAATCAACCACAGACACACACACACACACACACACACACACACACACACACACACACACACACACACATATATATATATATATATATATATATATATATATATATATATATATATATATATATGTATATATATATATATATTGCCCTATCTGTCTGTCTTTCTGTCTGTCTTTACTTGTGCATGCTACATAAAGTATCCAGGAATTCCTGAAAGAGCATAGCTTTTCCACCAAAATTTATACCAAAAATCCTCATCGAAGAACTGATTTTCTGCTTCTTCTTAATAGAAGACATCTTTGCCAGTTATTTTTTCAACTGAAGGGGAGCATTTTTCCCTTTCCGACTCGCTTTCTCTGATTACTGACCCACTTTCTCTGATTACTGACCCACTTTCTCTGATTACAGACCCACTTTCTCTGATTTCTGTCCCACTTTTTCGAGTCTGGTGAATGATTCCGGAAGTAGTGGTCAATGGAATAATCAAAATTCTTTGTTTAGACTTTTTTATTGTTTGATCCAAAGTTATGATCTTTATTCTACAATCAGAATCTTAAATTTCTTGGGGAGGGGAGATAAATGTTTATTTCCTTAAGTGGTGAGCATCAGTACAAGAATACACAAATTATAGACCACGCAGGAATTGTAACCCAAAACGAATATATCGAAGTCGCTAAAATATGTATGAGATGGAAAACGGTTGAATTTCACTTCTTGCATTTGCGGCAAAACATTTGAAGAATTTTAAAGTTCAAACTCTCAGAAATTAATTCCATCAACTCACAGCAAAATGAAATGCCCTCAAACAAACAAAAAATTAACTGTTTAGCAAATTTTTGATAACAACATTTGAAAAAATGGGTTTTTCAATGAAATGAACGAGTCAAAATAACGTATCCGCCACAATTAAATTTTACCAAAAGACTTTGAGTATTGATTTTGTTAGAGAAGGAAAAAAAATCGGATTTGGGGGGGTGGATGGAAGATATTCATGTATTATTTTAATGTCCAGCCTGGTCCATTGATTTTACAGAGCCATAAACACCACATGTACACATTTCTTCAATCTAAAAAAAAAGACAAAGACATGATCTTTTGAAAACCTAATTTCTCGCGACTTTACACCAGACTAAACGTAGATAAAATTAAGGACAAACACAGGCTACTTTTTTTTATGAATATTTGTTTTGAGGTTTTTATAATGAAATCTTTATAAAATTATAAATTATATTATTTATGCTCCATTTAGGGTCCTCACGAAATGGGTCTCTTAAAAAGGTGAGAAAACAAAGAAGTGACGATAAGGTTGTTACTTGATCGCGGTGATAAAAAGAACAGAAAACTAGGTTGTTACAGTTTGGTTCTCACGATTATTAATATGTTAATAATTCAAGCCAGCCATCTCCATGATTTTCCTAACCGTCTTTCATAGAGAGGAAGAAAGCCGTTTCATTTTCTAAGGAAAATATCGAATCCCCTCACCCTGCACAAGTTCTTCAAAAACGTTAAATTTAAAAGCACACGTACATTTTGCAGCACATTAGGTATCCCACACTAAAAACTCCAGAAGCAAAATTTCCCACCGCTTGTTTCAGTCGAAAATAATATTTAATCCTATTGATCTATCAAACCTCCATACTGATAGTGGGAGAGAGGCCATTATAAAACACTCTTCTTCTTTCTATTTTCAAATTTGTATCAAGATATGAATTTCAAGCATCCAATAATCATTACTACTACTACTACTACTACTACAATTATTGTCACTACTTCTATCCTTTCCTTCTTTTTATTGGCGAAAAAAAACTCAACCCCCCAATATTTTTATTATCCCAGCCCCTCGAGTATAAAAGTACATACACCAATTTCTGAAAATCTCACCAAAACTAGAAATGCAAAATACCGTACCATCAACAATAAATGATCACAAATTTAAATCTCTTGAGAAAACAAAAAAAGGAACCCCTTTTTCATTTCAGGAAAAATTCTTGACGTTAAGCAAAATAAAATTAATTTTCGTGTGGCTTGCCGTCGTTTGTTCTCCAAATGACAATTCCCCACCAGAATTTATTCTTCCTTCTTTTCCTCTCGCTGTCAGAAATATTACCATATTGTTACATTTGGGTTTTCACCTTTATTAATGTGATAATTATTCAAAGCGGCTATTTCTGTGAGTTTTCAAACCGTCTTTCATTGGAAGAAGAAAACTCCCGCCATCCTGTAAAGGTTAAACATCAAATCACATAAAGAGGGCGGGGGTTCTTAAATTCAAAAAACGTCCATCCTTTCTGCAGTTTATCAGAAATCCCACTCAAAACGCTAACTTTCTCGTTGTTTATGTCAATTGAAAATAACATTTAATCTCTCTGTCCTGTGAAATCTTCAGGCTGAAGGTGAGAGAAATTGTAAGGGAGGGAGAACATAACAGTTACTATTATTATTTTACACAGTGGTCTGACACCACGGCAAAGTCCACTATTCAGCAGGTTCTCCTATCACTGGGTCTGGTCATCTGGCCGTAATTGGGTGATCCGTTTGTATCTCAAGACCCGAGAGAACTTTCTCCGTCTCGTTCTCTAGGGCGAATTCTAGGTTGTGCCACTTGTTGATATGGTCAAATCTAAACTTCTTTAACAATTCCCAGTGGATCACCTTCCCCACTCAGGTGTGTCTCGTCTTTTACTCTTTTTTTGCGCTTATTTGCAACATTCGTTCTTTATGATGGATCATTTCATCTCTATCTCCACATAACCTATCGTCGTATTTCCGCGTTCAGTTGTGCCCCTAATTACGATTTCAAGCGAAGTCGTATTTCCACCGTTCACGCTCACCGAAGTCGAGAAAAGATCCCCACGTCCACTCGCCTGATTTTTACAACGCTCATTTGTCCTCTTATGCCAAACTAGGCAATTTGGGGGACGCGCGCTGGACTCTATGCAAATGGTGACTTGACAAGCGAGACTTGATAAGCATTTGGCATTCGGTAAGTCACTGTTAGGTCGATTACAAGTATCGATGCACATCGAAGCTATCTTCAATGCTTTTCTTCCTTCTTTTCATGACACATAGAGTCTATGTCATCTTTTGGATGTAAGGCCTCATGGATCGTCATTAGTTTTCTTGTTTTATGGTCCATTTGTTGAAGTTCTTTCCTATTCCACTTTAAGAATGGTCCCGAGTATCTGACAAGGGGAACAGCCCTGGTTTTATCCCTTTGATGAGATTTCTACAATATAGTTTGATTTCGAGTAGTTTTCTCGTTCTCCTGAGATGCTCTTTTTCAATTTTTTTCTTTCATTGCCATTTCTTTAATGGTGTCTGCTTCCAATATTCCCAAGTATTCGCAAATTTCCTTTTATCCGAGCTTTCTGGTTTTTTCTTGGTCATTTCGTTCTATTCCTTCCGTCATTCGTTGTTTTCCGCTTCTTATTATTAACATGGCATATTTTTCGATGCTAAATTCTGTCCTTATATCATGACAATGTGTTCTCACTGCCAGTATATTGGGTTTCCAATTCTTTTTCATTTTTGTCCAACCGTTTCATGTCGTCAATCTAAGTTAGATGATTGATCTTTTCTTGTAAGTTTGTAGTCGCCTGTGCCTTATCAAACGATGTGATTGAGTGACATCTTTGCTATTACAAATAGTAATGCTGATAGCGCTTCTACCTAGAATATGCCAATCTAGATTTTTACCGAAGCGAAGCTTTATCCTCCAGCTGTCAATTTCACTCTCCAGTTTTTCATGGTTTTTTCGATAAAATTTATGACTTTGTCGGATATCTTGTACATTTTGAGACAGTCTATTATCCAGCTTTGCAGGGCCGTGTTGTATCCCTTTTTATAATCAATCCACGCTGTAGGTACATTTTTTCGTCTTGTTTGATTCTCCTTGAGGATTTGCTGATCAATGAATAGTAGATATTCTGTTCCTCTGATTCCCTTATGACATTCTTTTTGCTCACGGCTTTTTTTTGCGCGGAGTCAATATCCGTCCTAATTTATGCTGTTTGTATTTTTCACATCATCGGTCGGCAAGTCATGGGTCCCAAGTTGTTATTATTGCTATTATTATTATTTACTCCTTTAGAGTTTTTCACATCAGTGTTAACTGATGGTTTTCACTGGAGTTTGAGTGACAGCAAGTCTCCTCAAGTCTCCAGGACTCGTCTCATGATTCTGGCCGTTCTTAGCAATGCTGTCGTTTGGATAGTCTCTACCCGTCCGCCAACTTACAAGTCTTCCAGGCCTTTTTGACAATCCTGTTGTTATTGTGCCAAAAGCACCAATCACAATAGGTACAATAGTCACTTTCATGTTCCACAGCTTCTTCAATTCTCTAGCAAAGTCGAGGTACTCATCTTTCTTTTCACTTTCCTTCAGATTTATTCTGTGGTCCGCCGGGACAGCAAAGTCGACAATTTTACAAATTCTTTTTGTTTTTGTTGATTATTATGAGGTCTGGTCTTCTGGCCGGGATTAGGTGATCCGTTTGTATGTTAAAGTCCCATAGGAGTTTATGCGTGTCATTTTCTAGGACAGGTGTTGGGTTGTGCATATACCATTTGTTTGTATGGTCGAATTGAAATTTCATGCCCACCTTGCCCACCCAGTCGTGTCTCGCCTTGTACTCCTTCTGTGCTAATTTGCTGCATTCGCTTATTATGTGATTGATCATTTCGTCTCTGTCACTGCATAGCCTACATTTACTGTTTTGTTGCGTCTTATCAATGCTCGCTTTGATATGATTGGTTCTTATGGCGTTGTCCTGTGCTGCTATTAGGAGGGATTCCGTTTCTCTCATAAAGTTTCTTTTTCTTAGCCAGGTCCAGATGTCGTTTCTTACACGTTTAAAGCGGCCATAGAGTTGTTTTCCTTCCCCTTTTTGTTTCCTAGTAGTTGTCACTCTTTCGTCTATCGTGTTGTCGGTATCGTTTCTGATGGTTGTAATTAGTCCTCGTTCGTGTTTTTCTATGTAGTCTTCGAGCCGTTGTATGGATGCGTCAACGGTGTCTTCGATGCTGGCAAGTCCTCTTCCTCCCTCTTTTCTAGATACATATAGTCTGTCAACGTCGTCTCTGGGGTGTAATGCCTTATGCATAGACATTAGTTTTCTTGTTCTTTGGTCCATTTGTTTAAGTTCCTCTCTGGTCCACTTTATATTATTATTATTATTATTATTATTATACTGTTTTGAGAGTTTTTCCCACCAACGTTAGCTGATGGTTTTTCTTTTGAGTTTGAGTGACAAGTCTCAAGTTTCCAGGTATCAAACAAGTGGAGATGAAAGAAAAAAAAAGATAACCTCTGAAGAACGAGAAAACTTCTGGAAACCAAGCTCAGGAGCAGAAAACTCATTAACGGAATCGTCAGTTCCACTTGAAAGTTAGTCGGGACCCTTCTGCAAATGAACCAGAGAACAAAATCCTTACATCCGAGAAATGACATAGACAAATTGTTTGAATCAAGGAAAAAAGGAAAATGTGGACTCGTCACCATTGAAGACAAATACTTGGACCTTGCCAGACAACTAAAAAAGCTGTAGAAGATGAGGGTGACGGTGATATCAATTGTTGTGGTGCACTTGGAACGGGGTCCTTAAAGGCTTGAAAAAAAGACTGACGGAATTGGAAATCAGAAAAAGAATCGAGATCAACAAGACAACAGCACTGTTGAGAGCGGCCAGAATACTGAGAAACCATTCCCTCAAACTTAAATGAAAAACCGCCAGTTAATTCAGGTGTGAAAAACTCGCTAAGAGTAAATACTACAAATAATAATAATGATAATAATCAGAAGAGTCCAGGAAAACTGAGTTGATTTGCTGTCGCTCGGACTTCAGTGAAAGACCACCAGCTAACGTTAGTGTGAAAAAATCACCAGAAGCAAGATAATAATTGGACCATTATACTGGATGAAGATTGGCTAAAAAAATCGACCCCAGATAAATTTCAATCCAAATCAACTAAAAATAAAAGGGATAGAAATTCCACTGGGCTGCGAAGCCAGTGGTGAGGTCAATACCACGTACTGCTGTCTCCTGCACCGCTAGATTAGGCCCCACTGAACAACCGAAGGAAACCCTATACCAGGCGATTCCAAGAGAGGATGAGAAAAGGGACCAAGAAGAAACTCAAGACTGCCAAAGAAGCATCTCTTCCATTCTAGACCCGAGGTACTCCGAACCACCTTCAGACGTTACAAAATTCAAACTCCAAGACTTTAGAGACATTAGTGTCATTCTAACCGCACCTCATCGTCACTCTCACTCTCTCGATATTCCTTCTTCATCTTTTTCCAGGGAAGCAAACATCGCTTGCTTGTTATTTATTGTCTCACAGACGTGTTTCAATAAAAAGGATTTTTTGTTGTTGTTAAACAACGGGTTTTCTCTATTCTATGAGTTGCTAGACAATCTAGCCACTCATATTACCTGACCGTCAGAAGACCCGGCTGAATTGTGTCAACCCCCTTCCGTGGATCTTTCAAACAAATTGTCGGAAGCTAATGTGGTAGTCACGTACAAAATAGCCACAACATGTACTGTGACTAGTAGTCACACCACATTGGGCTCCGTGATTTGCATAGGATCACAGGAACACATATATAGCATCCTTAAAGAGTCGAGTCAAAATCACAATACAAGAATGTCACTAAATAGATGAGCGTCTCAAAAATAAAATAATAGTTTTAGGCAAATATAACTGACAGACCAAAAATAAAAAGATGTCCACACCGAAAGTTTTGTTTTGTGACCCGCTTAAGAGCATTCTTACTTCAAGGGTACTTGGTCATATTAGTGACCGGTGAGCAGATAATAAACAACCCCTGGTTCTGATATAGCCACAACATACAACCCATGAAAAAAAAATGGAAAACCAAAACCTAATTCAATGTGGGACCCAGACGATAAGTTTGGGTGTCATGATCGATGGGGAATCCGATTGACATCTTGTGAATGTTGGCTGTTCTTTTTTCTGGTACACAAACAAGTAAACAACTTCTCAAATCAGAAACACAGAAAAAATGAACAAGGGAAGACAAGTCTATATTTTACTGCTATGTTAGGAGCAACCTCACACAAAACGGGGATTGAAAAAGAATGCAAGAGATCTGGGAAGAATTCTCTAGATTTAACACAACAAACCAAACTGGGATGATAATAAATAAAGGTTGGTTTTCTGAGCTTGAAATATAAGAAATACCCCAACAAATGAATTGGGAATTATGTCAACAAGATCCAAATATAATAATCGAGACGCTAATTGCTGGAAAACAAGAACCGAATTGAAACGCAGAGTAACTGCAATCGAAACACCATACACCCAAACACAGAACAATTAATTCCACTTTCCTATTTTTCATGGCTTCCGAGGTGAAGTTGACATTAGCGGATATTTTGTTCATTTTTAGACAATTTAATATCCAAGTTTTCGAGACCACATCTCGTAGGCCTTTTTGTAGTCAATCCAAGCCATGGTTAAATTTTTCCGTCTTGTTTTGGTCTCCTGGAAGATGCGCTGATCTGTCTAGTAGGTTACAATTCCACTTGTTTTCCTTTCCGTTCTTTTGGAAATAGTTCCGGGTATTCACGCCAGTAATATATCTCCCATTTTATCTGTGTGGTCAAGATTTTCTACATCATTGGTAGACTCGAGTCTAGGTGTATGTTCATTTCTGGATTTTCTCCGAGTCTTTGTCATTCTTTTTTCATGTTATTTATCCATTCAGCTTTTTTGTTAACTTCTTTCTGTTCCCATATTTTTTTCTCCAAAATTGTTTGGTTTCCTTTTCGCCCGGTTGTGAGTTTGTCCTCGTATATTTTCCGTTACTATGTTGGGGAATGTTTTTTTGCGGGGGAGGGTATTTTGGCATATCCTGTTTTGCTTGTTTTATTTGGTCCGATCCCGATATCTTTTAGGTTTCCCTTTTTTTTTTTTTTTTCGCTAATATCTTTTTAAAGTTGTATTTTCAGACTTTTCTGCTGTTTTATTTCAGTCTTTTCATCCCAATATATCCAGATATGTTTTCCCTTCCTTAACACTTTCGCTTGTGTTTCATAGTTTCATTATTTGTCCTTCTTGTGTCCAGTTATGATTTTCTTTATTAATTCTACATTTATTTTGTCTTTTAGTGTTTACGTTGATGTTGTGGTGCTGGGGTCTGTGTTATTCTGGTTTTCAGCATTTTCTGTTTCAATTCGGTCAGAGAGCCTCTTATTTATATTCTTTACAAAGTACATGTCTACATATTTTTAGTATCTCAAGGTCAGGAAACCAACCTTTCTTAAGAATCATTCTACCTTGCTTTGAAATTTTTTGGTTTATTAGCGGATTTTGCCCAAATTTCTATCGTTCTTCTCTGTGTGCTGGATTGCTTTTGAAATAACAATAATTTACGTTTTTGTTGTCTTCTCCTGACCATTTTTTCCGCTGGTGTCTCGCAGTTAACTTACTGACTAAGTCGTTGCTTGCGTACCTGAAATTAGATCAGCTAACATTCACGGAATACCACTGAGTCCTCCAAGATGGCTATTGAGGGAACACCTGCCGATCATAACACTCAAATATGTTATCCTAGTTCCATGTTGATTTGGATTTGTCATGTTTCAAAGGCAGTATATCGTGACTCTCCTGCACCTAGAGGTTGATTATTTTCTGTGCTCCTTTCACAGATGTGACCTGATATTTTTCCAAGGAAGAAGATACTTGAGCGGGTCACAAAAAAGAATAAATAAAAAAAATATAAAACAAACATTAGTAAAAGGAGGGTATACTTACATATTTAAAATATATAACTTTTTTTAACTTTGTACAAGTCCCCATAACCCTTTATTCTTAAATTTTTGGCTTCATGTTGCACTCATTTTTGCTGCTACTTCGCTATCAATGCATTTTATGAATGACAATTCTTACCCCTTTACCTCATTTTCTTCCTTCTTTCTTCAAACATTATCAATGAAAACAGATTGCAAAGCCTTAAGATACCTTGTAACCAACTTCTAATTTACTGATTAATTCTTCGATAATGGAGATTGATCAGAAATGAAAAAATAGCGATAGTAGAAGTTTAACAATTTGGTAACTTACGATTTTCCTATCATCAATAGGTAACAATGGGATTCATTCTATTTATATTTTTGGTCAGCGTAATTTCTTTGTCATATATTCCGTTCACCTTTGTTTGTAGTTGGGCTAATTCATTTTTGTTCTTTTGGGGAGAGCTGACTTTTTTATTTGTTTTTTTCTTTCTTTCTCGGTGGTGGAGATTCTAAATTCAACTGAAAATTACAAGATTTCAGATATGAATTATAATCCTTATTATCTGCAGAAACCTGCAAAGATTCTTCGTAAACGTACAAACATTCATTTTGTTCTGTCTTTTGTCAGTTGTTCCACTGTTAGTACTTTTGTTGTTGTTGTTGTTATTGTTGTTGTTGTTGATTCTCCATAAATGTTGCACATTAAATTAAAAATGTTTTAACTGCGTCATATCATTTGATATCTGTCAAATGGAAATAGAAAATCATCGAAATTTTCAAAAGAAAAGCACAAGCAAAGAGACATGATTGTTTAACTGTCAGAAGTGTTGCCGTCAAAATGTTGTTGTCATGACAACAGCTTATTCTGTTTACCGGGCTTTTCATTCTTTCTTTCCTTTGTTCGTCGTCATTGAAGAAAGCAGCATGTGTCTGTGACGTCATTCATATTTTTACATTATTTTATTTACTTCTTCGAAACGTTGAAACTGCTCAGAAATTAATTTGTAATATTAAAACTTATCGATTCACGTCTTATTTAATATAAAAATTCTGCCTAGTTAAAATATATCATTTGGTTTTTGATTTTTTCCTGCTCAATCTACCGGAATTCTTTTCGATTACACAATCATAATGTAGCCAACAACCAAACTCGAACCCACATTCACAGCTGCCATAGAAATAAGAAAAGAGAAAGAAAGATAATAAACTCAACAATTTTCCATGAACTCCAAAATAATTTGCAAATATATATCGACGCAGTACACTGTGGTGTGTTGTAGTTTCTTTTACTTGCTTAAGGCTGTACCAAGTGTCATATATAACAAAAATCGGGATATTGAGCGCCCAACTCCTCAATGGCAATAAAATCGAGAACCATTGAAAGATATCATTTTAATCAACTGGACTTCAAAAATTTGCAAACGTTATTTTCTTACAAATTGAATTTTGCCTTTTGTTTAAAACAAAGAAGAAATATTTAATAGGCGGTTTAGAAATCAATGAAAATATTTTACACCGATTAAAATCGAATGTTTTAAATTTATTTCTTATTTACAACCATTTTACGTATTTGATATATTTCAATTTCAAAGAATTTCTCGAGTTTGAAGAGATTTTTCGAAAAAGTTTATAAGGCATGAAACCACATAAACTGTTGGGGTTTTTTTTGCACAAGAATGTTTATTCTTTGCGGTCAGTTTTGCAACTGGACAATATTTGGTACCTATAAATATAGAATACAACTTTTTGCAAAAAATCTTTTAAAAGATGACATTTTGAGGAATGTAGGTTTGAATAAAACCAGACCAACTCTAAAATATCCTTTTCCAATATTATCTAAGAGTCTGAGACAAAAAATTCTGTCGAGATTCTATAAATCATTTCGACTTGTAACATGATCATTATTGTTTCGATCTCGACCTGTATATTCTACAACCTTCTTCTGGAGTGTGTGAAGTTCTGAGATTAAATATTATCTTTCCTTGTATTAATCGGATAAATCTAATCTTTCTGGTTTTGTAAAGATCGACTAATGCACTCTTCAATTTTCCATCTCCAGCTGCCTTTCCTTTGTATGTCGCTTAATTTCCTTTTTAAAAAAATTACACTCTAAATTCTCACAATTCATAGATGAGAGAATGATAAATTCGCGCTTCAGCGTAAATGGATTTTAGATTAGGACACCAACGAATATTAGAGAAGTTTGAAATTTTCCAAATCTTGTATATTTCCAATGATAACTAGCATCCTTCAATAAAATTTTGGACATTATTCAAGGAAATTCGATTTAGCCTTAATCAAGACGAAGTAGCGTTTCCCACTAGGTGACATTCATAGACCAGACAAATACCCAGATGAACGTTGTACGGAGAAAAAAAAAGGAGAGGTTGCTATTTTGGGCCAAACTTAAGCAGTGTATCAACTCCAAATATAAACAGACAGTTTATTCTTTACTTAGTTTCGTTTGCTTCTATTATTTGCCCGTAAAGAAAAAAAGGTTTAAAAACAAAGTTTTATTGGTAATATTAATAAAAAATCGCTCCAGGAAAACATGGTGAATTGCAGCTTAAGCGGACTTGAGAGAGGAGTGATATCCTTTTCCTTCTTTTTATTTTCCTTGAAAGAAAAATTACAAACACATTTCTTTCTTTGATTGATTTGATTATGTTATGTTTTATGTTTTTTTTTATGTCAAACAAAAAGAAATAAAGACAAAGTAAATCAAGAAAAAATAAGATGGAGTAAAGAGAGAGAGAGAGAGAGAGAGAAAGAGAAAGAGAAAGAGGTGAAGAAATTTTTTCAAAAATGGAAGCAAACTGATAGGAAATAAGAAAAGAGAAAAAGTAAAAGAAAATGATAGAGAGGAAAAAATTTATACGAAAACAGAAAAGGAAAGAGAAAAAGAAAAATGATATTAAAATTTTTTGGGGTAAACTAAAAGTATTGAATGATTACCATTTTTAGAAAGTAGAATTGATTTGTGTTTATTTACAAAAAACATTTATTAGAATTAGTTACGTTTTTGAAGGCAAATCAGCCTCGATTTCATTATTTGTTTACAACTTCAACTGATTTATTGACAGACACAAAGATTGTTGGCGAGGAGTTAAAGAGATTTTATGATGATAGAAAAATTTATTGAATCTTCACATCCAGATCTTCAAAACTTTTATTATCAACAAATCATATACCCAGTTTAAAATCCATGACCCATTACACTTAAAATATGAAATCAGTTCTAACGCGATATTAAAAGTTTTAGACCAGAAGCAGTGACATCTGGCAGATTTAGGAAGAGGCGATAGCATTGGACAAATTTGAACTAATAGTGTGTCGGGGGAGTTGGTGAATGGCTTGGATATTTTCAAACCAGGAATTCTACTTAATGTCAATTTTGCCCATGAACGTACACCGTTGCAGAAAGATCTTCTAATATTCTGCAAAAAACAGATTGGCTTGTCGAGTGTTTCAAACTTTGAGGCTAAAATTTACAGGTTCAAGATTTAAAGATGAGTATTTTGACTGACAAATCTCGGTCAGTACTAGGAGTATTTTTCGTCAAAAAGTTGATAAATTTCTTTGTGATTTAAAAAAATTATGTAGAGACCGACTCATCATCAACCCCCTATTCACTCTCCAAATCATCCAACCACTTAACCAACTGTAAAATGGTGCCTGTCAAATGTGGAATGGACTGAAATAACAATCAATAATAAACATAAAATTGGCCAGTCCTAAGCCTCTTTAGATTGAATCCTTTCACCAAATGTAAGCGGCTTAGTGCACATTCCATTTACGGGGATACATACATACATATATATATATATATATATATATATATATATATATATATATATATATATATATATATATATATATATATATATAAAGAGATAGAGAGAGAGAAATATATTCATTATCTACTTCACTCACTTTAGAATTCTACTTTTAAAATGTTTTCCAGAAAACGGAACTAATGTATTTATATGTGCGTGCGTGTGTATGTGTGTGTGCGTGTGCGAGAGAGAGAGAGAGAGAGACAGACAGAGAGAAGGACTGTCCCGTTGATAACAACGTATGAGGGCTCAACAGTTCAGTTTTAAGATGTTAACTACTTACGCAGGAGATTTATTTATAATAATGAAGATTTGTTTAAGAACAGCCATACTTTTTGGATAAGCTGATAATAGAAGAATAGTGCAACAGTGTGTCGAAGAAGTGTGTGGACCGTCGTAAGGATATCTTTGTTGAAAAATAAGCCTCATTTGGTCACATTCCTTCAGAGTATCTTGATCAGCCTAAGAACATTTCAGCCCAACATCGTGTATATATATATATATATATATATATGGGTGTATATATATATATATATATATATATATATATATATATATACGTCGTTAGGGAAAATATATGTTCGGAGGATAGAGAAGAACAGACTGAGATAGCTTTTTTTTTCATTTCTATTGACATTTATACATGAAAGTATATTTTCATCAAATACGTCCTAATAAATAAATAAAACTGATTCTGATTGGTTGCTTGTCATATGTTGCTACTTTATATAAAAAAGATATTTGACAATCAGAATTTAACAAAAATTTTAAGTGAAAGGCAAAAAAAAAAATAGAAAAGGGCGAGAAAGAGAATAAAAGAGGGAAAAAAGAAAAATAAGAAATAAAAAAAAACACAAATCTCAACAACAGAAAAAACAATTAGGTAAGATTCCACTTGCCTGTTGGCTTTTAGATTTTATTATCATCAAAATATTTATGCCGAATTGACACTGCAATGACTAATACGCTACACATTTTTTAGGACCAAAAATTTTAACACTGAGAGTACAAATCCGCAATCAATTGTTGTTTAGTTTTTTCCTTTCATTTTCTTTTTCTTGGCTCTCTTCTGACACTTTGCAACATCTCATGATAAAGTTTGCAATATATTTAAGTGTCATTTTTTTTCTTTTCTTTTACTTCTGCTGTTGTTGTGGTATCATTATTAAAATAACATGAAAATTTAATGTTTACAGACGTTCTATCTCTCCCGCACATACACACACACACACACACACATACACACACACACACACACACACACACACACACAAACACACACACACACATACACACACACACACACACACACACACACATACACACACACACACACAAACACACACACACACACACACACACACACACACACACACACACACACACTATATATATATATATATATATATATATATATAGGGGGTAGCTATATTTATAAATTAAGACTGCTCAATATCAGTGATAGCGCATATATATCTATATCTATATCTATATATCTATATGGCGAGCGTTCTTTGGTGTCCTGTGGTGGGGCGCTCTCGACCGGCTGTGGTTGCGTGCTGCACGGTTCGGTCGGGTGTGTTCCACCACTGGATACATCACCTCTGGCCTCAGGGGGCCTTCCCCCTCAGGCTTTAACCCTCTTCGGAGGGGTTGGGTTTATCGCCCGGCGCCTGAGGCGCCCCGAAAAGGGGAATGCCGACGGGGTCCGAGGCATTTTTGGAACTGCCTATCGCGTTGGGCTACGGCCCTGCGACAGGACCCACCTTAAAAACGGCCTTGTGCCATATTCGTACGTTGGTGGGACGTAGGATAAATACAGCGCATATATATCTAATTTAGAATAGCATAGACACAAATGTGATGATTGCAAAGGCGAAAAACTAACAATATATAAATACTGTGATGCTGTAAATCAAGTGCATTTCCATACTTGCAAAAGAAAAATAATCATATTAAAACACAAACGAATGGAATTGCTGTAAAATGTTTAACTCTGTAAAGCAATCAGGAAGAAGTAGAAGAAAGCATATCTATGTAGACACACAAACTTTTACTTCCTCCTCCATTTAATTCGATAATCATTTCCTACCAAAACAATGATTTGTAGTTGACATAATAAGAACTTATTTTTGTGTCTATATTGAGAAATCTCTTATTCAACTGTCTTTTCTCCTATGGAAATCTCATAATGAGCCGCTTCTTTATTAAACACAGCCGACAGCTTCTGAATTCTTCTTTACATACAAACGTCTTTTTATCATTTTCTATTCACCTTCAAGTGTCTCTTCCCATATTTGGATAACAATTAATAAATTCTAATATATCTTTCAAATTTAATTAATAAGCATAATTATTTTAAATGATTATTAGCAATATAAATTTATTGATTATAGTTTTTTTTTTATTTTTTTATTTGTTATTTACTTGAGTTATCCTAAATTTTAATTCAAATGAGAAATCTCTCTTTTTTTTTTTAGTTTGTTTTTTTCCAAGATGAACGCAATCCATTTTGAAATAAAACAAATAACATTATTATTAGGATGGTGTTATTAAGTGAATAATTCAATAAATGTTATCTGTATTTTATATTCATTTCATATTTCATTATCATATTGTATTTGAAAGATAAAACAATATTATGTTAGAGTTTGTTCATAAAGGCTCACAATTTTTTTTTGTTTATTTGATTTTCGAAATGGTACGTTTTATGACCATCTAGCATATTATTATTGTATGGGAGGACAAACCCAGACAGAGCCAGATGTGTAACAACCTGTGAGGGCGGATGTATACTCCTAGAAAAACTCCTGGCCAGTCACTGCGACCAGTGAGATGCTGATCTTGTCCAGTAACCTCCTAGCTAGTTCAGCACCTTCTCGATGGAGGAGAGGGGCGCACAAAAAAGTGGCAAACAATATATGTACTCCAACAAAAATAAAAACCCATGTTCTAGCCCAGAATAAAAAGGTTCAAATTTACAAAGATCTCGACCTTGCGTTGTGATATCCTGACAATGCTCGATAGATTCAACTCAAATAAACCAGAAAGAAAGAGTGCCATAATATCCAATCAGAAATGGTCTACTGCAAAATATGTCCGAGGATCCAAAGCCAGTTAGTGATAGACTTATGAGTCTAAGGCTTCTGTTGGCTAAAGGTAGATATTGTAATCTAACCGCTGCCTATGCTCCGTCTATGACCTGGGTTCCACAGTTGCCACCAACAACTGACTCGATGCAGAGCTTGATCTTCGAATGTCTATAACTGGCTTGAAATCATCCTTCTAGGAGACTTTAATTCTAGAGTTGGTCAATCACACTCTACCTGGCCGAAGGTTCTCGATAAGTTTGGGACGAGTAAGGTCAATACCAATGGTTATCTGTTGCTATTTATCTGCACAGAACAACAGTTGGTTATCACCATCACCTGTTTCAAACACAAGCAAATTCATAAAAACTCCTTGATGCATCCAAGATCTAAACATTGGCATCTCTTGGACTACGTCATCACGTGCCACCATGATTTGCTAGATTCTCTGGGTACAAGAGCGAGGAGAGGCGCCAACTGTAGTTCTGACCACATCAAGATAAAATCCACCACCAGATTACAAGTTATGCAAATAAAGAAAAAAGGCAAAAACTGCCAACTAGGAACCTAGACACCAGTAGGATAATGTTTAAGAGCATCCAGGAGGACCTAGAAGCCTCTCTAAACGAAAGATTGACTGAGGTCCCACCAGTTACTGTAGAGGAAAAATGAAACTCCTTTAAAACAATTGTCTGTGAAGTATCCAGAGGGAAACTCGGCACAGTATAAAGGAGGTACGAGGACTAGTTTGACGGAAGCAGAACGGAATTCCGTGAACTTACTGACAACAGGAACCTAACCAGATCCAACATGTTCAATTGACTAACCTGGGCTTCCTGGGTCAGATATGATACCTGCTGTCAACTCTTCCAACGAAGATGCAGAGAAACAAAAAAATGTATGGTGGATAACGAAATCGGCTAAACTCCATAGTCTCGCAGACTCAGGTGACCTCAAAGGTTTTTATCAGAGCATGAGTGTTGTATGATCTCCAAGAGTGAACCACCCAGACCCACTGCTAGCAATGGACAACAAAACGCTGCTCACATAGAAGAGAAAACTTCTCAACAGATGGAAGGACTACTTTGCTACACTGCTCGATGAACCGTCGACTTTGGATCATCTGAAAACATTGAACAAAGACCAATCCAGCAGTGGATGAATAAATGCCTGAACTTAAATGAGGTGAACAGGGCTATCTCCATGCTCCGCTATAGAAAGAGTCCCAGTGCTGACGGAATCCATCCAGAAGTCATAAAGAGAAGTGGTAGTCGACTCACTGAGGTGCTCGACACCATCGTAAAGGATGCTTGGGAAGACTGGGAAGCCTCTGCAGACTGGAGGGATGTCCAACTAGTCACCATCTTCAAGAAGAAAGACAGGTGAGTCTGAGGCAACAACCGCAGAGTCTAACTTTTGTCCATATCAGGAAAAGTGTTTGCCCGCATATTGCTCAACAGACAATCAATTATAGCAGAGGAACTCCTATCTGATGCTCAGTGTGAGTTTTGTGCAAACTGGGGAACTACAGACATGATCTTTTCCTCGAAACAAATTCAGGAGAAATGTATTAAAGAGAACATTCTTCTCTACATGATCTTTGTCAACTTTACAAAAGCCCTTTGACCTGGTGAAACGCTGTGGAACATCCTACGGAGACGGAGATGCCGTGATCACTTCACCAAACTTGTATCTACCTAACATACAGGAATGAGGGCATTGGTTTGGGGAAACAGTGAAACAGGGCTGTGTACTTGCACCCACACTGTTCTCAATATCCCTCTCAATGGTCCTTATCTGATATCACTAACACCAACCCAAGAGTGTGGATACAGACTAGACCGAGGACAGAACTGTTCAATATCAGACAATTCAGATCTGCAAGGAAGATCAAAAGCACCCTGGTGCGCGAACTCATGCATGCCGAAGACACTGCCTTCCTGGCACACAACCAACAAGACACCCAGGAAATAATCACCCGATTCGCGGACTCTGCAAAGGCATTTGGGCTGAAAATAAACCTCAATAAAACCGAAGTTATGTATCAGCCCCCTTCTGACATTACATGACAGGACAAGATATATTGATAGAGGGTCAGGTTCTAGCTCAGGTAAATACCTTCAAATATCTGGGCTCCACAGTTGCCACCAACAACAGACTCGATGCAGGGCTTGATTGATCTTCGAATTTCAAATGTTTCCAAAGCCTTTGGCCAGCTGAAGAGGCGAGTTTGATTTAACAGAGACCTCCTTGAGAACTAAATGAATACCGCACCATAGTTCTCTCAAATCTCCTGTTCGGTGTGGAAACCTTGACGGTATACAAAACGGATGCCCACAGACTACATGCCTACATGATGTGTCACTTGTGCAGGATAGTAAATGTCAAAGGGTGGCAGCATGTTTCCAACTGGACCATCCTGAAGAGAACTGGATTCCCTAGCATGTACTACATACTTGTCCAGCGTAACCTTAGATGGGCTGGCCATTTGAACCGGCTTGGGGATAACAAACGGCTAAAGCAGATTCTGTACCCTCAACTGAGAGAGGGGTCACAAGGAATGGGTAGACCAAAGCCCAGGTAAAAAGACAACATCAAGAGAAACCTGGAGGACTTCAACATCTCTATAGGCAGTTGGCAAGGTGCATTCAGACGTCGAGTCGATCGGGAGAAATATGTTCCCGTGGTGTTATCATTTGACCCGATGGACAGCTAGTAATAGTAAAAATTTAGACAACGTAGTTGTTTTGACATAATGCAACTTATAAACGTTGTTTTGTGGTAGCAAAACCGTAACTTCTATGGATACCTTATTAGGCTCACTTCAAGCTTGATAAGTTGCTTGGTAAACCCTATTTTGCATTAAATCATTCAAAAGGCAAAACATCTTTACTTCTATGATTGTAGAGACTCAGGACTTCTTCAACGGGTATCCAACACTTTATTATGTTTTTTCATTAATCGAAGCATCTTGGTAATACAGCTGTAACTAAGTTTTAGAAAATCTTTGTTGAATATTTTGAAAAACTCGCTGGCTTTATTGAACCGCTTGTCATTTAGATTAATAAACATTTCCACTTCTTTTCCTCTCCGATGTTGAAAACAAATTTTGGTTAATTTTACTTTTATCTCTGTATTGCTTAAATACCCAATCAGCTGGATAACCACACCTTTTAAATTTTTTTTTTTATTTTGATCAAAGAAGCTATCATTGAAAATGTTTATAATAAACTCTTTTGAATACTGAGTTTGAAATTTGTTTGCAAATAATACCTGCAAATAATACCTGAGGGGTTGGATGATTTGTTAATGTAAATTGGGGTATTTGCTGGCTTTCTATAAACCCAAAACATTGCGTTCTCAAGATTAAGCGTGAGAGACAAAAAATCTAATTCATTCAGTTTTGTTGACATTTCGATGTCAAAATCTGTTTCCTTAAAAAATACCCATCATCTCTTTCCCGATATAATTTTTTCTTTCATTGTTTCCTTTGAGAACTATCATTTCGTCGTCTCTTTGAAGTCCCATACCATTGTTGTAGTGTAACGTAATTGAACGGCTCATAGAAAATTGAAATTGGAAAATGAATAAATAGAAAATAACTAAATAAGAAAAGGCAGCGTCTTCGAACGACAAGGCCAAAGCATGCGTTGTAATTAAAAATGACTGGGGAAAAAATCGGAGGTTCCAAATTTTCTGCGCTGGTATGGAACCACCGGAAACGGATATGTTTCCCCCACACTTCATCCCGACACAACAGACGGAAGTAAGGGGGCGACCTGTTTTTGAAAGGCAGAACTGAAGCGACCAGCGTAAAGGGAAGTCAGGCCAAAGTTTTATCACGAGAGGATCTGCGACCTTTTAATAGGAAATATTAACCCGTCTTTCTGTCTCTTATTGGACAACTCACGGTAGCGAGCCAGATATAAACCCAAAAGAAAAATACTTGAGTGTTTGTATTGTTTTCTATATCAACCTTCGCGTTCTCCGACATTTGCTAGTCCCTGCTAACTAATTATACCTATCAGACATATACCTGTTCTTCCTAGCTACTTATACCTATACTTACGCTACAGTATATCATGTTAACCTCGAAAGCAAATAAACTCCATTAATTCACAGAATTCTACCCGTCATACCTACCCATGTTGATGTCATTTTTCTCTTTTCATTCGTTTTTCATTCAAAATGACTCTCTGTAAAACAGTCGATTTCCAGCAGTGCTCAATTTTTATCTGCCGGTAGGGTAAGGTGGTATATAATTTATATATGTCAATGACCCCAACCGGAGTCTCCTCCTCAATATTGAACTGGACAAATATACAATTGTCCTTATCTGTAATACTATAAAACCAATCAATAGTAGCGCGTTGATGCTTTTTCTCTGGTTTATTTTTCAAACCTCTCAAAATATAATGCAAGTGTTATCTAATATTATTTTACTGATCTTTCTTGACATTTTGTAAGATTCAAGATCCTGTATTTATAGCCCCAATCACAGAAAGAATGCAACACAAAGTCAATTTTTAAACGGGGTCCAACTGCTTTTCTTCAGAGAGTTACTTTTCACAGACTGGTTGCCTTGCCAAAAAACTCAGCCTGACTTACTAGTCATCAATAGTTAGGGGAGAAAATAAGAGTTCATGCCATTCCCAAGAGCATTAAAGCAAAATGAAACGTAAAAAGCCTCATTGGAGGTTTAAACTCGAGGTGATAACCGTTATGCAAAGCGTGTCTCTTCTATTCAAGCTCCTGGTTTCTTCTTAAACTTGTCTTTATGATCTTTCAATTTCAATTTAATGAAGGTTAGCGTTTCGCCAAGCCGTTTAATACATTTGTCCATCTTAAGTTTAGTCGTTATTTCTTTCGGTTCCATATTTATATTCAGTTTATCATTTGAAAAATTTTATTTCCTCTGCAACTGATAATATTTATTCAGCTCCACTTGGTCAGCTATTGTGAGTTATCAGCCGATATAAAAACCTTTGTGAATTAAACTTTAATAAAAACATCAAAATACTCGTTTGGATGTATGTTAATTAAAAGAAAAGATTTGAATTAATCAGAGGATTGTAAATTGTATTCTTTAAATGCCTTAACTGTCGGTGGGGCTTAGAATATGCAAAGTGTATCCCACGCAGAGGATTAAGCCCTAAAAAGAAAAGGTGTGATCTGGATATGACTCTAAACTGTATCTGGTGGTGAGGCTACAGTTCTAGATATCTAGGAAGTACGGTGTAATTCTCCTATGTCCACTCTGTCCCGGAGTGGTAGTACCTATACGAGCCCCATTTATGAGTCAAATAGAACTGTTTGAAAATTATTTGTATGATATAAGAATACTTAATATCATATAACCGTGTGCAAAAAGCTTAAGAAACTACACAAAACATATAAATATAAATGTACAATGTATGCAGTTCTCTAACCTCTAGGCATGATATAACTACGATCGGGTTGGTATCCCGTTAGAATTAATCAATCAATCTTTGAATGTTGATGAACATAAATAGAATTTTTTTAAATGACCACCATTTCCTGAGAAAGATGATAATTAATATTCATAAATATTAATTTGTGCTGACCAACTCGATCAAACATTTTTCTTTTGTAACGAGTGGGATAAATCGATGATGATTGATGATCAGAAGACTGAAGTAAAAAGGAATCGGCATCGAGCCAGTAACAGACATCAAGTGATAGAAATATTTTGGCCTTCACCCATCTTTCTATTCTAATAAATGATGACCACGATAACCACGATGGCGATAAACGAACATAATAATCCTAAAACCAGACATAAACCAAAAAGAACTTTTTCTGAATTCCTCGTAAAATCTTCTTTGCTAAATATGTTAAGTCTCTTTAAATAAACCTCATCAAACGTCTTTGTCTCTTTACCATCTTATTCACCCATTTATTTCTCATTTCATTCTCTTTTGCTCTCCTCTTTCTCTTTCCTTCTCTTCTCTCATTCTCCTCTCTCTCTCTCTCTCTACTTCTCTCTTTCTCTCTCTTTCACTCACACACACACATACACATACACACATGCGTGTGCGTGCCCTCACTGATCTTCGTTCTCTTCCTCTCTATTTTGTTGGGAAATTCTTCTTCCCTCTATTTCTCTTCTACTCTCAGATAATATACCCCTAATTCCCTAATTCCTCTCTCTCTCTCTCTCTCTCTCTCCACACACACACTTTCTTACCTCAGACGTATCCTACATCTTTTTCTCCAATCGTATATTTCTTCTTCTTCTTCTTCTTCTTCTTCTTCTTCTTCTTCTTCTTCTTCTTCTTCTTTTTCTTCAGCAGACTTTAACGATTCCATCTTGATGTTTACAAAATTTGCTATAGTCTGGCACAAGGCGCGCTCTATATGTATTTACCCAACCTTTCCGCCACGAGTAGTGGGGAACACAAGGTCACTTCTTAAGAGGAGTAAAGAAGGTTTGAATTCAGATTGTTCTTTCCCCTAAACTGATTGCACAAGCAAGGCTAAAAAAAAACAGCCTTACCCATAACTAAGAGGGGAGATATAAGTTCATGCCTTTACCAAAAGGTAACTAACACCAAATGAAACGCAAACTCGGTTCACCGATTCCATTTCTTACGGCGATAACCGTTACGCTAAGCATACCTCTATTTTCAGTGAACTCGTAGTAACTTAATAAATTTTACTTAGTCTGGTGCAAGGTAAAAGTTAAGAGCACTCAGTGACAACTAAATTCATTGGCGATGGTCTATTAGTCTGTCTCGCTAACCATTAAACCCTGCAAGCTGGAGCCTGCGAATATACTGAGAGTATCAATTTTCTCTGCATTACTTAACAGAAATGTTTTTGATGAATAGGAAGTTCCAGAGATCTTAACGTCACTTATCAACAATCTTTTTTTTAATGCAAACATTTTTCTTTTCGGATAAATGTTCCCAATCACATCGCCTATTCTCGTAAAAACGATTCAGCACATCCGATTTCCATGTTTGTGACTGTATGAGCGCATGCCTGATCACACGTATGGACGTGTTTCAACGTGTACATTAAATGTATACATAATCATATATATATATATATATATATATATATATATAGGGAAATTTAGCAAACACCAGCTGCACAGACACACACACACACACACACACACACACAAGCACATATAATTCTTTTCTATGTTCCTTTCTGACAGTTTCTTCGCCGTAGGGTGCTTTTTCTTTGAAAAAAAAATAGGAAAGGAAAATACGTAGCCAAAAGAAACTGCGATAAAATTTTCTACAAGTGCTTGAAATGAATTTATGGATTTTGAAAGTTTTATCTAAATATTTTTTCAATCTCTAAATATTTTACTTTTTGCTACCATTTGACATTCAACAAGTTGTTAAGCGAAAAAAATATGCAAATAATAAAACATATATCAAGTTATATAATAATCGTTTACATTTTGTTATTTCAGAAGATTTTGGTCACAAGTAATTCAAATTCTTGGAGAAAAACATATAAACAACGTCCGCCTTTTAAAATTAGGATTTTAAAGTTTAGCGATACTTTTTGTAGTTTTGATTTTGAAGATAGTCAAAATTTAACTGATAACGGTCTTTATGATGGCCTGAAAATAACTTAAGTCGCGCAGTCGGGTGAAAAGGTGACTGATGCTTGTTACTGACCAAAACCGACAAAATTGTAAACCGATTTTACATCATGATAACAAAAAGATACAAATGTCTTTTAATAATGTTTATCCCTGTTTATTTCCTGTTTCTAAGCCAGCTTTTATATTTGATAGTTTTTAAAGGAATTTGAAAGAAGGAACACTTTATTTATTGCTAATACTAACTTTAGTTTGAATTCATTTTCTCTTCTGCCAAATTGGCTCGAAGTGAGCCACGAACTTCACGTCTCTCTGTCTGTCTATGCTATCACACTTTTCTACATCTGTCTTCTATCTTTTTTTCTCGTCCCTATATCGAGATTTCCGTCTGTGGAAAAGGAACTTCATGTACTGTGTCTGTTCCCTCTTCTCTGTTGTTCCTCTCACATGATCTGTATCCACCAATGATGATCATTCACATCACTAGGACACCTTATTTACTTTCCCAAATCTATGAAAGTTTGACCTTTACTTCGCTTTCCCAAGTCACCACACCACATGGTCGTCTGCGTGCAGCATCAGTAACATAGGTGTCATCTACAACATATGACTTATACATATGGCAAATGATTGATAAGCTTAATAAATATTAAAAGAATAGACCTGAGAAAATAACATCGAGCATTATTTTTGAGCACCTGAAATTGAAGGTTATTTCATGTTGAGAGATGAATGTTCGATCTTCAGAGTGATGTCAAATTAATTTTTATACAATCCCATTTTACATGAAAAATATATTCTAAAAGAAAAGAAAGCGATAGTTATACTTTTTGAAAATGTTTCTCTCTCTCTCTCTCTCTGAACACTTCAAGGGAAATAACTGTTGTAATTTGTAACCAAAAAACTGTCAAACCTAGGAGAAAGGAGATTAAATTAACTTAAAACACAATAAAAAGTAGGGAAAATAACGAACTTCGTCTTTAAAATAATGAATACAAAATTACAAATGGGGAATGAAATGCACTTCTTAATGTTTATGTCTTCATTAAACACCTAATAAAGTCCTTAATACGCATGCGTGAAGAAAAATGATGGAAATCTGTGTGATGTTCAATAAGGATCCTCCGAGGTCAATTTATCTAAACTTCTTCCCGTTAAACTTTGTGTATGATTGCCATTCCAGGCATAAAATGTTAAAATAAAAAATTCTCACCTCTAGTTACAAGCAATTGCTTTCAGACATTGTTTCCTTTTTCTTTTCTCTCCCATTGAGTTGGGGAAAAAAGATAGCGAGAAAAAAAGGAGTGTAGGTGAAGCCGTTTGAAAAATGATTCACACTCTAATGAAAGAAGCGGAGATCTTTGATTATTGCACAGTTGAGTAGTCTATCAGCAGAAAATGTCAACACTTTTCATTTCGGATGATAAAATCAAAAGAAAACAACAAAAAATGATAATACTGGCAGTATTGATGGTAATGGCGTCGAGAACTCAAAATGAAATGGCACGAACGAAACGAACCAACTTAAGCATCATTTTTAAGAACAAGGAACGAGAAGAAAATTAAATTTTATACACTGATCAGGATTGAAGTTTGAACGATAGAATCGAATATTCACTTTTATCTTCTTTGAAATCTTTTTTATTTTGTAGAGGTTGAGTATTCGCGACAGAATCAGTAAATCATTCAAATAAAAAAATTGTTAACGTTTTCCTGTGACTTTTTTTAAAAATCTACATCTTCCGTTACTATTATTGCTAAGAGAATGAGTTGAATGGATTGGAAGTCTCGCTAGAAGATTTTGTATAATCCATCTTGACCAAGGCCGGTTCACTTGCAGTTATACTCACAAAATGTATATTTCTCTATATTTTTCCATCTTTGCGAGTTTTTCACACCAGTTTTAACTGGTGTTTTTTTAAAGAAATCTGAGTGACAGCAAGTCTCCTCTGGTTTCCCGTACTTTTCAAAGTATTCTTTCTCTAATCTTCAGTTCCTCTGTCTTTTTCCAGACTTTTGGGACTGTTCTATGGGCACCAACGACCATCGGTATCAATGGCACCTTCATGTTTCACAGATTTTTAGGCTTACAGGCAATATTTTCGTTTTCTTTCATTTTAATCCGGTGGTCCAACTACAGACAAAAATATTACAATTGTGAGTTATTTACAAAATAATTACTCATAGTTTTGTGGCAGAAACCGCACAAATTTGCTAAATTGAACTGGCCCGGTGAATTCACTAGAAATTGAACTCAAAACACTGGGAGTCAACTAGAATATTTGCGTGTTAATCATTTCCTTATAGTAAATGCCTAAAACTCTATTATAGTTGGAATGGTGACGATGGATCTAGAACTACCACATATTTACTGTCTGGAGGTGCCCGTGGTGTAGTCGTTATCGCCGTAGGAAATGAACACGGCGATAAGAGTTCAAATCCTGGACGAGACTATTTGCATTTCCCATAGCACTAATACCCTTGGGAAAGGTATGAATCCAATAATTCTCCCTCCAGCTATGGGTAAATAGTAGGTCAGACTAGGTTCTTCAGCTTTGGTGAGGCAACTAGTCTAGGAGAAGGAAAACTCTGAATTCAAACCTGTTAAACTCCGCTTAAAAATTGACCTTGTGTCATATCCTGCCCGAGCGGAGGGGTTGGGTAAATAGTACCACATATTTACCGCAGATTATGCACAGGTAGTAGAGATCATGAATGCTTTCATGTGTGTGTGTGTATGTGTGTGTGTGTGTGTGTGTGTGTGCTTCTTGAAAGACTGAATGATCTGGTAGGTTTTTGTTTTTTTTATTTAGTAGTGCTGAAGCCTCGTTGTTTCAATTGTAGCTGTAGTAGTAGTGGTTATAGAAATAATAGTAATATTGGTTGAATTGGACTTTGACAAATTCGAGATTTCACTTTAATGCGTATACAGTTAGAAGAAAAAGTTTTTAACAAGCAAATCAATCAATAGACTTCAAGTAGATATTATTGTTGGTGAATGTAACTGCCCGTTCGAGTGAAAATAACTTTCAATCAATAGCCAGTGTAGCGAACCCAGCGGCGACTGATATGACAGTGATGACTAATTGTCGTGTGGGGAGGAAAAAACACAAAAACATAACACGACTTTTCGGTACTTTCATTGTTTTATTCTCTTCCTTCGGTCTCTGAGGCCATGGAAGCTGGAAAAAAATAGACAATGGACACCTCGCGTGGAGTAAGCTTCTTCGTTCGTCTAGAAACAGGACATTTCTAGTATCTTTGATTTATTCCTCGTCCTCAGAGAACGTCTGTCTCCTCGCATCTCTGCCGCCAAAAAAGAAAAAGAGACCGAATCACAAAATCCATTATATATATATATATATATATATATATATATATATGTATATATATATATATATATATGTATATATATATATATATATATTAGTAAAAAAATCAACAAACCGTCATATGGGTATTATAAATTTATTTCAGATAACCACTCATAAAAACAACGAATCTCTTCAAATAGCCATCACACAGTGGAGAGAAAAAAATTTATAAATATATTCTTTCTATATGTTTTTACGCATTAAAAGAAAGAAAGAAAGAAAGAAAGATGGGGGATAAAAGGATATGGGCCAGAAGTTGGTGTCAAAATCGGGTGTCATGTATTCTTATGTATCTTTAAAAAAATTAACAAGAGTCACAGAACCTCCAGCAGCTAAAATCTTGTCAAACCTATTTCATTTTAAGAAAAAAATCTGTCTATCTATTTGTTTACTTTTTTATTTATTAAGGAAAACGTGTCGATAAACACTAACAACAGGGATATTAGAGATAAATATGTGTTAGAATTGAGAAACAGATTCGATACACTACAGGAGAAGACAGAAAAACGTACCCCAAATGACGGATATGAGAATTTCGTCAACGCATACCTCGAGGCAGCAGCGGAATGCATTCCAACAAAACCTAGAACTAAATCTAGAGTCCCATGGGAAACATTAGCGGTTAAAGAAAAATGTGCAGACGTGAAAATTGCCTCCAAATGCAATAGGAAGAACCCAACGAACACAAATGCCCTGAAACTAAAAAAGGCACAAAATGAATTAGCAAGAATATATCTAAAAGAACAGACACAATACATACAAAATCAGATAGATAATATTAGAGACTCAGTGGAAGATAGGCAATCTAGGAAAGCGTGGCAAACGATAAACGAAGTGAGTAGAAGGAGGAGCACAGCGAAAGCTAAATTGAAAGCTACAAACCAACAAGAAAGAATAAAACTGTGGAAACAGCATTTCGTGAATCTACAAGGAAACCCACCGAAAGTTACGCACGAACCAATCACCACAATTATTAGTAAACAATTAGATATTAAACTAGGACCGTTCACTCAAGAACTCGAGTCGGTTCTTAGAAAAATTAAAAATAGGAAAGCCGCTTGACGAGATTCCCCCAGAAGTATGGAAGACCAGACAATTCGACGACATACTGCTCCGACACTGCAACGCAGTCTATAATCAAAATCCGATTGACAGATGGATGAAAGGATGCATCCTCCCTTTCCCTAAAAAGGGTGACCTCGGATTAGCCAAGAACTACCGAGGTATAACACTTACATCCATAGCAGCCAAAATATACAATGACCTACTACGAAACCGCATAGAACCCAAAATTGACAACATTCTTAGCAAAAACCAAAATGGCTTCCGAAGAAATAGATCCACAACCTCACAAATATTGACTATCCGTAGAATCCTTGAAGGCGTACGGACAAAAAACCTACAGGCGACAATACTATTTGTCGACTTTACCAAGGCCTTTGATTCCATTCACAGAGAGAAGATGGAACAAATTCTACTAGCATACGGCCTACCAAAAGAGACCGTCGCAGCAATAACGATTCTCTATACAAACACCAAAGTGAAAATACGTTCTTTGGATGGAGACACAGACTACTTCGACATTGTAGCAGGAGTACTGCAAGGGGACACACTAGCCCCATACCTCTTTATCATCTGTCTAGACTACGTGCTTAGAACATAGACAAGATCACCTACCTAGGAAGCAGTGTCTCATCAACCGAAAAAGACATCGACACGCGGCTAACGAAGGCATGGACAGCTATCGATAAGCTATAGGTCATATGGAAGTCAGATCTGACCGATAAAATGAAACGCAGTTTCTTCCAAGCAGCGGCCGTCTCGATACTGCTATATGGATGCACTACATGGACGCTAACAAAACGGCTGGAGAAGAAGCTAGACAGCAACTACATAAGAATACTGCGAGCAATTTTGGACAAGTCCTGGAGGAAACACCCCACAAAGCACCAACGGTACGGCCATCTACCTCCCATCACGAAAACTATCGTTATTGCTGCGACGGTCTCTTTTGGTAGGCCGTATGCTAGTAGAATTTGTTCCATCTTCACTCTGTGAATGGAATCAAAGGTGTAATGGTTATTGTCACAGGATATGGACACGGCTATACGAGTTCAATTCCTGGACAAGACTGATTGCATTTCACATAGCACTAATACCCTTGGGAAAGGTATGAATCCAATTATTCTTATGGATAAATAGTAGGTCAGACTAGGTTCTTCAGCCTTGGTGAGGTAACTAGTCTAGGAGAAGGAAAACTCTGAATTCAAACCTCTTAAACTCCGCTTAAAAAATTGACCTTGTGTCATATCCTGCCCGAGCGGAGGGGTTGGGTAAATAGGATCACGAAAACTATCCAAGTTAGACGAACCAGACATGCAGGACTCTGCTGGAGAAGAGGGACGAGCTCATAAGTGATGTACTCCTATGGACCTCATCATATGGCCAAGCAAAAGCAGGACGACCAGCTTGAACCTACATACTGCAGCTCTGTGGGGATACGGGATGTAGCTCTGAGGACCTGTCAGAAGCAATGAATGATAGGAAGGAGAGGCGAGAGAGGGTCAGGGATATCCGTGCTGGCGGCACGACATGATGATGATGAATGACTAATATCAAATTCATATTTAGTCAAAAAATTTTTAGCATTAAATTTAGTCTTTAATTACTTGATATTTATATATATCTTTTTATAAAACTGTTTCTGGGATGTAATGCCTTGTGCATGGTCATTAGTTTTCTAGTTCTTTGGTCCATTTGTTTAAGTTCATCTCTTGTCCACTTCAGAAAGGGTCCCGAGTATCTAATGTGGGGTATGGCCCAAGTATTTATTCCTTTGATAAGGTTTCTGCGAGACAGTTTTGTCTCGAGTAGTTTCCTAGTTCTCCTAAGATATTCTTTTTGAATTTTATCTTTCATTTGCACTTGTTTGATGGTGTCAGCCTCCAAGATTCCCAAGTATTTGTTGGTGTCGTTTTCTCCGAGCGTTCTAATGTTGTCTTGATTCGTTAGTTCTATTCCGTCAGTCCTATGTCGTTTGCCACTTTTCATTACAAGCATGGCACATTTTTCTATACCAAATTCCATTCCTATGCGCTGACAGTATATTCTGTGTGTATCAGGGTTTCCAGTTCTTTTTCATTTTTTGCAAATAGTTTGATGCCATTCATGTACATTAGGTGATTGATCTTTTCCTGCGATCTACTAAGTTTGTATCCGGCTGTGCATTTTCTGAGTATGTGGTTAAGGCCAATTTATCATCATTATTATTATTATTATTTCGGATTGACACGAATGTAAATTAAAAAAAGAACAATGAAAAATTAATTCTCACGTAAAAGTATATTTTATTAATTATCATTTATAGCCAAAAATAATGCATAAAAAGACAACGTCTGTTCAACTCAACCTCCTGTTCTTTTGTTCAATGTTTGCTTGTATTATTTATAATTGATTTCAGCATTAATCTTTTATCATAATATTCTGAAAATTCCTTCTTCACACTCTTAAGCAATATATTGTTACAAACTCGTTAAGATTATTTGTTAAATTCACGTTATCCTTGTAACACTTTTTGACCAACACATTGAGAAGATATTTGTATAGAAATGGATTTGGCGTTAAATAACCTACAAAGGTTGATACGCCATAAAACTCAACCAACCAAACCAAACCAAACCAAAGTTATCTCAATCTGGTACAGATTGACAAAAGTATCTCCTCAGAATCGAACTAACTACATTTGCAATGTATGTATTACCCAACCTATCCGCACGAGACTGGGTTAATTTTTTAAGTTGAGTTTTATAGGTCGAAATTCAGAGTTTTCATTCTCCTACACTAATTGGCAAACCAAAGTAAAAGAACCCAATTTGCCCCACTATTCACCCATAGACGGAGGGAGGATAGCGATATTCATACTTTTCCCGAAAGTATTAATGCCATGGAAAATGCAGACAGCCCAGCCGACAATTTGAACTCGGGTCGTCGTATCCATTTCCAGCGATAATAACCATTACAACATGTACACCTGCTTGTTTTCTGATATTGCTATGGTTTCAGGGTGCAATTCACTGGTTGATAAGCATTTCTGAGCATAAATCTGTTTCTTCAACATGACAATTCCCTGTGTCTGCAACTCAGCTTCATTGGGAGTCATACATACGTTTCATTGATCATTGTTTGTCTTTTCAACAGGTGTTGGTTGAGTCATTGAAATAATTCATCCAACTGTTGGTGCCTGCGAGAAACGATCATGTGAAACGAAGCGGACATTTTGTTTTGGATTTTCTTTGCATTTAATGAAACGTGAGCAATCGAAGATAAATTACTGATGCAGTTGGATTTTGCCGTGTAACTCATTGGAAGAATGGAGGTTGATCGAAAACATGATGTTGATTGAAGATCAATACAAAATAGGACTATATCTATTGGCTGAATATATATATATATATATATATACTCCATAACGATCAGAGTATTATCTGGCTCGATTCAATAATGGGAAACACAAATAAATACATCAAATAGTCAATTTAATAAAAGTTGAATAAAGTTCAGTTCGTCTATAAATCACGATCGATGCAAATCTCCCAACATTTATAAAATATCTAAATATTAGTTGCCTCCCTTTAGCATTATTAAAGGGAGGGGATAGGCAGTTAGCCCTGACCGATACGTGAATAGAGAAATAAACCGTTCCAATTAAATTAGTCGCGTCTGTTCTGATGCGCTGTAACAGAAGGGATAATCAGAAAGCAATTAATCAAAATATTCTACAATATTCATTTATCTTTCCTCGTTTCGGAATAAAATTGGCAAAAATGTTACCTGCATCAAACTTAACTCATTCGAAGGCAAAGCGACATTTTTTTGTAATTATCTGCCTGCAAAAGGGTTAAGATTGCACGGTCGACCTTCGTTGTCGTAAATACGAAGTCATTACTTTCTGCTTTTGGATGTAAGTATATCTGAATATTTATAAAATCCAAAGGTTTTTTTTCAATTCAGCCTAGTAGATATAACCTTATTTCAGCCTAGTAAATACAACCTCGTTTCAGCCTAGTAGATATAACCTTGTTTCAGCCTTGTAGATATAACCTCGTTTCAGCCTACTAGATATAACCTTTTTTGCCTCATAGATATAACCTAGTTTCAGCCTTGTAGATAAAACCTCGTTTCAGCTTAGTAGATATAACCTTGTTTCAGCCTCGTAGATATAACCTAGTTTCAGCCTAGTAGATATAACCTTGTTTCAGCCTAGTAGATACAACATCTTTTCAGGCTGGTAGACAAAACCTTGTTTCAGCCTCGTAGACACAACCTTGTTTCAGCCTCGTAGATACAACCTTGTTTCAGCCTCGTAGATATAACCTTGTTTCAGCCTCGTAGATATAACCTAGTGTCATATACTCACATAATAAATATGCTTTTATACACTTATACATACTGACGCAATGAATAACAGACGCAGGAAGACTTCTTTAACCAAATACTTACCTCTCACTTTATTGCAAGGGTTCAAAAAGGTTGTGTGGGGTTTTACTGTGAGAGGAAGCTGGAGACCGAACATAACTGAAAGTTATGGCCGTCAGCGTTGTGTCTTTCTCGTTCTCCAGGGCTGTTCAACCGGAGCCCTGGAGTCCACTCTGCTGGGTGCTGGCTTTTCTTACTACATCTCGTCTACTCCGCCTCCAACTCTACTCGCCTGTCCTCCTTCTGTTCAATTCGTCGGCCTTATATTACCTTCAAACTCCCACGCGGTGATATGGACACGCCTCCTCGCCTCCGCAATTTCTTCCGATATCTGGCGATCGGGATGTGTCACTTCCGCTCTCTTTGGAATGGCCTGTGTGATCGTCATCGAGCGGAAATAACTGTCATGCAGTTCAGAGGTCACTCTCTTCCGGTGCGTCAGTCTATGAGAGTATAATGGGATTTTTTTTACCTCATCCCATTTCATCAGCTAATTTCCGCCCACGCGATTTCCTCTCACAACTGCCATTAGAATGTGTCACCTCCTTCCGGTGCGTCACCTTGAATGGCATTTTTGGCTGGGTCAAAAGGTCAAAACATAACAATAGTTTCAGCCTATAACCTCGTTTCACCCGAGTAGATATAACCTTGTTTCAGCCTAGTAGATACAACATCGTTTCAGGCTTGTAGATATAACCTTGTTTCAGCCTCTTAGATATAACCTCGTTTTAGCCTCGTAGATATAACCTCGTTTCAGCCTAGTAGATATAACCTCACCCTCAAAATGAAGCTTGAACCCAGATAATGATTTGATAACTCAAGTACAACTTGCATATCCAAGTTTGAAATTAACACTTTTTGTATCAAAGAAATTCTTAATTTTTCTACTTTTTGGGGTTTTCAGAAACATTCCAGGAACTGATATAAAAAGAGAAAAAATGCATAAGCTTCAGAAAATAAAACAACAGCATAAAATATTAATAATACTTAATGGTTCAATATCAAAGACTTGACATTTTGTTTGATCAAAAAACAATTACATATAGACTAACCGTAATATGAAAGCAGCACTTTGTTTGACATCAAAACCATCGGTTTTTTTTTATTGAACGTGTGTCTGTGGGGAGGTGGGTGTTCATTTAATTTGGTACTTCAGTCATAAAAGATGAACTCACTAATTCTAAAACTTCAGGCTTATCATTTTTAGTTGTTTTATTTTTATCTCGACTCACTTAGTTTATCAATTCTACGACAGCAATAAACATTACGTGTCAGATGTAATGATTGTGGAGGAGTTGTAGACAAGACTCGAAGTCACATCCCCTTTTGCCACGGAAAATTTTGATCATTTACAACAGCGGCTTTATGGTAGAGGCTATGGAAACCATTAATTTGTAGAAGCTCAAATTGGTTCTTGTAAATTTCAGTCAGCTTCTCTGCCATTTAAAGAATTATTCAGACTGTTAAGCTCCTTCTTGCTTTCGTTTTTCATACAACGTTTCGAGACTGGTACATTCTCTGACCCTCTCCGATTGTAATAAGCACTTTCATTTGCAAAATCATATCATCATCTAACTCTTGTGGTAAAAGTGATCGCGCTAATTCTTTATATTCAGTCAATATGCTGTTATTTTCCTTTTTCGTGTCAGGTTGTTAATGTAGTGAGTTCAAACCTCATTGGGTCATTTATAACTTGTTTTATTCCGAATGAATCTAAACTTAGTAAATATGTGCAACAATCTTTTTATTCTTTTGCAACTCTATTGGCAAAGAGTTCATAAAGAATTATTCATCTTAATCTTGAATTGCCGGAAAGTAAGTTAGAAAGACTGTGCAGTGACCATCTTCCAGCTGAGCAAGCTCTTCCTCTCTTGAAAACAAATACCAAAAATCGTGGTTTCTTTCACCATCAATGAAAAGTTGAATAAATGCCGTTCTCTTAGTTACGAAGAAGCCATTATAAATCTTATTCCAGAAGAGAGAATTTATCATTTCCACCCGCTAAGTTTCTGCTTAAAACCTTTCTCAAATTTCATCCCTTCTTTCCTTCAATTACCCAAAATATTCTTCATGCTCATAGGAAATATTTACTCTGTATATTAGGTATTCAGGATGTATTAACATCAGAAAACAATCAATAGTCTGCGAGATCAGATTGTTAGCCATGACTCAGCACCGGAAAAGTCAGTAGATATAAACGACCCTCACAATAATTGTAACTTAAAAACCTAAGTTTTAATTAGTCAGGCAATGGGTAACATTCTGTGAGGATCGAATTATTTTTACAAACAATAATTTACTGAAACTAAATTGTACAATTTACTGAAACTAATGCGACAGAAATTATCTATAATCATCTAAGTATGCGGGTACACATATTCATTTACAAGTATATAATATAAGTGTATGTATTTGATACATACGTGTGTGTGTGTGTGTGTGTGTGTGTGTGTGTGTGTGTGTGTGTGTGTGTGTGTGTGTGTGTGTGTGTGTGTGTGATATGCCTGTGTTCTTCTGATTGTGTATTTGAATGGTATGAGTATGTACGTGTGTAACTTCATTTGTCATCCCCCAAATGTTTCAAACGATCCAAACAAGATGGGTAAGTGTTGTCAAATTTTTTTCAAAATAAAAACTTAGAAAAAAATAGAACCAGTCAAACTGAAACCTTCAACCTCTGCAATACAAAAATCCAAATATAGCAACACAAAATTATATTAAATTTTTCGCTACAAAAAAACAAAAAAACAAAAAAAACTCTAATTTATATATCGTCATTTTTTTCATAGATTTGTGTTTTAGATTTTATTGTTGGTATCTTTCATTATTTAAGTAATACGATAATTCTTTAACAAACTACTAAATTCCTTCAACTGTTTTGATAATGAACATTCTACAAGAAAATAATTCTGTCATTGGGGTTTATAATATGCTGACTGTATCCCCCAGCAGAAGGGTAAGATCTCCTAAAAAAAGGATGCCGGGTATGACACTGCATTTGATAATGAATCTACAGTTCTGGAGATCAGGGGAAAGTGGAATACCCCTTTATTGCCATTACTCCCAGGTCCACTCTTATTTGGGTTTCATCCCTGAGTCAAATAGATCTGTTTAAAATCATTAGCATTACATGGGAATACTCGGTACCATATAAATGTGTGTAAACAAATTATTTGTATTTGATAGGAATACTTTATATTATTATATAACGGTGGAGAAAAAAAGAAGAAACAACTAGAGAAAAATATAAATATAAATGTACAATGAACGCAATTCCTTAACTTTTCGAAGTCAAATAAACTGAAACGGATTTACATGTAGTTAAAATAAATAAATCAAACAAGCTTCCTTATGCGACACTTGAACTAAAATCACTTTGAAAATAAAAATTATTTAATTTCAAATTGAATAATAAAAATCAATTCGCCATAAAGCTAATCTAGCGGGTTCAATCCTTACTGAATACTTCATTCTTGTAAACTTGGGCTAGGTTCAAATAAACTTTTTAAAAGATAATTATATAAATTCTGCTTTGAATTTATTCATTTTGGGTCCTGTGAATGTTAATATCAATTAAAATATGACCAAAAATACCGCGAATACAATCTTTTTTATTAAGAGAATATAAATATAAAGCTCCTCCTCCTCCTCCTCTGTCTTCTTCTCCTACTCCTCCTTCTCCTACTCCTCCTTCTCCTCCTCCTCCTTCTCCTCACAATATGACTGACATTTTGAAATGACTGGGCAATAAATCACAAATGCTCTCCACGGTGACGAATCGTTAAAATTATTGTCAGATTGAAAAGTTTTTTGTTTCGATATCTCCCGTTCAGTGAATTTTTCGGTTCTATGAATGTGTGCTGCCAAGTGACGGTAAGGGTTGTGTAACGTCAGTCAGGCTGAGCTTCATGCTATCCATACAGGCGGCCGCACGTTTTGCTATAAAGGCTTGACCTACAGTCAATTCCATACTCGACCTTTTCGAGAAAGGACAGTGAAAGAGTCGATCAGGCAGCCAAGCAACGACCATCTGAGATTGGATTTCTGAATTGCCGCAAGTCACCTTGCAAGAAAATCTGATCGTCTGCTTTCTGTTCTCTCAGAAAGGTTAAACTTCAACCGCATTTCGAATGCCAATCATTTTACATCTACTCTCAGAATTTCGTCATTATCAACGCCCAATTCCCGTCAGTCATTTTCATTTCCTTTTATATTTCTTTGTCTACCGAATTGTCGTCCGCCGTTATTTCTTTTTAACCTCTTCTTCCATGATCAACTCACTCTTCTCTTTTCCTACCTCTTCATTATTCCCTTTTCTTCTCGATTTCCTCCTTCTTTCGTCTTTTCATCTCTCTTTCTCCTCGTTTCTTTGTCATTTTCTATTATCCTTCCATCTTGATCTTCGTTTTGACTTGTTTTATTCTTTTTTATTTCGTTCCTTTTACTATCACTTTCCCTTCTTCCTCCTCTTCCTCCCCCTAATCCTTTTCTTCTTCCTCCTCCTCCTCGTCTCCTTTTTCTCTTCTCTTTTCCTCCTTCCTTTTCTACTTCTTCCTCCTCTCCCCCCTTTCCTCTTCTCCTTTTCCTATTCTCCTTCTTTCTTCTCCTACTATTCTCCTTTTCATCCTTCCTTTTCTTCTTCTGCTCAAAACAATGACTCTTCCTTGTTTCTTTGTTCTTTTCGAGTAAAGTGATAATTAAGGTGATGGTAACGTCTGTTAATCTCACGAGACCCCATGGATCTGCGCCTGGATCTTGGCGTTATCCATCGTGGATAGATTTTATTCCGACGAAAAATTAAAAAAGCTAAGTCAGGTCTGACTAATACCATTGTAATAAAAAATCGATTTTTCTATCAATATATTCGATATAGTTTCATCAATGTTCAGTTTTGTCCTTTTTTACTTTAAAAAATACAATAGTGAGTACTGTGATAGATAGATAGATAGATAGATAAGTAAGAACAGACTTAAAATGAAAGAAAGAAAGAAAGAAAACTAACCAAAAATAATTTCATGTCAAATGTAATTTCATGAACACTACATTCATAAACTAGATCAATGTATCCAATGGTAATTGACTTTTAACAACATCTTGTGATGTTTTATGGTTACCCAATTGACTGTGACAGGACAACTGATGCTTAACTATGGTGATCAAACAAAATCTTCTATCATCACCCTTTAATAGCTGTATGGTAAACTGACTGTTGCATAAGTGAAAAGGAGCATTGAACAATGAATAAGTTCTGGGGTAAGGGACTGCGAATCATTGTGGGGTATCGAATTTTGATCGGGTGACAATATGGTGAACGGATGACACGAAAATAAAAAAAAGGAATCAGTAGAATAGACGGGATATCATTCAGAATTGCCCGGACATCTTTCAAGGAAGGAAAAAAGCAAAGAAAGAAAGAAAGAAAGAACACAAAAGAAAGTTTCTTTAAATAACTGGGAAGAAAACGACTGCCAATTTCTGATCCATTTCTTCCATTCGTCTTGAAAAATGCTAAAGCAATTCTTAAGTGTTCAGGCGAAGAGAGCAATTCCTCTGTCTGATGCTGAATGGGTTGCTGCTAACATTTTTTTTCTTCGAATAAAATCTCATCATTTTGGCTAAGTTCTTGTCAGATTGACTCGAAGTAAAAAAAAAAATTGAATTATAATAACAAGACGCGTTTATTAAAAATGAAAATAAACTCTTTGCATCACAACTGCATGTAAACATCACACACGATCATTTGGTAAATAGTTGGTTTGTGTTATTTTTTAATTAGATAGATAGATAGATAGATAGATCAACATTAGGGGCTGCAAATAAGACTTCAACTCAATGTAAATGTCTTGCACTACTTTGCAACCATTGTTCTACGGCACGTACCTCTATAAATTTAAACGCTGATTTTTATCAGCTACAATAATAATAATAATAATAATAATAATAATAGACAGCTTGTCACTTAATAAGTGAATACTGCAAACTGGCACAAAATGAAAACTAATAGAAATGAGTGGGTAGGAAACGTGATCCACAAGAAATAGTACAAGAAATTAAAATTTGGCCATGCTGAGAAATGGTATAAGTACAAAGTAGAATCTGTCTTAGAGAAGCAGACCCATAAAAATTCCATGAGATTGTGAGATACAAACGGATCAATTAATCTCGAGCAAAAGACCTGACCTTGTGTCAATTAGCAAAACAATGAACGGCCATCTTGTTGATTTTGGTGTTCCACTGAACCACCGAGTGAAATTGATAGAAAATGAAAAGATAGACAAATACTTGGATCTTGCCAGAGAGCAAAAGAAAAATAAATAGATAGTGGAACATGAAGGTGATGGTAATACCAATTGTAATTGGTGCACTCGGAACGTTTTCTAAAGACCTGGCAAAAAGACTCGGGGAACGGGAAATTACAAGAAGAAACGAGACCATCCAGACCACAGGACGGCTAAAACCAACTAGAATACTTAGAAGAGTCCTTGAGACCTGAGGAGACTTGTTGTCTCTTAGACTACTGTGGAAAACTACCAGTTAAAACTGGTGTAAAAAAAACTCACACTGAGTGAAATAATGATCATAGATGCTAAACTAACATGTAGATCTTCCAAGAAAGCTAAAAAAAATCTGTGGAACACGAAGTTTTCACTTGTGTCTGTGTTTGTAAAAAAAAATTGGAGTAGTCCGAAAGACCCTACCAATAAGTTTGAAAGGATTGGAAATTCCAGTAAAAATAAGTTCGTTCGGATGACAATATTACTGAAACTGATCAGAATACGAAGAAGAATACCTGGCGATTAAAGAGACTTGCTGTCACTTAATCTCTAATTTACTTGTGGGTACAAGCAAAGAGAGAATCATTATTATTATAATTATTATTATGGATGTTCTCATTATTCAATTTTCAGCTTTACTTACAATCCTTCCTCGGATCTTCACCCAAGAATTAAGATGAGGAAAGGGTAGTAATTATGGGCATTATAATTTATTTACTTTTTTATTTTCTTTTATTTATTTATTTATTTATTTTTTTTTTTTTTTTGGTGGGGGTGTTATTTTTTATTCCCATTGATAGTGCTCTCCTACGGGGATTAGCACTTCCACAAATAGCAATTTTTTTATATTTCAGGCTGGGACTGATTATACCCAGGGCTTCCACTATTACTGGCACAGTAGTAGTTTTAAAGTGCCAGATTTCTTCAATATCAATTCCTAGGTCTTTGTTTTTGCTTTTTTATTGCATTATTTGACTGAGATTTTATTATTATCTGTTAGCACTGACATATCAATTAGAAGACCTATTTTTCTTTTATGGTCCTTAACTATAATATCTGTCCTATTGCTCTTTATTTTCCTATCAGTTTGGAGAGCAAAGTCCCAAGGAATTGTAGTTTCTTTAGCTTCTGTTATTCATTCTGGCTGGTGTTTATATCATTTTCAAATATCGGGATTCCACTCAGTTAATATATTATCAAATAAATACAATCTCCTATTTTATCATAGATTTTTTTTTATTCTATTGGTGTTATAATTGAGCAATCGGACTCGAGGTGATCAATTGATTCAGTTTATTCGGTTTGATTAGTTTTGTATAATTTTTGTCTGCTAGCTTCTAGATGGTAGACTCTGGTCTTGTGCTGCTATTATTAACCCCTCTATCACTATCTTTTCAGCCATCGATTAGTTTTTACTATATCGATATCGGGATTTTTAATTCTTTGTATGTATTATCTATGTCGAGGTTATAGTTTCCAGGCGTTTATAAATTATAAATCACTCTTTGTAATTTACCTTATCTCTTTGATTTTCTTCTTCTTTTTCTTCTTTTTTTGTCGCCTTTATCACTTTATCTTTTATGTCTATTTCTTTCGATATGAAATCGAGTTGGTTATCAAATTTATTACTTTCTTAACTAAATGATTTTTTTCTTTTACTTTTTTAACTGTTTACTAATTGAAGCATCCAATTTGTTGAAGAGTCTTAGTATTTCTTTAATCTTATGGAGGATTTTTGTCGGTCAATTCTATTTCGACTAAATCTCTTCTACCATTTTTTCTTGATATAAAGTCGTTGTATATCTGTTCTTAGACGATGTAGCAAGTTATAAATATCTTAACTTATTGTATCCATTGTTTGTTTTTTTTTATTTCAGCTATGTCTAGTTTATTGTATTAGAATTGTATATCACCATTAGTGTCGCCAAATTGCTACTTGCTATGACAATTTTTTACGTTCAATTCTGTTCTTTACATCGCTCTTATTCTTGTATAGAATTATTTTCTTATTTTTTCTTTATATTTTGATACCATTTACTTCATTAATTCCTAAATATTTATAAGTTATATTGTGTTTCGTATTAGTTCAGTGATTGTATCTAGAGTGATAATTTTACATTTTATTAGTGAGTCTTTCTTTAATATGACTTTTGAACATTTATCGACACCAAATTGAATCACTAAATGTTTTACAGTGATTAGTCATCATCATCATCATCATATCGTGCTGGCAGCACGGATATCCCTGACCCTCTCTCGCCACTCCTCCCTATCGTTCATCGCCCTAGGCAGGTCTTCAGGACAACAACCTGTATCCTCACATAGCTGCTGAATGTACGTTCGTGCTGGTCGTCCTGCTTTTGCGCGGCCATGTGTGGGGATCCATAAGAGTACATCTCTTATGAGTTCATCTCTGCTTCTCCAGCAATGTCCTGCATGTCTGGTTCGCCTAACTTGAATAGTTTTCGTGATAGGGGGCAGGTGGCCGTACAGTTGGTGTCTTGTGGGGTGTTGCTGCCAGGACTTGTTCAGGATTGCACGCAGCATTCTTGTGTAATTGCCATCTAGTTTCTTCTCCAGCCGTTTTGTTAGCGTCCATGTAGTGCATCCATATAGCAGTATCGATGTGACCGCTGCCTGGAAGAAACTGCGTTTCATTTATCGGTTAGGTCTAGTCTGATTTCCATATAATCGATAGCCTATTGATAGCTGTCCATGCTTTCGTTAACCTCGTTTCGATGTCCTTTTCGGTTGATTCGACGCTGCAGACCCTCTAAATCGTCGTCATTTTTTGCATAAAACTTTAAATCGTTTATTTAGAACAAATGTTTTGTTTAGTTTTTTTTTAATAGTAGTTTTATATCAATAGCCTGTGTTTTTAAGTTCTATTGAGGGAGGTATTAGAGTTATAGAAAAAGAAGAGGAGAAAGTGAGTCCCCTTGGAAAATTCCATCGTTGATATTCAGATAATTAATTTTTGAGCTTGTCTTTTTCATGGATTAATCTGAGGTTTGTATGCCATCTTTCTAGATTGTATTTTAGGAATGTTATTATAACTGGGGATATCTTTAAAGTATTTAAATCTTTTAGAATCCATTCGTGGAGTATGCTATTAAAAGTTGTTTTTTTACTCAATTCAAACCATACAAAAGTCTTTTTTCTATTTAAATCAACAATTCTTCATGATTTTCCAGTTTATGACGAACTGATCTTTGCAGCTGATCTTTTGTTTTTTTTATTATTGTTTATTTATTTATTTTCTACTAAAGGGAAGATTGCATTCTGTGAATTTGGATATTATCTTCTTTAGAATCGATGTTATCATTTTATTTGTTAAGGGAAAGTATGTGATGGGTCGGTAGTTTTTTGCCTTTGTTATTTCTTTGTTTTTTGGTAGGAGGCATGTTACTCCCTTTGTGAGCCAATCGGGTATTTTTTTTCTTGGTTCTTAAAGGATTTCTGAAATAATTTTGTCATTAGTTCGTGTGTGGAGGATAAATGGTGGAGCCAAAAATTCGTTAGTTTATCTATTCCTGGTGGTTTCCAGCTTTGCGTGTGTTTAAGTGTATTTATAATCTCTTCTATTGTGATATCTTCGTTAATTTAGGGTACATTGTTTTTATAATTGTCTTTTATATTTTCAATCCACCTTGATTTTATTGTATGATTTCTTATGGTTTCATATATGAATTCTTCATGGGTTTCGCTACCCCTCTTTTCAAATTGGTAGTGTGTGTGTGTGTGTGTGTGAGAGAGAGAGAGAGAAAGAGAGAGAGAAAGAGAGAGAGAGAGAGAGGTTACAATGACATTTTTAAAAGAAATAAATAAAATAGAATAAGAAATAAAAAAATAAACATTTACTTTAATTTATTTCCTCATCGCCTTCAACATTCTTTGGAGTGAAATTGGCAGTTCAAAATTACAGAATAATAATAAAGCTTATTCGCTAAGGGAAAGAACTAACTAGTTCCTTCTGACATCAACAAATATCTTCCTTCCAATGTTAAAAACAAAAGCAAAACTCATGGCTTTCGCTACCCCCGTTCAAACCAGTAGTTAGCATTAAAAGTTACAACGATATTTTGAAAAAAATTATAATTACTATTATCATTATTTTACTTCTTTGAGAGTTTTTCACACCAGCGTTTGCCGATGGTCTTTTACTGGCATTTGAGTGAAAACAAGTCTCCTCTAGTCTCCAGGACTCTTATCAGTATTATGGCCGATCTTAATAATGCTGAATGTTTGGAGGGTCTTTGCTCGACCTCCCATTTCCATGCATTATTATTATTATTATTATTATTATTATTATTATTATTATTATTATTTAACATCGACAGTGTGTCAGGCTTCAGTTTGGAAGAAGCCGGGACTTGTTGGAAGATGAAAAAGAAATGAACGCCCAAAGATTAACCCTCAATTAGTCTTTATCACGCTGCATCTTCCAAATGCAAAATATTCTACGAAGTGTAACTAGAAAGTATTTGCAGTCTTTTTGGTAGTAAAATTCGCTACTACTTGCTGTCCATCTTATCTGATAACATCCCGCTGATTTTTTCCACTGTTTTTTTTTTTTCGATTTTTCGACAGGTACTGCTAATTGTCTTTAGGGATGTTCATGACCCCACCCAGGTCTCTTTTGATGATGTCCTTATACTTGAGTTTAGGTCAACTTGTTTTATGTGACCCCTCTCCAAGTTGAGAGCACAGGATTTATTTTGGCAGTCTACCGTGCCCAAGTCTGTCTAAGCAGCCAGCCCATCTAAGGTTGTGTTGAGTGAGTATATCGTACTTACCAGGGAGTTTAGATTTCTTCCGGATGAATTTATCTGGGATATGCTGCCACCAATTGTCATTTAGTATTTTGTGTACGTGACACATCATATAGACCTGAAGTCTTTGGCCATCTGCTTTTTATACCGACCAAGTTTCTGTTCCGGACGGGAAGGTTAAGAGAAGTATGGCGCGGTACACTGCATATTTAGCTTTTATGAAGAGGTCTTTGTTGCGCCAGTCTCACTTCCTCGGCTTGCCAAAAACCTTGGAAGCAAATGACGTTCATATATATATAGTTCCATATATAGTCTGTTCTTGTTGGCAACTGAGGAGCCTTGATATTTGAATTTGTTTATTTGGGTTTGTACCAAACCCTCAATCTGTATGTCTTGTCCAATGTCATGAGATCCTGGCGGGGGTTGGTACATAACCTAGGTTAGTATGAGGTTAATTTTCAGCCCAAATGCCTTGGCAGATTTTCAGAAACGAGTGATTATTTCCTGTGTATCTTAGTGGTTGTGAACCATGAAGACAGTGTCATCTACAAACATGATCTCTTGTACCTGAACATTTCGGGTATTTCTTGTAGTCTTGAATTGAATGAAATTTAACTGGTTTGCTCCTGGTCTACTCTATATCCATACTCCGTTAGTGGAAATAGGGAAGGTATCATAAAAGACTATAGAAAAAATCGAAACAACGAGGAAAAGAAAATAATCCCGTTTCACTCCATGGTCAACCTCAGATGGTTCCGAAAATTCTCTTAAGCCGACTGATATCTTTATTCCTATATATAAAGCAGATTCGAGTTTGATGAAGTGCTCAGAGCACCTTAGTTTCCATAGGAAATTCCATAACGCTTCCCTGTCCAAAGTCAAAGGCTTTTGTGAAATCGACAAATATTATCTAGAGGAGCGTATTCTTTGCTCTTGTATTTATTGAAACAAGCTCATCTTATTGATTCCTCGGTTTGTGTGGAACCCACATTGTGTGTCAAGTAGGAAATCCTCCGAAAGTCTGTTCAGCAGTATGCAAGTGAACACTTTCCCTGTTATAGAAAGAAGTGAAATGCCCCGGTGTTTGCTGCAATCTCATCTGTTTCTTTTCTTGAAGATGGTGACCAGTTGGGCATCCTTTCAGTCTATAAGTACTTCCAAGTTTTCCCAAGTGTCTTTTATGATGGCGTAGACTCTACACTGTAGAGTATCTCGACAAGCCTCCCATTTTCCCTCTTAATAATTTCTTGATGCAGTCTGTCTTCGCCATGAGACTTTCCGTCGCGGAGCTGAAAGAAAGCCATACTCGCTTCATCCAGCGTTAGGTTGGCATATCTTCAATGTTATCAGCAGGATGTTGTTCTATGGTTCATTGAACAGTGTGGCAAAGTGGCCTTTCCACCTGGCAAGAGGCCAAAGCTTCTCTGTAATTATTTTTTCTTGTTGTCAAGGGTCAGCAGTTATTCCAAGTGGTTCACTCTCGCCCCCCTACACACACAGCTTTCATGCTTTGGTAAAAACCTTTGGGAATATTAGAGTCTGCAAATGTCTGGAGTTCGGTTCCTTTTGTCAGTCACCATTTATTTTTGAATTCTCTACATCTCAGTCTGAAAAGTTGACTGCATGTTCAATATCTGGCCTCAGCAGATTTAGTGTTCTTGCTGAGGATGTTATCCCAGGCGAGGTTTCTGTTGTTAAAGAGCTCTTCCAGCTTCATGCTGTTTCTATCAAACCTTCTGTTTCCTAACTGAATTGATGAGTTTCTCTTTGAATACCTTGTACACGATTGATTTGAAGGCGTTCCAATTTTCTTCTACAATACCTGCTAGATGTCAGTTGGTCTGTCGTTTAGCGAGGCCTGCTGGTCATCCATGGCTCTATTGATTTTAATCGTGTTGGTTGCGAGCTTCCTGATTGTAATTTTGTCTTTCCTCATTTTTTGCCGCGGTAGTAGGCTTAATGATAACATGGGCAATACTGCAGTTGGCTCCATTCGTCAATTTTGAGTTCAAAAAATCAGGCAGATAACGGTGTTGCTAGATGATGATGTCGATGAAATTCAATGTTTGGATTTTTAGTGCATACAGTTCTTGTGTATTTGCTTGTGTTTGAAGTAGGAGTTGGTAATGACCAACTGGTGTTCTGTGCAATTGAATAGCAGCAGATTGACATTTCTATTAGTTTTCTCCAGTCCAAACTTACAAAGAATCTTAGGCCAAAGTATAATGTGATTGGCCACACCGAGCGTTAAAGTCTCCAAAAAGAATGATTTTGTCTACAATCAGGACAGCACAAAGTATTTGGTCGAGCTGGTCGTAGAAACTGCTTATTTTTTTCCAGGCTGTTGTTTATAATCAGAACATAAACAGTGACCTGGATATAATATCTACTTTAATAGAAACCTCGTTGAGATAAGTCTATCAGTTATTGCTTCAGAATCCTTGGAAGTACTTTACCGAAGATCATTCCTGATCACAAAAGTCACATTATATTCTCATCTGTCAAAGTTTTTCCACATCAGTAGACGTAACCCATCTCCTCTCTGATGCTGACTTCATTCAAAACTGTAATGTTAATGTTGTATTTTTGGGGAGATCCTTAGATATTATGGCGCTCCTCCTTTTTGGTGTATTTCAGTTGGGTTTATTCTTTTATTCTATGTTTCTAGGATAAAGTTGTACGTTTATTGGAACTTTTCATCCTGGGTGACGTCCTGCCACTAAGAGTATTTTTCTTTGTTGGAGAACATGTTTTGCATGAGAAGCTGACAAGATTTTTTAGCTGAAAATTTAAAAATTTAAATAAAGACTTATGCACAGTTTAGCCACATATGATAAAGGGACAAAATCTAGACGACTCGGTGCCAATTCTCGATCAATAATTGCGGTAGTTTTTCATTAGCAACTTTTTTTTAAAACAGGATTTCTCAAGAGTACTAGCCTCGATACTTACCAGACCTTCAGCTATGTGAGATGTTTCTTGAACAGAAAATTTCTATTAAGCTTAAGATTTAAAGATTTAGAGGACATTAAAAGAAATACAAGACAAAGGGTTCAGTCTAATTTCGTTGTGACACATAGCTAAGTAGATTTGGAGAGATGGAGATAGGTAAATAATACAATTAATATTTTATTCCATGGAAGTTTTTCACGACAGTTTTCGCTGGTGTTTTTTCACAGAAGTCCAAATGACAGTAAATCTTCTTAGATCTCCAGGACTCTTCTCAGTATTCTAGCCGATCTTAACAATGTTATAGTCTGGATGGTTTCGCTTCTTCAACGGATTTCGAATTCCTTCAGCCTTTTTTCCATGCCTTTGAGGACCATTCTAAGCGAATCACTAATATGTTCCACAGATTTTTTTTAGTTCTCTGACAATTATTATAATCATTAACAGCAGAATAACAGTTGGCGTCCAGGATTATTGCAATTGTTTCCCATAGCTACTGTCAGCAATTTGAGTCGGAATTCGAAACGATTGTAGAAAATTCCCAGAAGCAAAAGTCAATCGTTTGGGTTGAGAGTAAAAACAGGAATCGGAATAAGAATTCACTTAGTACGAGGGCTTTCAAAATCAAACCTCGTTTCTCGAATTCGAATTTCGACCAGATCACCAATACAAGTAAAAAATATGCAAATATCTTAGCAACAAAACAGACTGTTACATTTTTATAGTGTAACCGTATATATATATATATATATATATATAGTCATCCACAGACATTTATATATATATATATATATATATATATATATATATATATATATATATGTATGTGTGTGTGTGTGTGTGTGTGTGTGCTTGCGTGTGTAATTTCAATTTCTCTATGTGGATATCTTCATTCGGATAAACTATGTTTGAAAAAAAGACCAGATCAATAAAAGAATCAGTAAAGAAAAAATTTCAAAAAATCCAGAAGTTAACCATTTCCCTATAGATGCTGAAAACCCTTCACTCTTTATATGCTTCTCTCTCTCTCTCTCTCTCTCTCTCTCTCTCTCTCTCTCTCTCTCTCTCTCTCTCTGTTTGTCTTCTATTTTGCCTTTCGATACTTTTTATTTCTATTTGCCTTCTCTCGATTATTTTCTCTCTTTTCTCATTTGTTTGTGTGGCTATTAAAGTCTTCAGTGCCACATAGCGTCGCATTAGAAAATTTATCTAATGGAAGAGAATAATTAAATTGGGTCCCACATAAAATTCTTTTGCAGAGGCTGTTCGAACTTTGTCTCATTCTGCAGAAATCTACCTGCCATCTTTCTCTTCCATTGGCATTCATGTCTATTCTGAACAATGAAGTGAATGAATATGGAACGACTTAAAGAAGATATAAAGGCAGAAAGGAAACTGGGAAAGAAAGAGAAAATGAATGAGCGTGGAGAAATAGATATAGAAAGAAACAAAGCAATGAAAGGAAGGGTAAGAAGAAGGAAACGAAGAAAAAAGAAGAGAAAAGGGATTAAATTTGGAAGGCAAAAAGAAAAAAAAAAGCACAAAAGAACGATGCTGTAAGGAATAAAAGGAAGAAGACAAAAGAAAGAAAGAGAGAAACTTGAAAGAAAGAAAGAAAAAACAAACAAACAAACAAATTTGAAAGAAAAAAGAAAGCAAAAGAAAGAAACGTTAAATATAACAAATGACGGGAAAAAAGAAGGAAAGAAGCAAACGATAACGACAAATAAAAAAGAAGATAAACAATGAAAGAAGGAAAGAAGGAAAGAAGGATATATAATAAGGCTGGTTGAATGAATAATGAAAGAAGAAGCAAGAAAAGGGAATAGAGAAATGTGGAAGAAAAGAAGGAAGTCTCAAACATTAAAACTTAAAAGCACTAAACAAATTGAGGAAGGAAATAAAATACGTGTAGGTGGGTGGGTGGGGCTTTATTTATTGGTTTCAAGTGGTCAAGTATTGTTTGAAAATCCGTGTCAGTAAACATCTCGAACAAATATCAGAGCGTACGATCGGTTGAAATCTGTGGAATATCTTCAAAAGGGCTACGCGCAAAATTTACGATCATCATCATCATCATCATCATCATTCATAGCTTCGGTCATTTTTAGGGATTCGAATAACGTTTTGAAGTCATTTGCTTTTCAAATTAATTGACAGAGTCCCATGCAATGACCATAATTACCTTAAGAGAAGTTCGATCAAAGTTTGGTATATGATCACAAGAGAGGGACACCCAGTAAGGATCAAACTCACTTGAGCATATTAAGTATGCAAGGCTAACTTGCTTTCACAGTAAAATTTCTTGAAAAAATATCTAAATCTCAATTCTTAGAGTATTTTGTTAGCAGAGACCGAAGAAATTTTACAGTGATTTTTTTTCATTTACAGACATACCACCAGATAATTTACGTATCTTAATAAAACAGAAAAAAATCAGTTTTAAATCCGAAATTATTTTAGGACTATTAAAGAAAAAAAGAAAAACGTATTTCATTTTCAAGAAGTTCACCATTCTCATATCCCTTAACCTTTTAGGGAGTCTTCGGGGCGTAGTAGCAAACGTACTGGACGGTGTTAGTTCAAACTCAAATTGCACTATTACATTCTCTTTTGGACTAATGCCCTTGGGAAATTATGAATTCAAATTGTCCCCAGCTATGTGTTGAATAATACCATTACTATCCTTCTACATGGATGGCTTTGGCATTGAATAACCCAGGAAGTTGATATATCATTAAAACCAAGAAACTAAACCAAACCATAACTGTGTCTGACCACGTTTATCTCATCGATGGGGGGGGGTACTTAGCGATGTCCATGTGACAGGTTACACTAGGTTAAAAAGTACCAATAACATAGAACGATCCCTTAGGACAGATATTTCACCAAAGGCAATATTCGTCGCAGAAATTACTGCCTTCTCAATTGTTTTAACTTTTTTTTCACTCAAACAATAATTCAAATAAAAAAAAGTAAAGTTGGCAACCTTAGTCGAGGGTGACCCCAAGGCTCCCTTTTCAATAGCTACTTCACTGAGGTGTAGGGGCAGGTACGACTCCATTCGCTGGATTGCTCCACTTTACCTTCGATTCTTACTATGCTGAGAGTTAAGCAAGGCGGCATCAAGTACCATTTTTGAGTCTTTGGTATGACTCGACCTGGGATTGAACCCTGGTCTTGCAGATAATTGAAGAGCACTCGACTCATTAGGCCAATGTCCTAATGATAAATAATTGAAATAATGAAACTCAAAAATCTGATTTTAGGTTTCCATATGCAAAAATGCCGTAAGTAAATTTTACATCAACTTATTGCATGTGCGTAAACACACATGCATATATGTAGATATACAAGATCACAATACAACACTGATTAATCCTTTGATAACCTTCATAAATCTATGATCAGTGAATGGTCAGTGAATCTATGCTGAAGCGATGTCTTTCGCTGCTCAATGCAACATGAAGCTGCTATATTAACGATAAATGGAAATATTCTTCTTAAATTAGCGAGCCAAATGATTGTGTATAAGGCTCGAGAATGGGTATTATACATTTTACAGATAAACACATGTATTGAAAGATTTTGAGAATCAAATGGATTAAAAGTCTGTCTGCCTTGAAATCAAACACAAAAGTAGATACAAAGTTGTTGCCGCAAGGCCCTCCTACTACAGTAAAATACTTATTTGTTTATATATATATATATATATGTGTGTGTGTGTGTGTGTGTGTGTGTGTGTGTGTGTGTGTGTGTGTGTGTGTGTGTGTGAAAAGCTTTTTAAAATTTAATATTTATCTTCTGAGAACGATTCTCGGACAATGTAAACAATTTAGCAAAGATAACTGCCATATTCTGAGACCATTAAACGCCAAAGAAATCGTCTTTTAGTCCATTTCCTTGTGAAAATGTCTTTTGTCAGTCGAGCTTATAAAAGAGACGGAATTGAAATAACTGAGATTTTTCAGTTCACCCATTTTTGTGATGGAAATGAGAAATCGTTTTTGGCGAATCTGGGAGAACAAAAAATGATTAATAATATTTTGAGCAACAATTGCTTTTTTTTATAGATTTTGGTTAATGTTATTTTAGGTGTTGAATATTACTCGACCAGTTTTCTGATCCCGTCCATCAAGAGTCTAAGGAGGTGGGTGCTGTAGAGAATTTTCTTTAGCTTCTGTTTAGTAATTGATTGGCTACAGCCAATAATTTCAAAAGCATTAGAAAAAGATACAAAATGGATGGAAGTATAACACAAGTCAAAGATAAATAAACACACAGAGAAAAGAAGAGTCTATTGAAGAAATGCTTTCTAGTTGACAAACAGAAATCTAAAATTGAAAGAAAAAATACGTATAAGAAAAGAAGCTTTTGAATAAAACCGAATTCTTAAAAATAAGAAATATCTTTCTATTGAGAAAAGGAGAGAGTGAAAGTTTTAAAAGTCGTTTAGGGGCTATTTAAGATTTGTCAAAATAACTGTCCGAAATATATGCCTAGCAGCCTCAGACTAAACTTTGTTTGGCACAAGGACGGAAGTTGAGAATCAAGCTGTCCGTTGGCCCAGTCAGCTAATCATGGCACAAGTGTAGGTGCCGTCCATTAGTCGAAGGCAACTTCTTTATCAAGCTTCACTGCGTTCACATTTCAGGTACAATTTGAATTGAAACGTACGGATTGATTGCCATCGTTTTGCCGAGAAATTTGGGTGGCCAAGCTTGACCCACATACTATAATGACTTTAGTGAATTTGATATTCACTGGGAGATTTCATATCTGGCTTTCTATTGTGAAGCGTAGTAAATGATTTTGTTGATAATATTTTAAATCTGAATATTCATTCCCTTCTTATAAATAGCATATTTATTTGATTCAGACTGAAAATTCACCAAATCAAATTGCTTAATTTTCGTGAAAATATAAATAAAATGCAATACATTTTGTTGTAATATTTAACTGCACCATTCAATCAACAAACCTTTGTCTTCCTTTTGGTTCCATTCTTTACATTTAACAATCAGACAACATTTTTGTCTCTTAAGAAGAAAATATTTTTAATCACAACCTGTAACTTGAAGAACTTCTTCAAGATTCTTTCTTCCACTCCACTCACCGAACAAGTGATTTTTTGATATCTTTTACATGTTAAACAAAGCCAAAAAAATGAATATCTTTCATTTTTAGAAAATGTTGTAATGGAATAATCGTAACTGAAGGAATTTATTTTGGTTTCTCTGCTCTCGAAGCCACAATCAGAAAAATACTTTTTAATTTTATTTCTCATTTAATTTTGGTTTTTCTTTCCCTGTTTGCTCGCTTCCTTTGAAATGTATTATTCTTTAAATGAGAAGGATTGTCAAAAGGGGAAATTCTTAAATGAAATTGAAAATATTCGTCTTTTAAAAAAAAAAAAAAAAAAAAGAAAATCTAACCATGATAATTAATTCAAAAAACGATTCAAATTCTTATTTGTTTGTGTTTTCATTTCTTTTGTTTTGTTTTGTTTTCTTCAAAGTCAAATCCGCCGGTTGAATTCACTTGACAAATTTTAGTATTTATTGTTGAGCAGATTTTGCAATTATTCTATTTATCTTTGTCGAGATGAACTGACTCTTTACACAGAATATCATGTAATGAGCTTTACACACACACACACACACACACACACACACACACACACACACATACTCTCTCTCTCTCTCTCTCTCTCTTTCTCTCTCTCTCAATCACTCAACCAACCACTCCTGGATTTTAACCTTTTAACCATTAAATAAAATATACAAATACCGGATTTTTATAAAATTAACACAATTGGATTTTACAAGAAAGATATTAATCTCTGTTATGCAATCAAAAATTTTGAATTCCTGCTAAACGCAAAATGTAGCGACAAACGGGACAGTTTTTTTTAGTGTGAGGGGAGTTTCTTATTTTATTGAAAACATTTTCTAATAAAGAACGGGCAAAAAATTCATCAAAAAGGTACAATTCAAAATGGAATTGAATATAAATCAATATTGAATATGAATCATTGAATCGAATATGAAACATTATTGAATATAAATCGATATCGCAAGTTAAATGTCAGTCATCTCTTTCCAAAATATTCAAAGTCAGATGTGACTTCACCAATAAACTTTACATTTTCTCCGATAATCAATCATTTATTATATGAAAATCAATAATTATTTTCGGCCTCTTTTGCAACGATCTGGTCATCAGAAATAATCAGCTTTATTGATTGATATGTTTATTTATTCCAATTTGATTAAACTTCTCTAAAGTCCCTCATTCAGCTTTTCACACATCCCTGGCCATTTTGGTTCTTTGAAAGATTTCATTCAACATTCAAGTAGTCTAACTGAAGATGAGATAAAAAAAAAATATCCACATTACAATCCATCTCTTTCCATCAATCAATCAAGAATAAAATGATGATTAAAGTGCCCTCATCGCAAACCATTGTTCGTAAACTCGTTCTGCGTCATATTGTAATTGAAACTTTCTGTTCAAACGAACTTTAGCTAACGAATGTTTATTTATAGAATAATGAAGTTTTTTTGTGGGGGTTGTAGGATTTTTTTTCATTAGCATTTGTTTAAATTTCTGAGATTTTTATCACTTTGAGTATTCGGATTATTGTCTTTATCTTCATTGTTATATGGACAACGTTTTGACCGATATGTCCTTCGGCCTTCTTCAGGTGTTTCATGTCGAACTCGGAATCCTACACAGAACCTCTAATTAAACCCTTTATTTAATCTATGTGGGTCGATTGGTCTAATTCCGATATGACTGCGTACAAGTGTTAGTCTATAGTACGTATTCCTTCTTATTCTTGCCTTTGTTGGGATTGAACCTGCAAACTCCAGGTGATTTTACTCAAAACTTTTGGTCAACGGAATTAGAACAATCTACTCACACAGATTAAATAAAGGGTTCCGTTCAAGATTCTATGTAGGCTCCTGAGTTCGAAATAAAACTCTTGAAAAAGACCGAAGGATATATAAGCCGAAACGTTACAAGTAAGAAGCTGCAGACCGAATATTCTAAGTGATAAACATTTTTCATTAATGTTTTTATTGGGGGGGGGTCCTGCAAACCCACATTTTTATTGTTATAATCACGAAAAAATAATACAGGTAAATACTGAACTAAATTGAAATTTTTCTTCCTCATTACGATACATTTTGATTGTATAATATTTTGGGAAAAGACGATTTTGACGGGTAAGATCTTTTCTTGGCAGATTGTTTCTCATTCAGAAAGATTTGAATCTCTCTCTCTCTCTCTCTCTCTCTCTCTCTCTCTCTCTCTCTCTCTCTCTCTCTCTCTCTCTCTCATTGAATATTTTCCAATTATTTGTCCTTTGTTATTTCTTCGCTATGTGAAGTAGCCCAAGTCTTATCGTACAGAGTTTTCAGCACTTGTGTTTTTGAAAGGATTCACTGCTCCTCAAAGTAAACTCGACTGTTGAGCTGCTGTCATTTATGCCGCAAGCATTTGAAAATATGCATACAATCACGTCCAGAAAAATACAAAGGTGGACGACGCGTCTGATTAAATATCAATTGAAATTGATAAAAATTTATTACTTCATAAAATGCCACACAATACCATTTCATACAATACCATTTCATATAATACCATTTCATACAATGCCATCCCATACAATGCCATTTCATACGATGCCATACCATACCACCATATGCCATACCATTTCATACAATACCAACCCATACAATGCCATATGTACAATGTCATTTTATAAAATACCGTTTCAAATAATGCCACATAAGAATTCCATCCTATGCAGTTGTGGTAAAGTATACAAAGGTGAGACATGACGCCCACTAAAAGTAAGGCTAGAAGAACATTGAAAGGTAGTGTGTTAGGGAGATACCGAAAAGTCAGATATGGCTGACTAAATATGCAAAGAAAAGAGAAATCATCTTGAAGCATCTCGCTTAAATGATTGAACTATTAATCAAAAAGGCTCGATAAAAATTAAAATCAAAAATAGATTAAAATGCGATATGAGCTTGGGTAAAAAAATTGGTTTATAAGTCTCAAAAATCTACTTTGAATTACCCTGCATGGACTCATGGCACAGTGGTTAGAACGTTTGGTTAGAAAGTGCTTCTGAATGAAAATATCTGGCGGTTGCAAGTTCACTCCAAACTAGAGGTAAGAATAACAAGAAATACTTATCTCTAACTTTATGACAATATGAGATATTCACTGGTGCAAAAACTTACGAGGAGTGTGATGCATTTTTATTTAAGAAAATGTAATTTTCCTTTCATAAAAATATAAAACAGACTTATTGACTTTGAAAGAAATTCAAAAGTCTATTCAAAAGTTCAGTGAGACACTAGTACTAACCAAACTTTCATATAATCAAAATAAAAAGTAAGCAGGCTTGGGGTTTTGTTGATGCATTGATCCTTTTTAAATCATAACATCTCTTGCCCACCTGTAGGGGTTAAAAGGTGAAATCTTTGGATAGATTAATCAGATCTTTGATTTTTATTTTCGTTAATGTGAAAATAGATACTCCTCCATAATGTGTAGGTTGGGATTCTTAATTAACCAAACCCCTATATTGTGGTTTGATTGGATGACCAATTAAAATCTGATATATGGAAGGGATATTCTTTCCATAGACGGGGGGGTGTTCTCGTGGTGTAATGGTTAAAGCGCTGGACTGCGGAATCGTTGTAAGCGAGTTCGAACTCCAATCGCGCTATAACGTTCACTTTCAAACTGATACCCTTAGGAAAGGCATGAACCCCCTCATCCTCCTAGCTATGGGTTAAATAGCATCACTGCTGTTCGTATAGAAGAATGGCTATGGCATTAAATAACCAAAAAAGGTTGATATGCCATTAAACCAAAAACCAAACAAAACCAATCTTCCAACAAACGTAGATCAGCACATTTGATTAGCTGACCAGTCTGTGAAACGTTACCCCCTCACCCCCACCACATTATCTCTCTCTTCTAACCATGTCTTCTTCTTAGCCGGCCGGTGATCAACTAGTGGTTCGAGGGGGCAACGCACATTTCTTGTCACCACACAAGAATACGATCGAGGGAGACAGGAGAAAATAGAAAGACAAACGAACAAACACGAACAAAGCTTGGGGTTACCAAGAGCAGAGGAAGGTATGCAACACTAATGCATGTGCGGACTATCGCTAGCGTGGGTTACTAGCGAAAATTCCACAATGCTACTGGAATCAGACATCTTGAGACTCTTCTTCACTGGACCCTATCTTGTCTCCTCGCCTCTCTGTTCTGGTGTTGACTGCCCCTCCATTCTTCCACGCCAACTTCTCTTCTGCTGCCTGCCTCTCTGCTCTCCAGCCACCAACTGCCTCTGCTCCTGTCCAACTACCAACTGTCTCTCCTGAGCTCCAGCCACCAACTGCCTCTCTCTGGGTCGCGTCGTCAACTCTTATTCGCCTCCCCGTACCACTTCCGGGTACGGCGAGATTTCATGTCCAAGAATCCTTTGTCTGGTTTCGCGCCAAAACAGACTCGTCTGCTTTGGCGGCCAACCCCCATAGTGCTACATACCACCCTCTCTTACCCTTGTCATTTATTCTCAATAAATTACAATACGATTTAACAAGCAAAAAAAAACAAGAACATTTACAGGAAGTAAAAACCGAACTTACAAAATTTTAAAGGGGTTCGGTCGTCCCCTAAAAAAAAATAATAAATAATATAACAACACCATATCATCATACACATAAAAAAAAAATTTTTTTAAATAAAAAAAATATTGCTGGATTCAGCTCTTCCACCTTGCTCTCCTGTGAACAATTCTGGGGTCTCCTGACTCATCCCTATTCTTCATTTCAATAGGACTTTTTGATTCACCTCCAACATTATTCAATTTTCTTTCAATTCGCCCCGCCCCCACCCAACAGAACACAGGGGAATTTTAACCACCCCTAGCCAACAATTTCAGGAGGATTTTTCCATTCACCTCCAACATTATTCAATTTTCGAACATTTCACCCCATTCTTCAACCCATCAGAACACAGGGGAATTTTAACCACCCCTACCCAACAATTCAGGAGTATTTTTGGACTTGTCTCCCCCCCTTTCCTTACGACGTGGGAGCATCAGTAATCTCCGCAGTTCGATCGGTGTCGTAACAGGAATAATGTTCCAGAAAGCACTGTGGAATTCACTTCCCAACATGGGGGCCTTCACTGCCCCCTGCAACAAACAAAACAAGTCTCTCAGCCATCAATCACCATGGATTTTCAAAAGATAAGAAAAAAAAACAAAGCAATTGACACCATCTCCCAGATCGTCCAGCCATGACCAGTCAGGGGGGAGGAGCAACCGGACACCGCCCCGCGCCCAGGTATCGTCTTCCCAACCCATCGTCAACCGTTTCCTCGGTACCATTTCATCAATTCCATGTCAACCAGGCCACTCGCCCTCCCAAATCATCACTTGTATAACTTACTACCCCTCGATACCAGTCCGCGAAACGGGGCCCCCGTGCACCCCCCCCAGGGGAACACGATCAGACGAAGTGAAGAAGTGCCAAGAGCAGTTAAACTTACGAAAAATAAACCCAGAAAATCCATGAAGGTAAAACAAAAATAAAAAATAAAAATAAATTAAATTAAAAAAAATAAAATAAAATAAACAAATAACAATAAACAACAAAGCAAATGACACGGTAAGCCCAGTCCCCCAAAACCAACAAAAAACAAGGCAAAGTATAACAAAAAAACAAAACAAACAAAAAAAACAAAAAAACAAAGGATAGCAAAAAAAAAATCCACACAAGTTAAACAAAAAAAAATTAATGATAAACAATTCATAGACAAAAAATAAAAAAGAAATAAAATAACTACAATTGACAAATATATAAAAATAAAATTGTTCTGAAGGAATCTGTCACGCATCCACCTAACCCTTGTCTCTCTTCCCTTGAGATCCCTGCCCACTTCCACCATTTCTCTTTGCGACTTACTTTCCTTCTCTCCTGTCCACTTGAATTCTTCCCTCTACCGGGGGTGGTGTGGGAGGGGATAGCGTTTGCTTCCAACCGTTTTTTTTTAAATCCACAAAAAAACAAAAACTTTCTTTTCTTCCGAAAATCCAAAGTTTACTTATTCTTTTTCTTTCTTTCTATTTTCTTTTTTTTTTTTTTTAACAGAGACAGGCCTGGATGCAGTGACAAAAATTCCCAAGCAATCTTTCTTTCTTTCTACTTTTCGTTCTCTCTTTTTCTTTCTTTTTTTTTTTTTTTCGACTTTATCTGTTCTTCCTTTTTCTTTGTTCAAATTTTTCCGCCATTTTTATTTTTTTTTAAAGTTTTTTTATATTTTCCATTTTTTTTTTTTGTTTTTGTGGTAGAAGCTTTCCTCCACCTTCTACCTTCTGCACTCGGATGATCCGACTTTGACCAGTCGATTTTAACCTAGAAATCTCACTTTCTCTCTAATTTCTCTGGGGTTTTGAAATACCACAATTTTTTTTTTCTTTTAGTGAACCTTGCAGCAAAAAAAAATTTTTTTTTTTTAATCGGTGACTTATCACCTTTCCAGCATAAAATAAATTACTATAAAACTTCCCAGAACTGACTAACTTTCTTTCTTAAGCCACTGGTCCTAACACTTAAGTATAAAAATTACTATGTGAAACTGCTACGAAGAAGGAAAAAAAAAGCATTTGAATTCTACCGGTCAAGTTAAGTGTGAAAAGCGGGTAGGGGAAGAAGACCTTCCCTTACCTTCTAACAAAAATACAACAAAAATTATCAGCAGCTAAGGGGTTAAACATACACACACACACACAAAAACGAAATAGATTACTTGTTTTTTTTACATCTTAAAATTTCCTTAATCTAACAAATCTTTCTTTTTTTTAATCGGTGACTTATCACCTTTCCAGCATAAAAAAAAATTACTATAAAACTTCCCAGAAGGGACAATATTTTTTTAAGCCACTGGTCCTATCACTTAAGGATGATTATACTATGGAAACTGCTACGCAAAAAAAATCATTTGAATTCTACTGGTCAAGATAAGTGTGCGAGGAGGGTAGGGGAATAAATTCTTTCTTTCCCTTCTAACAAAACTACAACAAAAAAAATCAGCAGTTATGAGGGGCTTAAACATACATACACACACACACAAACGAAATAGATTACTTGGGTTCTTTTTTTTTTCTCTGTACATTTTAGATATCCTTAATCTAAAAAAAATTTTTTTTTTTTTGTTCTTATATTCGAGTGCAGGTGGGTGGGGAATGTGTATTCCTACCTTTGTAGATTTCTTCCTTTTCAATCTTTTTTTTTTCTTTTTCTTTGTTTCTTTCGTTTTCTTTTTCCTTTTCTTTTCTCGTTGCTCGCAGGGTCCTTATTGCATTTTTTTTTTCTTTCTTCTTCGTCCGTTTGCTTCCCGACTCCTTCATCCCTCGATTCACTCCTATTTTTTTTCATCAGGTTTTCCTTCATCCTGGTCTCGGCACCATTGTGAAACGTTACCCCCTCACCCCCACCACATTATCTCTCTCTTCTAACCATGTCTTCTTCTTAGCCGGCCGGTGATCAACTAGTGGTTCGAGGGGGCAACGCACATTTCTTGTCACCACACAAGAATACGATCGAGGGAGACAGGAGAAAATAGAAAGACAAACGAACAAACACGAACAAAGCTTGGGGTTACCAAGAGCAGAGGAAGGTATGCAACACTAATGCATGTGCGGACTATCGCTAGCGTGGGTTACTAGCGAAAATTCCACAATGCTACTGGAATCAGACATCTTGAGACTCTTCTTCACTGGACCCTATCTTGTCTCCTCGCCTCTCTGTTCTGGTGTTGACTGCCCCTCCATTCTTCCACGCCAACTTCTCTTCTGCTGCCTGCCTCTCTGCTCTCCAGCCACCAACTGCCTCTGCTCCTGTCCAACTACCAACTGTCTCTCCTGAGCTCCAGCCACCAACTGCCTCTCTCTGGGTCGCGTCGTCAACTCTCATTCGCCTCCCCGTACCACTTCCGGGTACGGCGAGATTTCATGTCCAAGAATCCTTTGTCTGGTTTCGCGCCAAAACAGACTCGTCTGCTTTGGCGGCCAACCCCCATAGTGCTACAAGTCAAAAATTAGTAAAAATATATAAAATGATCTGTGATTGGTTAGCCTATTGGGAATGTTTGTTCCTGGAGGAATCCTCTATAAAATTAAATGTTTTTAGGGTTAGATGAGAGAACAGATTAGATGTTCTTACCAAAGACAAGAGAATAAGAAAAGAAATCTCTCCAAGAACTAAAGCCTTTCCAGCAAAAGTCTCACTCTCAGAAAAATTGAGCAAGATAGAGAGACTTCACAAGCCAGGTAACTCATTTTTCTGTCTCTCAAATACAACAAAAAGTAACACAATTTATATATATATATATATATATATATATATATATATATATATATATATATAACCAATTAGCCGGAAATGCGAGAGGTAGTCACGGAACTAAGGCTACAATCAAGTTCTATGGTTAGCATAGGACTACAACTAAATACTTGTACCCGGTCAAATTAACTGAATTGGAAGTCCATCGCCGTGGATTGAATAAAGGGTTCAGTTCGAAATTCTATGTAAGCTTCCTAGTTCGACATGAAACAGCAGAAGAAGGCCGAAAGATATAGCAGCCGAAATGTTGTGGGTATAACAATAAAGATGAGGTCTATAATCCGAATGTTTCAAGTGATAGAAATGATCAAATTTCACCTCAGAAATTGAGACAAATAATAATAATACAATTTCATTTGATGTCATAATTCCATTTCATAAATACACAACCATTTTATACAATGGTTACCTCAACAACAGCAAAAATGATTCATTCCATATTTTTGGAACCCTTTTCAAAAAAATACTTCAACGTTTACTGTAGAAAATTAATCACCTCTTTTCATAAAGCAATATTCTAAATTAGAAACAGCATCACCAATGATCCCTACATTTTATACCTTAACCAATCATTTATCATGTGAAAAGCGAAAATAGTTTTTAGACTCTTCTGCAATCTTTATCAATGACTGAGCGTTCGATCTTGTCACAAGAAATAATATATATAATCAATTTCATTGATTCACAACCCTATGTATCCTGCTCATCGTTTTTTTTTTTTTTTGAATTCTCTCCTCTAATTTCAACAGAAAAAAGATATTGTTTTTTTACGCTTCTTTTGTTGCATATCATATGAAGTTGTTATACAACTCTATGTTGCATCTGTTTACCGACATCAAGAACAGAAATTTCCTCTTTATCTTTTATTGAATGAAAAGAAAAGGAACAGGTCACACCCAGATCAAATGCATTTTGTTATCTAAAAGTTTCTTTCTTTCATTTTATTGCTTAGTATTTGTTTGCAATGAATTGTCACGTTGAGTCTGCCAAATTTTGATCAATTAATTATTGATTATGAACTAATTGATTATAATTGATGGTGCATCCTTTCTGTCAAGACATTGTTTCTTATTAAGGGAAATCCCGTGGCGTAATGTCTAGTGCTGAACTTCGGCCATGAAGAAGAAAGAGGATTTCCCGCTTTTATGTTCGCTTTCGGACGAATCTGGGGAAAGATATAAACCCCCTTATGACCCCCACCACGGCTATAGGTTAATTAGTATCCCTAATGTTCTTTTTTAGGGATAGCTTTGGTATTAATTAACCCACAAAGGTTGATAGGGCATTAAATAAAAAGATCAAATAAAACCTCACAGCAATTTTTTTATTAGATTGAAGGAACATTGTGCAATACTAGTAAAACTCCTCTCTCTCTCTCTCTCTCTCTCTCTCTCTCTCTCTCAGATAATTACATTGGCGAGTAACTGACAGTCAACAAGCGCTGTTGACCCTATTTCTGAACTATCCTAAATTATATATATATATATATATATATATGTGTGTGTGTGTGTGTGTGTGTGTGTGTGTGTGTGTGTGTGTGTGTGTGTGTGTGTGTATATATATAGGGTGCGATGAGTGAATTATCGTTTAGATTAGACAAAAATGAAAATAACAATGACTTCTCCTTTTATCAGATCCATTTACCAAAATTACATGAAAATATCTTGAAATTCTATAGATTAAATTTATTCAAAAAAATTACCATTGCTTCAAGTATTTACCACCAGACGATTTCAGAATCTTCTGTAGGTCTTTCCGATCGTCTCCTTGTTTAAATTGGTAAATGCTGCTGTTATTCTTGTCTTTGGCGAGTTTTATTGGTCTCTCGCGTAATCACGCCGCACAAATCAAGGAGATTGCAATCTAGTGAGTTGGGTGACCAAATGTTAGGGGTGATATGATCACAGAAATTTTCTCTCAGCCAAGACTCCTTTTATGGCATGACAGAGAGTCTTGTTACCAGATCTAGAATCTTTCACTCTCGATCCAGGACAGCACTACATCCTCCAAGCTCTTGATGTAGGCTTTTGTGCTGAGTCTGTGGCCATGCGGGAAGATGAATGATGATATAAAGTCTTTGGTGATCCCCCCCCAAACACATTGATGTTGACTGTGTGTTTGCTTTTCATTTCTATCGATACATCTAATGGGTATATATTATGGGTACAAAACAAAAATTGACCCTTTCGCATCTTGTATGAGAAATACCGAATGTCTTTATGCACTAGCTGCTTGATAAGAAACTCAGACACTCTCATGTCCCTGGCCCTGGCTATGGTTCTGATTGACTTCTTTGTCAATCATAACCTGTATTTCACCAAACTTTTGAGTATTGTTTTCTTATCAGAACAATCAGAGTAAGGTAGCCGAGCTGTCATACCTTTGTAATCACCATTGGACTCTTCCAACTCTTTTCGAATCCTTTGCACTGTTCTCAGATTGACACCTAAACACTCGGAAATCATCATATTGGTGCTTCTGACAAATAATGCCAAATAGTATCGTAAGCCATTTCCAAATTTCTGGGAAGACCAATTGCATCATCATGCTGCTTTCCACACAATGTTCAACTAATTCTTGTTTGTTGAAAAAAAAACTCAAATAAAGGAAGTGCATAACCAAAATTGATAATTTGAAATCGTGACACTTTACCCTTCGTAACTTGATATATATATATATATATATATATATATATATATGTGTATGTGTATGTGTGTGTGTGTGTGTATATATATATATATATCGGGGCCCTTGTGATGTAATGACTATCGTCATTAAAAATGGACACGGCGATTCGAGTTCAAATCCTGGATGAGGCTGTGTGCATTTCACATAGAGCTAATACTCTTGAGAAAGATAGGAATCCAACAATTCTCCTTCCATCTATGGGTAAATTGTGAGGTAAACTACACTCTTTAAACTTGGTATGGTAACCAGTTTGGGAGTAGAAAAACTCTAAATTCAAATTTGTTGAATTCCACTTAAAGATTGATCTTGTGTCGTATCTTGCTCGAGTGGGAGGGTCGGGATTATATATATTGTCACGAAACCTCTCCGACTGGGGCTCACTTCCGGCGTGGGTGAAAAGTATTTAGTCACAACCCTTATATTTACACCTGCCGTCCGGACAACACCGAGTGGATTGCTAGTATCGGGTCCGACAATTTTGTGCGATGTCACTCTACCACAAGTGAACAGGGGAAGCTGCAACACAGAACCTTTGAGCGACCAAAACGAAGATACCACAAAAATCGCGATTAAAGTACAAGGTCCTTTTATAAATAACCCCCGCCAAAAAAACTGACTTAACATAAAAGATCAAAGGTTATATCTCAACAACTTGGAGGTAACTCATCTAATTTTTGTCTGGAAAGATGTACGCAATGAAATTTTCTTTAAAGTGTTTGTGTGTGTGTGTGTGTGTGTGTGTGTGCATTCTACGGACTGGGTAAAAAATAAAAATAAAAGATTCTGTTTTTTCTTTTTTTTTTCTTACACTTACAATTTATCTTTCTCTCTCTCTCTCTCTCTCTCTCTCTCTTCTTTCTTTTTTTTTTTTTTTTATATCGCTGTTTTTCAGTCGATTAATCCTTTTCAGCGCAAATTTCTTTCTCTTAAAACCCTTTTTTTTTTTTGGTCTTTTTTTTTTTTTGCACGCTTATCTTGTTCCTCTTTATTTCATAACATGCTGCATTTCTCATTGAGAAGGAAATAGTTTACTGAGGTCGGCTTTCTCGTTGTCTTTGTTCTTCATATCCTCGTATTTTCCGTTCATTTATTTCAAGTGTAGCTATTTATGGCTGGAGGAGATTTTTTTTCCTTTTCCTTTCTTCGTATATCTTCTAGGTTTATCATCAAACTCATTTTTGCTGTTTCAATTTTTTGCGAACTTCTCAGGATTTCTTCCTTCGATCCGTTTCTTCCATTCAGATTCTGTTTTCACCGTCAGTTAAGAAACAAAAGGGCCAACATTTCTTATATCTTTCTGTTTTTGTAAGCTCCCCACATGAGTTGGCTTGAGGTGTTAGGTTACAGTATTCGCCAAATAACAAGCACATCTTTTTCCGAAGACGATTTTCGACTAACTGAACTTGCAATAATTCTCTTCTCGTGGTCTCGGATTTCCCGCCGATTCGTATCGTACGAAAGTATCAACCTATCAACATTTAGCCCTTATAACGGTCGTTTGTTGCCAAGGAGCAGTTTGCCTGCAAATTTCTATTAATAACAAAACCGTAACATGGGGGGTTGGCAACCGCAAATCGACCCGCACGCCACCTTGCCTTGATACACTTCAATTCCCAGGCGTCTCATCTATATCCGCTGGTTCGAGACAGACAGACAAACAGACAGACAGAAACAGAGAAAGATTCTACATTTGAGGAAAAATGAATTTGACCACCCCCAGTGTCCAAATTCGTCACAATATATATATATCTATATACCGTAAATAATGGTGTACAAGTCGGCCTTTTAAATCTGAAAAATCTCTTCATAACTAGTAGTCGATTTATACAGCAGAGCAGAAATCCAAATTTTTATCTCAGGGTGATCAACCAGTAGAATAGTAATTTAAACAATCGATATTCACTACTTATCGTAACGTCAGTAGACTGCCACAAACACTCTCAATTTAACTTCATGTTTGGTAAATATATTTAACAATCTAACTCAGATATTGATTTAAAATAATAAAACTCTAATACAAATTAAGTATTACATTAATACTATATTACATTACACGCTGTTTCCAACCGCTGGTGCACTCACTGTAAATGACAGCCGGATTGTCTTAGCGTCCGTGCAGCCAGTCTGACAACTACGGTTTGTTTTTTCATCTGCGCAATTTCATGATTACACAGTAGATTGTTAATTAATGTTAATATGTGGCTGATATCCTTCTAATTTTAGAGAAACATTATATTCTCCATAAACAAATCGAGTAAATGACAGTTTAATGAGACATAAAAGTAGATAATTGAATTGTACTTATTTTGCGCATCATTTTGAATTAAGGTTACAAGAAGTTTATTTTATTGATGATTAAAACTTTCACTCGAAGATACCGCACTGTTGTTTGAAAAGAATTTACTTATACATGATAATATAGCTTATTCTAATTTTATCCAACCAGTAACCTACTGTATGTTTGGGAGTTAACTTATACACAAGGTATAGGTCTAACCTAATTTTTTTAGCTAAAATTTTGTGTTCCACTTATATGCCAGATCGAATTGTACGTCACAATTTACAGCATAGATAGATAGATAGATAGATCTGCAACAACTTAACAAAGTGTTTCGATGTAAGTGCATGTTATATTATGTTAGACCGTTGTAAGACATGTTAGTTTTATCCTACCGTTTGGTATATGAGTTTCGTCGGCCGTGACTTCAGTTATTCTGTCCAGAACGAGCAAAACTATAGGGTTGGAGCAATTGATAGTCTGCCCGCGCGAACGAATGGTGATGCCAAACTGTCTCCACGTGATAACGACTGAAAGACTTTAAGGCGGTACTGCGAGCGGTGTTGCCATGGTATTACGAAAGACCTCTCTTTTTGTTCCGCCAGAGCCTGTTATAACTTAAAGTAGAGATGGTTCCTTCTTGCTTAAAATATATTAAGTTTGTTTTATCTGAGTTCACATAAAGGCCAATGCCTCTTGCTGTTTACTCCTGGCTATGCAGATGCGTGAAGAGCTAGCTCATCTGCGTAGTCTGCATCGGTCATAGTTTTTACTGAACATTGTTTGCGACTTGTCTTTTTTAATGTGAAACCATTTTCTTCTATTAGACCTGTTGACGTTTGTCGTATGAAATCTCGGCCGTTACAGTTTCTTTGGGGAGAAGACCATATGCTAATATCATTTGCTCCATCTTTCCTCCTCAACGTACGAAATCAAATGTCTTGGAGATCATATGCTAGAATTATTTGCTCAATGTATGAAACCCAATGTCTTAGAGAAATCTACGAGTAATTGTGTCACCTCGAGATTCTTTGCACGTTGTCCGATCGTTCCACGGATTGTCAGAATCTATGACCTTATGGATCGATTTCTCCGAAGCCTGTTCTGATTTTTGTTTATTTATTCATTTTTATTTTTTCACAGTTTGGGAACGTACTTTCATTTAAGGAGGAAGGGTGTATATTGAAGTTTGATAAATCTACAAATTTAGACTCTTATACATTCAAATTTGGGTTATGAAAATTGTTTAAAAGCATCAATAATAATAATAATAATAATAGATTGACTTTCCCTTATTGAATATAACTTGACTATAAACTTGATAACAGCAAAAGGAGGTGTTCAGATGTCTGAATTTCTGAAGCATTGAAATTATTAATTTTTTATGAGGTTTTGATTGATTTTAACGGCATGTCAACTCGTCTAGGGTTGTTTTATGTATAGAGATTAAGTAATGGTGCATATTTATTTACATTTATTGTGTTGTTGCCTTTTAAGAATTTCTTTTGCATGCAGTTATGTGATATCAAGTATTTTTATCTAATGCAAATAATTTGCACACAGTTGTAGCGCTCTTATCAAACGATTATAACTTCAAGAAACTATTCTTAGTAGAAGTAATTTACTGATACATGGCATCAAGTATTCTAATCAAATACGAAATCATTTTTAAGCAGGTCTATTTGACCTATAGATGGGACCCTAACAAGTACTACTACTCCAGATCAGAGTGAACCTGGGAGTAATGGCAATGAGCAGGTGATCTACTCTATCAAGATCTCTGTAGCTATATTAGTTTTTGAGATGAATATAACTATCAATATTTGGTATAAACAAACAATATGGTAAGAAGAAAAATATCTGATAAAATTTGAACAATGTCAACTTAGTGTCGTCTGTAGGTCAATTGGTAAAATACAGTCCGTGTAAGACAAGATTCAAGTTTACATTTTGTCAGCGGCTGATTCTTTATTTCAACCTATGTACTGCACTCAAAATCAATATAGGAAGATTGACAAAAATACGAAATAATCTCAGTGCGCTGTAAATTGTTGAAAAGATGTGATTGAATCTGGTTAAAATTCAATCCCACAAGCCCGTCTAAAGTAGAAAAATCCGAACAAATACACAAATATGTATAGCAATATCACAAAGTAATAACAATTTTAAAAATAAGGCAGAGTAATGACTCACGAGTCTGAGTTTCTCGTCTTTTATGGTCAGGTGAGTTGATACACACACCCACACACACACACACACACACATATATATATATATATATATATATATATATATATATATGTGTGTGTGTGTGTGTGTGTGTGTGTGTGTGTGTGTGTGTGTGTGTGTGTGTGTGTGTGTGTGTGTGCAAATGCATCATTGTTTACAGAATGAAAACATGATTCCATTACACTCACGGAAATTATCAATATCAACGTCTCCAGAGTGAGAATTTAGCTGCTATGCTGAGACATTATTATGAAAAAGACGGAATGCTCACCAATTTCTTCAAAACAATAATATATAAAAAGTAGATATAAAGGCTAAGAAACTTGTAATCATAAGTTTAGTGAAACTGCCCACATAACTCAAACATAGCAACCAGTGCCAACAAAATGCGAATTACTCGATGAAAAACAACTTATCTTCAATCAGCTAATGTAATTTGTTTTTGTAACAGAACCAAGAGGAACAACACTCCTATTTTTATTGATTTCATTACGTAGGAGAGACCTCATTCTTGTCATTCCATTGTTTATTATTTTCACGGGTAAAAATTACCGATACTCTTTTCATCTTTCTAGGTCAGTCACCTTAAAAGTTATTTTAGTAATATTTTCAAAAATTCTTATTTCTTTCAAAGAATATTTGTTATGAGTCATAGAAAATAATTAACAATTGTTTTGAACTGTTTTCATTTTCACGATTCTTTTCCCATTCAGGGTTTCTGCCAATTTCATCTATTCTGAAAACTTCCGTGATACAATGGAAGAAGAAGAAGAAGAAGAAGAAGAAGAAGAAGAAGAAGAAGAAGAAGAAGAAGAAGAAGAAGAAGAAGAAGAAGAAGAAGAAGAAGAAGAAGAAGAAGAAGGCATAGAAAAATTGCGAGCCAATAAAAATGCATTAGGACAATACAGCATTGATTGAATCATGGAAGTTGAATCCTGTTTATACATATACATTAAACATTAAATATATATATTTACTATTTCTACCAATACATTAATACACATAGAATCATATCTACACAAAAGAAGATTTAGCATAAAATAAGGCATAAGGGTTACTATGCTATCAAGCAAACAAAACCAAAATAATCTTATAAAATCAGGAAGGCTTCAAGGTTTAATTGGTAACAATTTCAATCATAAAAATAATGTTCTGATATTTTGTTATTGACTACAATCATCAAAGAATTTATTGCTAATTGAAATTGACCAATTCCTCTCTCCAGAAAAAGCCTTCTGACACAAAATTTTATTCATTTATTTATCACAAAGTCTCAAACTGAACATTTTTTAATTTTCTGTACTAACGACAACGAACATTATCAACTCGCCAGTTTTTGTAGAGACTCAGATTTATATGATCCTTGTTATATCCTTCAATAAACAAATGCCTGAAAAGTTATGAAAAGTTGTGAATGAAAGACTGAAAAACCCAAAGCACCCTTCAAATCAATCCACACACTTTTTCGAATATATTTTTCTGAATAAACTTTCTACGTGCATATAATGTGCATAAAATGTGGATATTTTTCTGAATAAATTTTTTATATGCATATATCCAATTAGACGTTAGAATAGAATAACTGTTGAAAGTTTATATTCATCCTTAAACAACGGAGACACTAATTGAAGATATTAGAATATAATTAACAAAAACGTTTACTAAGAATATTCAATTTTAAATAAAGTATCGAATTGGATGTTCAGAAATTGCAAACGGCGTAAAGATATTTTAAGTGCACACGTGCTTGACAAAAAATACAGAAAACAAGATTTTGGTTTGGTTTGGTTTGGTTTTATGGCACATCAACCTTTGTAGGTTATTTGATGCCAAATCAATTTTTATACGTATAATCAGTTCTATTTCAACCAATTCAGTTTAGCATAAGTACACAGTTTAGTTCTATTTGACCCATAGATAAGACTCTATCAGGTACTACCACTCCTGGTCAGAGTGGACCTGGGAGTGATAGAAATGAAGGGATACTCTGCATTACCCAAATCTCTAGCATTACTGGAACCTCACCATCAGATTCTTGAGTGTCATTATCAGGACACTCATTGGGGAGGTGTCTTATCTCTCTGCAGAGAAGCAATCGGTGTATTCTACGGCCCCTGCCGACTGGGCAATAGAAAAGAAAAAACATTACTCGTATTACATCAATACAAACAAAATTTTAGTCGAGATATATTCTTTTAAAGAAATTAATAAATTTACCTCTGCACGAAAGGCGAAAGGTTCAAGTAATCTCTGAGATATCTTCACAAGAAATTTTACTTGGCGTAATGGTTAGTAAGCTAAATTAGCAAGCTATTGTTTATGAATTCAATTCTCACTGATTGCTTCATATTTCTGGCCTTGTGCCACAACTAAGCTAAGCTTTGTAAATGAATAGTATCTCCTTTTTATGACCAACATGCAGACGTAATATGCGAGGAGACACTGATTTATAAATTTTAATTTTCGCGCTGAGGTTGTATTTGGAGAAAAAATGTGGGCTGCAAAACTATGAAAATCACATAATTTTATTTTAGCGAAATTTCGGAAATATGTTCCCGCGAAATTTAAACTCGAAATTCTATGGTTTTTAGATTTCAACTTCAAAAGTGTCAATTTTTGTAGAAAAAAAAAGTTGATTTGTATGCAAAAATATTACAAGCCATTACAAGTGTTGTCCGTGATAAAATATCAGGCTTTCCTTTTATTTTTTTTCAGTGTCTTTTCATTGTTAAAATCCATGATGTTACGCACACACGCACACACACACACACACACACACACAATTACTTATCTTCTGACATGAATATATCATTTCGCTTGGGATCTAAATTATTAAAAGTAATTTCAAGGTCATAGATCATTCACATGAATCGCAAGTTCGATATCCACTGAGTGCTTCAATGTGATGATTTTTTTGGAAGATTAACATAAAATCTGGGTAGATATTTCAGATGATTGCTTCAATTAATTCTTTGCAAATAGGCAAGTTCAATCCAATAGGCAACCAAACTTTTGTATCTTGATGCCAAAGTTTTTTTTTAAATAAAGAACTCAGAATTTGTCATATTATTACATTTTGGTTCACTTTAATCCAGTGTAAACTTAATATTATAATCGGTACATTAATTAATGAATAAACGACTAACCTGATGTTTTAGGTGTATTCTGTGATAAAGCTTTATTGCTTTAGATGAAAATAATTGGTTGATTTCAATAAATGTTAGCATGACACGAAAACCGAACGCTTTATTTTTCCCCTGTAGCAACAAAAACTGGAAAAAGTGTTTGTAGTTGATGCCACGAGTATCTACTTATCGCAAGAAAGTGATTTTTTTTTTCGATTGAGTCATAGAAAAAAAATTAAACAAATTCTGAAAATTATGGGTGACTTTCTGAAGAAAAGAAAATGACGAGTAAAGTAGAAATTTCTTCCTGTTTTCTTTTTTGATTCATTTAAAAAAGCTCTTTCAACCACCACCACCCTTGCCAAATAGTGAATGCTGATTAACACTCCATAGAAATTTATGTCAATTTCATCTTTTGTGATTATTTCATCTTCGATTTGCTTAAATCCATATCATCCTCATCATCGTCATCATCATGTCATGCCTCTAGCACGGATATCTCTGACCCTCCCTTGCCACTTCTCCCAATCGTTCATAGCTTCTGGCAGGTCTTCAGGGCTACATTCTGTATCCTCACATAGTTGCTGTATGTATGTTCGAGCTGGTCGTCCTGCTTTTGCTCGGCCATATGTGGGGGTCTACATTCTCTCCGTATTCGATTGATGTTACTCACGTAACTATTCCGTTTGATAAAATATGCACACTCATTCGGAACATCGGCTTAAAATAGGCTGACTATATCCCTAGCGGAGGAGTAACACCCCACAAAAATGGGATTTCCTGGATATAATTGTGTATCTGATGGTGACGTTCTGGTTTTTAAGATCTGGGGAATGTGGAGTCACCCCTTCATTGCCATTACTCCCTGGGCAACTCTGACTCAATTATGATTCCAATATCGGTCAAATATATCTGCTTAAGATTATTTATGTTAGATCGGAATACTTGAAGCCATTTAATTGTGTATAAATTATTTCAAGTTATTATTGCTTACTAAGGATTATACTTATTATCAGTTAGTTGAAACCATATAACTGCTAGCAAACAAATAATTATCATGAAAGAGAAATAGTGACTAGAAATCATATAACTATGTATAAGATATTAATATTAGATAGGAATACTTGAAACCTTACAACTGCTTTCAAATTCTTTGTATTAGGTAGGAATTCTTGATATCATGTATTTGTGTACAAACGAAGCAAAAGAACTCACAAACTACACAAAAAATGTAAATGTTCAATGTACGCGATTCATTTACAATGGAATAACCCTGACGAGCCGTTAAAATCAACCCCTCAATCATTAAGAACATCATTTGAACAAAGGTGGGTGCTGAAGGGTTTTTATTTGGTGGTGTTTGGGGGGTGAGGTTTATTCCACCTGTTCAGACGAATATTTTGTTCGTGGGGGTTTTATTATTATGTTTCGGTAGATACATTCTTCGCCCTTCTTCCGGTGAATAATTTACTCAATGGGAGATGAATTATCAATTTGGAAAAATAAAAGTTTGCAGAAAGGAACTTCTCAACGTTTACTGATCGTTACTTGGACAGAAATAACACTCTTTACATAGCATAAATTTTTAAAAATACGCGAAAAATTCTAAAATAATATATGAATTGACATTTATAGTCATGATTACTGATATTAATCAATATATCTGAGCTGCCGGGTCATTGAAAAAAAGAAAATGTTGAGAAACCTTTGAAAATAAATTTGCTTCGAATTTTGAATGCAAACTGTCCAAATATCCGACAGCAATCGATACAAGATTTTATAAAACCACTTTCGGAAAAAGTAGAAACTTACAGATGACAACATTTTTTTACTGATTTAAAATTTCATAAGGAAACGTTCCTAAAAGTAATTAATGAATAAATGCTTTCTTTTTTCTTTTTAAATAGACTGGGGTATTTCCTCTTTTCGTTATCTATTCCAAGTTATTTATTAATTTTAACTTTGTATGACTACGTTTTGTACAAAAATGCTGCATCATATCACATTGGTTAGTACTGGAGTGGCATGTGATGATGGGAGTTTTCTTATTTTTGCTTCTTTGTTCATTTTTGTGTAATTTTTGGAGCTTGTTTTTGTTTTTTTGTTTTTTGGCAGTGTGTGTGTGTGTGTGTGTGTGTGTGTGTGTGTGTGTGTGTGTGTGTGTGTGTGTGTGTGTGTGTGTGTGTGTGTGTGTGTGTTTTCCCACGCTGTAGTACAGTGATAGATTTACATGAAATATTGTTTCGATTTATAAAAAATTGATGTGTTTTTCTTAATTTGACACCATAACGATGGGGAGAACTGTTTCCGTCGTTAACAATGTCAATGGGGGGGTTACTATATTCACATGCAGAATTTTGAGCGGAGTGCAATATCTCCCGTTCACTGGCCAACTTACCCTCGGGACTCTAGAGAACACTTTTTATTCATAAAGCGGAAATCCACCCTGAAAGGTCAAATCGATTTCAGACGAAAGAAGAAAATGTGTCATAACACCGACACACAGTTTCTCATTTAGAAAAAAAAAACAAAAAACGTAAAGATGCACAAGAAAATGGCCTGAGTTTCTCTCTTTCATTGTCTCAAACATGCACACACCTCTTCTTTTACACACATACTCATAAGCTCTCTCTCTCTCTCTCTCTCTCTCTCTCTCTCTCTCTCTCTCTCTCTCTCTCTTCTTCTTCTTCTTCTTCTTCTTCTTCTTCTTCTTCTTCTTTCCTTCTTTTTTGAAGACACTGACGACTGAATTCAGTGCGTTGGTGCCCTTTCCAGTAACTAAGTTAATTATAACCAAAATGTCTTATTGGATATTTCGTTTTATCACGAGTGACGTCATCATCTGTTGCCGCTCAAATCAATTTAAATATTTCTATCTTCTTTTTTTTGTGTTGTCAGATTTTTTCTTCGTTTTTGCCTTTGGGAATTAATATATTTTCTGGACAGTAAAAGAAAAAAAGTAATACCGACTTACAACCAATGGTCTTTCTTTCTTTCTTTCTTTCTTTCTTTCTTTCTTTTGTGTGCGCGTGAGTGTGTGTGCATGTGTGTATGTGCGTGTGTGTGTATCCTAGGGTTTCCTATGGGATTATAATTGGAATTAGACTCATCCAGACTTGACAAAAATGATCACTTCGTAGGAGAATTTTTCTATCAACAAACAGCCGTTGGAAAAGAATGAAAAAAAGAAAATTTAAAATATTAATCAAGAAGATTCTATTTAGTTTTCATCTGAATTTGAATTAGGTGAGTCGTTAGTTGGTGCTATAAATGACTGATCGTTTAACTGCAATGGGTGGAGAGAGAGAGAGAGAGAGAGAGAGAGAGAGAGAGAGAGAGATTATTGATGATCAAAGGCAAGTGCAGAATACTGTAGAAAAAAAAACTAGTATCATGTTTGGGATGTTGAACATATGATTCGATTTGAAGTAGAAAACGTAACACGTATTTTGCCAACCCTTCTGCAAGATGTGACATAATGTTATCTCTAAACTGAGTACAGCTGGTTTTAATTGAGCTTTCCTTCTCCTATACTCTTTGCCTAACCAAAGCTAAAGAATCCAGTCTGCCCGACCATATCCTTGTTAGCTGGGTTTATGCCTTTTCCAAGAGCATTGGCAGGATGTGAAGCTAAGCCGCGACCAAAATTTGAACTCGGGTCACCGATTCCATTTCATACGACGATAGCCGTTACGCTAACCCTAACCTCGACTGAAGAATTTCTACCATCTAAACTGTTTGGTCCGTTAATCAGAATTAAATCTTGAAAAAAGTTAAACTTTACTTTTTCTCTAAGCAAAATCTTTTCAGTCTCCTTCCCCAACTCAGCAAAAGAACTTATGTATTTTGCCACGGATAAAAAAGCGACACAAGATCAAGCAGACTACAAATGATTTGAATTCAGAATTTTCCTTCTCCTAGATCAGTTGTCGCACCAATTTTAAAGAGTTCAGTCTGTTCTACAATTTACCCATAGCTGGATGAAGAACAGATGGATTCATGCCTTTTGCAAGATTATAAACGCGATATGAAATGAAAACAGCCTCGTTATGTAAAGAGAAGTGCAAAGCATTGTCTAAACAATCTGTATATCATGTAATGTTATAGGATTAGCTTTGAATTAAAAAAAAAATTTTTAATTATGTAAATCTGTGTGCAATTTGCTTATTCAAACAAAAACAGCAGCAGCAGCAGCAGCAGCAGCAGCAGCATCAAAAACACGAATTGAAAGTAAGGACAAAAAAAAAAAGGAAAATCAAATCATTTTTAACGTCCAAAACGAAAATGATTTATATACGAAATATGAAAGCATACAGATTAAACACTAAAACATCTCGATTTCGAATTTTTTTCCAAACCAAGCCAATTTTGATTTGAATTCCAGATGTCAATTACATAAATACAGCATATTAATATAGGATCCTTGATTAATGCGGTCAAAAATAAACATCAAATCAACTCAAAAAATGTAGTTTTAATTTTTTCTGTTGGATAACTTAAAAAAACTTTTTGCCTCCTTCATCTTCGCTAAGTTCACGTTCAAAACTCAATCTAACAATTAAATGCAATGGCAAATTCTTTTAAAACCCGGAATTCTCGGATTTCAGTGAAATCAACCTGTTTCTCGAAAACGCCAAAATAAAAATTATTTTAATTAACAGTGCTTTTACCCATATTACATACAGGATACAATGACATCCACACCCAAGTTCAATAAGGTCGATCATGAAAGCCAATTTGACAGCAGGTATAAAAAAGATTTTTTTGGATGTTAATTCTTCGTTAAACGGTTGCACAATAAGAAAATTTCTTTTTTGAAAAGGAATTTTGTATTTTGTTTCCCCCTTCATGCAACACTAAAGATTCGACTTCATTCAACAAATCAAATTGGCAAAACAATTTTCTTTTGAAGAGAACCAAATATGAAACTTAAAAACGAACTCAAATAACTTGAACTGCTTCGTTAATGAATGACTATTTTTTTGTTCTTTGATCTTACTAATTTTATTCTGTACAGCGACATCATATTTTTTGGTTCTGAACTCACATACTTCAAAAATATTTTACGTTCCAATTCAGATTTTTTTTATGAGATAAAGTTGAAATAATTGATAGGGCTGAACATTGGAGGATTAGACGCCTTAAGGAATCAGCACATATGTTGGGCATGACCTGCTGAGTAGACCAAGTATAGAGTTGAATACAATATGGGAACCGATAATTAAGAAGGCTAGATGAAAAAAAAATCTCAATATGAGCACAGGTAAAAAAAATATAATAGTAGTACTTCTGGTCAATTAAGAACATTACATTTATAAGTCCCAAAAATTCACTCTGAATTGTCCAGCAGGACACAAGGCGTAACGGTTATAGGCGTTGGTTCCCTAAGCTTCTAAGGAGACAATCATCTGGAGGTTGCAGGTTCAATCCTCACTACAGACGAGTACAGGAACACTTAATACTTGTACCCGGAATCTGAACAAGCGACCCCTGTGGATTCAATAAAGTTTCGTGAAGGTTCCCGAGTTCAACAAACACCCGAAGAAGGCCGGAGGACATATCAGCCGAAACGTTGTGGAAATAACAATGAAGATAATTGCCCGAAAACCCTTAATGATAAGAAACATGGGTTTATGTATTTCCCAAATGCTTCTGAATTTGATTTTAACGACGCATTTTTCAAGATGAAAGGTGAACAACTTGAAGAAATATTGCACAATTGATTTTTTTTTTCTTGGTTTATTTTATCTTATTTTTTTATCTTTTTTCAGAACAGAACTTCAACGAGTATGCTAAATGAAGATATCATTATATATCATCTATGAAGCCTTCGTTGTCTAAGACTGAATTTTGAATCACGAATTCCTAAGCAGGCATCACTCATCCCATACATTTCAGGAAAGAAACATGAAAAACTTGCATATCTCCTTCGTTACGATGCTTTTTTTTATTATTAATATATATTATGCTGAACAAATAGAACTGTAATATGTATATTGCAGACATTGCAAGTAATTCCTTCAGTTATTGAATCTGTACATCTTATCTAATGAATACTACAAGGTTACACAATAACCTTGCACCTATTCAACTCAAAAAAATTACTAATGACAATGTGTGTCTTGTAGGTCGGTTAACTAACTCGTAGGTCTAATGCCGAAAGTAAAGAAGCCACAAAGATTTCCTCTCAGATTAAACGAATAGTCAAAAAAAAAGTAGATCTCGGTAAATAATCAAAACTATATTGTCTATGAACGCATTTCAATGTTTCTTTTTCTAGATAAAAGGAAGCCATTTAGATGTGAATTCATAAAACATTTTTGTATCATCATACGTTGATAACAGGAAATGAAATTTTCTACGAGTAGACGATCTGGGGCGTTGGTGAATTGGAACGATATATTCCACTGGGCAGATTTGCATTCATTCGTGCTTGTATGTGTTGCGGTAAGCCAACATTAATACATGAAGAGTTTGTTAAGGACCATAATCACGGTCTAGGGGTGACCAGAAACTACTACATTATAGAAGATGGCTTTATGGATCTGCTTGCGTGGGCGTGAGCAACAGGTTTTATTTTAACATTTGAATATTCATGTAGGTGTCTACGCTTGTATGTGTGCGATTTTCGGAAGGATGGGAGTGATTGTGTGCGTATGTATGTATGGGTGTGCACGTCAATAATAATGATAACCCCCCAGTGCAAGATAACTCAGTACACGTCTCATCAGGTTTCATATTCACCTCCCATGCACAGTGAGAATGCAGTTTTGTTGCTATTCCCCAATGCTATCGGAAATATAAAAAAGTGAAAAAGAAGAAGAAAATAGAAAAAAAATCCTTTGGCAAAAATTAAAAAGGCTGGGACTCCATGCTTTTCCTTCTCCTTTTAGCCCAGTCGGCTGTTGGGAGGTAAAACACACCGATGGATCTCCGCAGTGGGGTAAGATACCCACCGCAACGGATGTTCTGGATATGACACTAAACCATCCGATGATGAGACTCCAATATTGGAAATTCGAGGAACGTGAAGTACACCTTCATTGCCATTACTCCCAGGTCCACTCTGATCCGGAGTGGTAATACTTGTTAGGGTCCCCAACTTTAGGGTCAAACAAAAATATTAAATTGTATTAAATACGAGAAAACTTTTAGATAGATGCAAACAAATGATTAATATTAAACTAAATTATAAGTATTACGTAGCAATAGTTGAAACAATTTGTGTGCAACGAAATGAGCTCAAGCTCGTGTAACAAATGTTACCGACAAACAATTCGTTTACAAATCATTTTAGGTATATATATATATATATATATATATATATATATATATATATGTGTGTGTGTGTGTGTGTATGTGTGTGTGTGTGTGTGTGTGTTTAACAGGATTTGGCATTAAATAACCTCGGAGAATAGATATTCCATTAAGTACAATTAACCAACTTTCTGCTCCTTTCCAACTCTTTTTTTTTTTTCCACTTTTTATTTTCTGAATTTTAATCTTTTCATAAAATCTTCTATCGTTTTTTCATTTTCTTATCTTTCTGCCATTTTCCAACTTTCCTTCTTTGTTCAGACTTACACTCTTTTTTATTTCCTTCTCGCTTTTTTTTTTTTTTTTACTCCCTTTATTTCTTGTTTAGACCAGCACTCATTTTTTCTTCCCTTCTCTCTCTATCATTCCCTTTCTCTCTTGTTCAGACCTGCACACTTCTTTTTTTTTTTTTCCTTCTCTCTCTATTTTCACTCCCTTCCTTCCTTGTTTAGACTGACACTCTTCTTTTTTCAATCTTTTTTCTTTCCCTCCCTTCCTTCCTTGTTCAGACCTGCACACTTCTTTTTTTCCTTGACTCTCTTTTCTTTCACTCCCGTCCTTCCTTGTTCAAATTTGCACTCTTCTTTCTTCTTTCTTTTTTCTTTCCCTCTCTTCCTTCCTTGTTCAGACCTGTACTCTTTTTTCTTTCCTTCCTTCTCTTTTCTTTTACTCCCGTCCTTCCTTGTTTAGTCCTGTACTCTTTTTTTCCTTCTTTTTCTTTTCTTTTCCTCCCTTCCTTCCTTGTTCAGACCTTCTCTTATCTTTTCTTTCCTTCTTGCCATTTCTTTTCAGTCTATTTCTCCCTCCTTGTCTCATCCCCTCGTAATCTCCTCTCTCTCTCTCTCTCTCTCTCTCTCTCTCTCTCTCTCTCTCTCTCTCTCTCTCTCTCTCTCTTATATTTCCTTCTTCTAATGCTCTTCTGTCTCTCTTCTCTGTCTCATATAATTTGATGCGTGAACAATACATTCCTATGCCTGGCAACCATTCATAATCGTCAAAATCATTTTTCCAAAAGTCTATTATATCTTCCTTTTCTTTAAACCATCGTATGTATGTATCGAGTATTGTCGCTTCATTCCTGACACAAATAAAATGCACATTATTGAGTATTATTAATTTTCAATATACAATCCAGACAATTACACTAAAGACATTCTACTTACCGACAACAAAAGCATCAGTGTTTATAAATATAAACATAAAAATAAATAGAATTCTTCGACAATGAAAAAGTCTTATCATAATTGTTATTGTATTAAGGACGTTTTACGATTGGCATTTGACTGTAGATACATTGTGTTAAGAGCAAAAGGGCTGGAGAAATTTCATTGGAATTAATGAATATAGATTTTTAGAATTCTTGCAATAATTTTCTTATTGTTTTTTTTTTCTTTTGGAGAAGGAATATATAAGATAATTATGCAAATCAATCACTTTTGGCCCAAAGACCGGATTTAATTGATGAAGTAATAATGGATTTGATAAATAAGGTAATTATGGATTTGAAAGATAAGTATGGATTTGAAAGATAAGGTAATAATGGATTTAATAGATAGGGTAATTATGGATTTGATAGATAAGGTAATAATGGATTTAATATATAAATTTTTGTCATTATAGAATCAAAATCCATTAAATAAGAAATTGGTTTTTGTCCTTCCATTTTTTTTTCTTTTTATTGCTTCGAAACTTTGTAGCTACCCTTAAAACATTAATTGGTTTATTCTATACTTAAAGTTTGAGGAAATCGTTGCCAACTGTTAAGTGTTTGAAAATTATACTTTATACCAGTTTTATGAAAAAGATTAATTCAGTAAAGCAGTTTCAAGCTAAAGTGAAAAGCAGACGACGGCGTTAATTGACTCGAAGATTTGGGGATCATTGAAATTCTTTACGTAAGTTTCTATTTTATAAACTTTTTATTTTATTCTAATAAAAAAAATCCTCTAAACTCATCATCCGCTGTAGATCATTGATAAACATTTAGCAATTTGCTGTATTTTCGAATTTAGATTAAAATGGAACACTGAATGATATATGATTCATTAATTGAATGATCTTAATGGCATGTAAACCGGTCTGAGGTTATTTTATGACTAGATCTTAGAGAGTTGCGTTCATTGTACATTTATATTCACATTTGTGTGATTAGTTTTTAGGATTTTTGGACATATTATATATCAAGTATTTCTATACAAATAATTTGCGTACAGTTGCTTGGTTTTAAGTATTCCGATCTGAAACTAATAATTATATGGTTTCAAGTTATTATTTCTGTTTGATAATAGTTATTTGTTTGCACAGTTTTATACGGTTTTAAGTAAAAATAAAAATAATCCTTAGTAAACAATTAGAACTTCAAATAATTATTCTTAATGCAAATAATTTACAGTTCTATGCCATTGAATATTCCTATCGAATCCAAATAATTTTTTTTAACAGATCAATTTGACTCAAAGATAAAATCCTAACCGATGCTATCACTCTGGGTCAGAATGGACCTATATATATATGTCTGTGTGTCTGTGTATATACGTATGTTTGTGTGTACTTACATGTGTGTGTGTGTGTGTGTGTGTGTGTGTGTGTGCACGTCCGTACTTACGTATATATTGATAAATTGAGTATATTTCCTAAATTTAGCTTAGACAGTCACAATTTACAGTGAAGATGGAAGAATGAAAGTAAGATTGCTTTAAAAATATGTATTCGAAATCTGGTTTTCACTTGAGTTCCAACACAGATCCTCGTCATTTGGGGAAAATACACAAATATCTCAGCTTTGAGACCACAGTTTTGGCTTGGTTTCTTTGTTCAGTGGCATATCAACCTTTATGATATATCTAGTGCCAAAGGCATCCTTGTAGATCCAACACGATCATCGCACCAAGCTTTTTGACTCTTTTCAACTTTAGATTTTCCATCACCAATATTAGGCACACTTTATTTATAAGTGTAGCTAACAATGTAACTATATATATATATATATATATATATATATATATATATATATATATATATATATATATATATATATAAAAGCTCAAAAGAATATTACGCTTTATCTAGTAACTAATTTAAATTTGATACCAATTTACAAATTAGTTAAATGGGTATCGATTTCGTAGGTACCATTCGGTGATAAATTCTTCATGCAGAGAAAGTAGATGACTGTCAAAAATTTTCTTTAGATTTTATTGTTTCGAAATTGTATAAAGAACAATTTATGAGGAACCAAAATGATTGATACAATGAAATTTTGATGATCTTAATTAAGATATAATCATTTTGATTAAAATGCACATTGGTTTGTCTTCTATTCGTATTCATCAAATTATGTGAATTAATCTAAAGAAAACTTTAAACAGTTCGCAGATTTAGCGTCAAATATAAATATGCTCATTATATTTGTATTAATAATTGATAGATGTTTGTTTGTCAGTCCTCTACAGATGGCCAAGTGCCAAATGGTGTAAAGTTAACAAATTGGAATGCATATTTGTTAGACTAAGTTTAAAGTTTTTGCATGAAAAGATTGTTTCTCGTGGATGAAATGGGTTTTTATCAAGAAAGATCTTCTCGCGCTAAACATTAATTAGAGGGAATTCCTTGATGCTACAAGATGTGCATCTAAATGCATAAATGAAATAAGTTGCAAGGATCTTTGACATTTGTCTGTTAGACTTGCTGTGTCAGTGACCCAGCTCTTGACATTTGACTCAGCGTAAACAGTACTTTTACATGTATATTTACATATATACACGCGGGTGCGTGTGCGTGTGCAATTAAATGTGATTGATAAAAATTGTTTTAACATTATTTTTTCCGCCGGCAAGTAAGGTGTCACAAATAAAAATCAAGACTCTATAAATAAAGATCAAGACTATATATAACAAACTACCAGAAGATTTTCGTCATTATAATTCAAATAATTTCGATCGTTGTAAGTCAGTATCAAAGTGTTCATTTATTTCAAACACAATACAAAATATCTTACGATAATGATCATCGATGGTCAAAAATATTTAAATTTCAGCCAAAAAATCCTCTTGCAGATTTGATATAACTTGTTCTTATTTGCGAAATCTTACCGACAAAAAAAACTTGTTAGTTGAATTTCATGGAAATGTCTAAAGAATTAGCTGCACACACACACACACACACACATAAGAAAGTTCTCGTGGTGTAAGGGTTACCATCATAGGAAATGAACACGGTAATGAGAGTTCAAATCCTGTGAGAGGCTGTTTGCATTTCACATCGCGCTAATACTCTAGGGAAAGGCATGAATCCAATTATTTTCCCCCCAACTATGAGTAAATAGTAGGACAAACTGAGCTCTTTAACCTTGGTATGGCAACCAGTCTCGGAGAAGGAAAATTCTGAATTCGAACCAGTTAACAGATTTTTTTAACCTGTTAAAAATTGGTCATTAGTTATGGTAGTCTCTAAAAGTTTTTTGTTCAGAGAAGGAAAATATTTTAATGAATTTTTTAACTTTCTCTCTTTTTTATCTTTTCAAACTAATAAGTTCATCAGGGTCCTATATTGATATGTCGTATTTATGTAATTGACATCTGGAATTCAAATCAGAATTGGCATGGTTTTGGAAAAAAATTCGAAATCGAGATGTTTTAGTGTTTAAACTGTATGCTTTCATATTTCGTATATAAATCATTTTCGTTTTAGACGTTAAAAATGATTTGATTTTCCTATTTTTTTTTTTTTTTGTCCTTACTTTCAATTCGTGTTTTTGATGCTGCTGCTGCTGCTGTTTTTGTTTGAATAAGCAAATTGCACACAGATTTACATAATTAAAATTTTTTTTTATAATTCAAAGCTAATCCTATAACATTACATGATATACAGATTGTTTAGACAATGCTTTGCACTTCTCTTTACATAACGAGGCTGTTTTCATTTCATATCGCGTTTATAATCTTGCAAAAGGCATGAATCCATCTGGGTTTCGATACCAGCTTGAAGCATCTCACGCGTTTAGCCACACTGAAGAGTTATGATACAACGAAGCAGTCTGTGAATGACAATATAAATGCGCCCTCACCCCAGTTGGTTTAGCACTCGAGTGGGGAATTGCCGGACACATAAATGCAAAGCTCTTCTCATGAACTGAGCACTCCTGTAGCTGATAACGTATATGCAAAAATATAAGCATAAAATTCTCTTCGTTTATGTTGAGAATGACGATAGCTTTCTTTTTTTTTTTTTTTTCTTTTCATCAGCCTTTTCAAACTGGCACTTTTCCGGTACACGGATTGCTATGAAAAGGCGCACACGAACAAATAATTTTTAGACACACACACACACACAAAAAAAAAAAAAGTAGTTCTTCTGAATATAAAACACACTATGAATAGTCTGCAAGATCATTAAGCCTTCACAAGGAAATACGGGTTACTTAACACCCAATGGAGTTTTGGTTCAATGAAAAGAAAACAAAAAGTCCGTGTCGTTCCGATTTTTATTAATTGCTCTTTATTATTATCTGATCTTGGGTTTTTGTTATCACGTGATTCACTTATGCGCAGAATAAGGCGACTTATAAAAAATAGAAAAAAGGTAGATAGATGAAAAGAAGCTGAAATAGAAAGAAAGAAAGAAAGAATGTGAATGAAAATAAATGGAACTTCATTTTAATGAGAAGTCGTATATGCAGTGACAAATGTAAACATTAAAATTTGTCAAAATCCACAGCTTCAGGATAAATAATTGAAGATTCATCATTTTTTATGCTGCTGCTGCTGCTGCTGCTGCTGCTGCTATAGTTATTCATTTACAGCTGCCAAATTTCTTGTAAACTGAAAAGATTACTTATACGGATATCCTCAACACATAATGGATTGATATCTTCTGTCCGGAGATTATAAACTCCATAATCTCTTAGATTATTGGGATTTAGAACAGAAGAGTTTAGAACAACGGAGAATATTTTCAAACAAAATAAAGGAGATTATAAAATGTTATATTTGGTTTGGTTTCTTTATTTAATGACATATCATTCTTCGTGGGTTATTTAATGCCAAAGCTATCCTTGAAGAGTAGTAGTACTATTTAACCCATATTTGGGGTGATAAGAGGGGAGCATACTTTTATCTGAGGTATAATTGCGAAAATGCGTTCGAACTGGAGTTCGAACTCGTCTACAATGATATCGCAGTCCAACACGTTAGCTAATACGCCACGGGGATTCCCCCATTAACAAAATGTGTGAAGTCTTCCGAAGCAGAGACGGAAATTGGATAGCAGAATGGTGTGACTGAATTCTTCGGTTTGAATAAATTTGAAAGGAAATAAAGAGGAAATACAAAGAAACATCGAAGGAAAGGAAAAGAAATATTCTTCAGCCTTCTTCATTTGTTGAGGGGACGACGTCTCAAAAATATTACAAGTCTTTAAAACTGAATGGACTATTCTAATTGCATCAAAAAAGTCTTCATTTTATTTTTTGAGGTTCTGGTGTTCAAGTTAAGGAGAAAAAGAAAAATTTACAAAGCGAATTCTAAAGATCAGCAAATTCAACGTCATCCTGAAGTAGGCCGAAGATACTATCGGGCGAAATATTCTGTTAAAAACAACAAGATTGAAGAGAAAAATCAAAAACTATTTTAAAAAATATGTTTTTAGATCACCCGACTAAATTCTAAATTTGGCTTATCTATCTCAGCCACTGTTTTATATATATATATATAACAGTGGCTGATATATATATATATATATATATATATATATATATATATATATATATATATATATATATATATATATGGTTAAAAAAGTTTAAACACTCATTCTTTATGTAATGGGAAGCTGGTAAAAGAATTTTATGCTACTGTTGAAAAAGAAAAAAAACAATGAAATTTACAATATCACAAAAATACTACTATCATAAATAGAATACTATCTTCATAAATATACTGATAGATTAAGAATGCTTTTGGTTAATTTAGAGGTTTATCCCAAGAAAAGTACAAATGTAGAATTAGTATACAATATATATCAACATAATCTAATTCTATGATTTGATAAAAGATTAGAGAATCAATTATAATAGAAAAGGAATTATATTTTTCAGAAGTCAAATGGTTACTTTGATTATGCTGATAACCACCAACAGTATCACATCAACCATGGAGGTCTAGCAGGATAAGAAAGTTAGTCTACTACTCTGTGCATGCTACCCAGTCTGTCTTTTTTATCCTTTAACATCTGGAATCACCCAAAGAAAAGCATATGTAGCTAGTAATCACCAGCCAATAATATATCACTAATATGAAAACTGATGATTGGGATAATTAAAGACTTAATCTATACATTTTTAGAAAAAAGTGATTTTATATTAGAACAGAAAGGTTACAGAAAAGAATTTACAAAGGCAAACGGTCATATATACACGAGATGCCTTCAATAAGTTTCCTGACTTTTTTGTACAGGCATTTAAAATTGTCGTAGACTCTTGAAAATTCAGTATGTTATTGCTATACATCTTTTGAGATGACTGACCAGTTTTTATGATTTCAGCTTCAAATGAACAGCTACAGAAGCAATTGGAATACACTCTACTAAAGCCTGATTGTCACAGCTGGTGAATTTCAAAAATGCAATCTGCACGTGAGTACACGTTAGAAGAACGATATGCAATAAAATTCTGTTTTAAACTTGGAAAAAATGCCACATAAATGTATGAAATGCTTCAGACTGCTTTGGGGGCATCTTGCATGAATCGATCATCAGTTTTTGAGTGGCATAAGAGATTCAAGGAAGGCAGGGAATCTGTGAGGGATGATTAGAGGTGTGGGAGGAGTAAGGAAGTCAATACACCAGAGTTTATTAGCCAAATAAAGAATTTCATGGATAAGGACCGTCGTGTGTCTATAGAGGCAATAAGTGCACAATTTGATGCCAGTGTGGGAACTGTACACACAATTATTCACGAGAAACTGAAGATGCGGAAGATTTGCGCGAAGTTTGTCCCAAGGGTGCTCAGAGAAGATCAGAAAGAAAGACGTTGTCATGACAGCAGAGAGATGGCCGAGCTGATCAACTTCGCGCAAATCTTGGGAATTCAGTTCTTTATGCTGAGGTGACTTGCGATGAAAGCTGGATCTACTGCTATGAGCCAGAGACCAAGAGACAGAATTCCCAGACTCCCAGACCCAAGAAGGCAGACAGAGTAAATCCACCTACAAACTTTTGATGATTCTTTTTTTGACAGCAATGGCATGATCTATATGCACTAGGTTCCCACTTGACAGACAGTCAACAAGGAATACTAAGTTGAGGTTTTAAGGGAGTTCAGGAAGAGATTCCTAGGGAAGATGTCAGCACTCTTCAAATCGGGTCAGTGGCATTTTCACCGCGACAATGCACCAGTCCACAACTCCATCCTTGTCACAGACTATTTGACCAAGATGGGCATCAACACAGTTCATCCCCCTCCCTATAGTTCCGACCTTGCTCCCAGTGACTTTTAGTTATTCCCTAAGCTCAAGGAAAAATTTAGAGGCTGTCGTTATGAGACAATTGAGGAGATGAAAGAGGTTGTGACGAAGGTGATTGACATGCTCACACGAGAGGACTTCCATGGGGCTTTCCAGTTGTTGTTGGAACGGTACAAGTACATCGCAGCCGGAGGAGATTACTTCGAAGGGGACTAGAGTTTCATGTGTGTACTATCAATAAAAGTGTCCATACAAAAAAAAGTCTGGAAACTTACTGTGTACTCCTTGTATATATATATATATATATATAATTTCTCATTGTAAAATAAACTTGTAAATGAATAGTTGTAAAATAAATTTGTGGTTAAAGTATCAAGAATTATCTACTCCAACAACTTGTGAAGATTTAACTTCACATTTGCTAATTCTATCTTAGCCTGGCACAGGGCTGCAATAATGAGGCGTCTAATCACTCCAGTAGCAAGGGGGATGTGAGACAAGTATGCTAACCACAAAAGTAAATTGTTGAAAACTCACAATTATTTGCAAAAACTTAAACAAATTTAGTTTTTTGCTGAATTTCTTCTATCTGCGTTATGATTTTTAATTCCTCCAGATCCAAGTATTTTTATTGTTGCCCTCAAATTTAGTCAATTGTTGTCCTTTTTTTTAGTTTCTTGTGGTTGTTCTTATTTTCTGAATTTTACTTCGGAAATTCGGAAAAAAAGTTTATTTTAGATTGATGAGTGGGTAGATTTTCAAGATTTCTTTAAATGTCACATTTGTTTCCATTTTACATCAAAACTTTCGATCATATCGTAAGTAGAATTCACACCTAAATGTCAAATGTGGTTTGAAAGAAAACTGAAATCTTTTATATTTCGGACATCATTCCGTATTGATGTCAATTATTTGTTCTATTAATAATTGAACCAGTTAAAAGTTTCCTCGAAATTGTGTTCAACTTCGATACTGTCTGTTCATTAACAAAGTAAACCAAGAAAGATTATTTTCCATGCATACGTAGTGTATACATACAAATACGATATCAATTTTGAAGTAACTGAACTGGTTCGAGACATTTTTGCATGTTTTTACAGTAATTTCTGTGGTGCATAACTTTTTCCAAATAATCAGGCGTATTTAAATTTCCTTCAAATCATCTTTCATCGGCTGGTGATTGTTGATGGAAGTGATTCTGTTTCCAATACTAACAGTCTTGGTTCGAGCATGATTAACGCTGAGATTTAAATGCTGACTTTTCAGGCAGCCAATCTCATCTCTGATTAAATGCTTCAAACACACACACTAACAGAATTCCTTGGAATAAATCGAGGCTTGAGTATAACCGCCATTATTAGATTTACAATAGCATTTATTTTTGTTTGCAGAAATAACGTTAACAGTTGATTATCATCCGAAAACTTTAACTTGGAAAATCATACCAACAAAAACGATCAAAGTCTCAAACATTTATAACTTTTGCGCGTTAATGTCACTTTAGCTTTTTCTTTTAGGAGCAAAATTTGATTCTTAATAAAGTGAGCAATAAGTTACTGAGTTTTTTTGTTTTTTTTTTTTTGTTTTTTTTTTTTTTCTTATTAGTGCAAATAACGAAAATATTCTTTTGAATTGTTGATTTTTGTTCTTAATAGATATTTCCTTTGTAATCAAATTAAACAGTCGATGATGAAATGGTTGAGTATCGTTGGACAAGATTCCACGCTTAATGGGATTTGCAATCATTAAATACTCAATACGAGATCATATTCAAAATATATTTCTTTGCATCAAATAAGGAAACTGATTCTTACTAAATTAATCGTAAAACAAAAAATCATTATCTTTACATTTGTTGAAGAATAAAATTATACTCATACAGCATGATAAGTAATATGTTGTAAATATACATGCACAAACATAGATAGAGTTTTGGAAATCTATTTTTGTTTCTGATGTTTGATTCAACAGATTAATGCGTAAAAATAACGTTTCTCCCTGATCAAATTTCGGATATTACGGAAATAATTGGATGAACAAATCAAAATTGATTGGATAGAAAATGAAACAATCGAGAGGTGACAATTGTTTTCTTGATTTTGATTTACAGCAGCCATTTTTCTTTTTTCTTTTTTTTTTTTTTCTCTTTTTTTTTTTTTAGTCTGGAAGAGAACGATTTTGAAAAAAATTGTTGCTTTTTGTCCGATTTTGACAATTACCTTTTTACAATTATACTGTATATTCCAATCTTGCATTTTTCAAGCTTGTTTACTAATTTCTTTTCATATTTCACAATATTTTGAGGTATTGATTTCTTTTTAAAACTTACACCATAACTAAAACTACGAAACTCCCGATAATTTCAAATATTTGTTACTTCAATTGCGCCAAAAAAAAAGGCTATCCATATATTTTTAATCTCTCCATTAAAATTTCGTCCAAAAACATCTTGACTGTCTTTTTTATGAATTCAGCACCTTAAAAAGATCATAAAAATTGTTCTTTTATCAGTTCAATTTGTATGTCTATCTAAGTCCTCACCAAAACAATTCTTCGATTGTCAATCGTTCATTTTCTGATAATTCATTTATATATAATGATTGTAAAGGAACGATAATTAAATCTTATAAATCTGGTAAAGGAATCAAAAAAAGACTCTGATGACTTTAATGTCATCAGGAGATTAATGAATCAAGATAGTAAATTTAAAACATCAATTCCTCTCAGACAAGTTTTTTTTTACCCTTGTTTTGCTCTGACAACGACTCAGCCTTGTTATAAACAACTTGCAGGATTTAATCTTGTTATTACATTACAATATTTGTTATATTCAAAGTATTGTTTAGTACAACAGAAAACTACATAGATTATTGTCCTGCACAAGTTTTCATTGAGAAAAGGTTGCGTTTCAGATTATATGTCGAACAAAAGCGGCTTTAATAAACAAAGATAGTCTGGCAAAATGTGTCAGATTTGTACGTATAACACATATGCAGAGGCACACACACACACACACACACACACACACGCACACACACACATACACACACACACACACACATATATATATATGTCTGGAAACTGACCCACAATTTTGAATATCCCACGACCCGGTCGCGCAAACCTGTTGTAACTTTGTAACCTATCAGGGAGGAGTTTATTACGCCTGTGTGAATCGAAACCCTTCTGTTGATTTACTTAGTCTGTAGTAAGAAGTTATTGACTCATCACGTGTGCTAAGTGAACATCGCTTTCAGAGCGTAGAAGGCTTTAATTTTTGCTGGTAACTTGAACATTAGAACTTTTCAAATGTCTGACAATAACTTCACTTATGATTTAATAAACCTAAATAAAATTTTGGTATTGGCACTTCAATTGGTTGGTGAAAATCCGATGAAAGTGACCCACGTCCTCGAAGACCTTCTGTAGAGCACCTGAAATATTGAACCCATGCCGACTGTAATTGAAGAAAATCGGTATTTGACCATGCGAGAATTACACGATCTGGAGATTCTACAACTATTCCAGAATGTATACAACCATATTGTATACCAAGACTTCATATTCTTCACGTCTATGGCTTTTTCTTTCTTTCTTTCTTTTTTTTTTCAATTCAACGTTTCATTTGAACCTTCTATGATCTGAATTTAGCTCCCTGTTATTTCTGGCTTTTTCCAAGGATTAAATAACCGTTGAACTGCAAGAAATTTTCAGACCATGGACAAGATTAAGGAGAACTTTAAATACCGTCTCTGGCTTGTCATTAAATTCCTTTCTTTTCATAATGGGAAGGATGCTGAGATGGGTGTTTAAGGTCCCAAGATGTGTAAAAATCGAAAATAAATAAGGAGCCATTGCTGTAAGTTGGCTAGATTTTACTTAATAATAAAATGATAAGATCACTTCCGAACAAACCAACTTTATGCAAAACAAATGTTCACTTTTCACTTCGGCTCATCTCAATGTTTAGACGTTTAAACATAATTTGGACAAAATGGACACTATATGTCTTTTGCAAAAAGAAAAAAGCTCTTTTCTTTAGTGATCAGTCTTGTGTAAATTCTAATTTCTTTTCCCATTTAGTCTTGTATAAGAATATCTAGAAATGTTTATTTATCTTTGCTGGTATATGACTCATCTCAAAAGATTTTTTATCATAAAAATATAAAAATGATTCAATTACAAATTCACACATTGCAATTTTCATACAAGAGTTATGATTACCAATCCTACTGTAGTTTTCGTTGCCTATTAATTGTCGGCCATGTTTGTTTTTCGTTGTTCCAGTCTATTTTTTATCTAATTATACAATTGTTGTCTTAATTACGAAACCTTTCCTCTGACAAAAAAGCTTAAGCGATTTCTCTTCTAATTTGCGTTCATTTTCTCAATGCACGTAACCAATTTCAAAGATCATTAATTCAGATCGAATTAGAATCTTTAATTAAATATAAAGTGACAATCATTAAAATATGTTTCGAATTAGCTTTTCCGACGATTAAAATTTACAATTTCATATTTCATTAACGATAAAATAATTCAAATAATTTGATTAGATGAAATTATTTAACATGTATTATTTAATTACGTCACGCAGGTTTTGATTTATTTGTCTTTCAAATTTAAAGGCCAAAGAAAACAAATGTTTACGTTTGAAATTAAAACTGGTTTCCTGTTAACCGGCCAATTTAAAAACTAAGCTTCATCAACATTTAACGAAAAAGATCCGGGTATTCCATTTTATCAGTGTCCTTACATAACATTAAATATTTTTGAGAGAACACATTTTGGGCTTCTATGTCAACTTCTATATATCTAGGATTAAATTAACTCAATCATAAACTGCAAAACAGTTGGGAGTTTATTTTGAATTATTCTAGGTTTTATTTAATTTATAATTATTCCTTATAATTGTGCAACAAATGTTTCAGACATTCAATCTTCCTTATTTGAATTGTTGGTCGCGTTTAAATTTCTTTATCGTAAAGATTGCTTTGATTTTGTTTCACTTCAGATTTAGTCTCTCTGTGATTGTCCGCTAATCTATAATTGACTGGCAGTCAGGATGCACCAGTACTATTTGGGATTAGGGATAAAGTTGGACAATAAAATTTGTCTTCGTATCCAGCAACTACTCTTATTTGTTACTAAGATAACTATTCTAAATAAGGTAGACAAAAGAAGAATGTTTTCATTCCCCCAAGATCCCTATTTTTCTAACAGATTTGGTCCGTGTGTTCAAACAATTTTACTTCCAAGTTTGCGTTAACCTTATTATGACCAACAATAAACCAGAAGGAACTTTTTCATCATTCTATTTCTTCTTTCTTCGTGACAAGTTGCTGATTCACCAAGTTCCAGCTTCATACGGGCAGTACGAACTCCAATCGTGTTTATTGTGTTTACTTTCAGACAAATACCTTTGGGAAAGGTGTGAAACCTCTTATCACCCCCCCAGCTATGGGTTAAATAGTATCACTAGTTCTACAAGGATGGCTTTGGCATTAAATAACTCACCAAGGTTGATATGCCATTAAACAAAGAAACCAAGAACACAAGGAGAAAACCTAACATTGAGTACTCAAATGCTGTCAAATTTAGGAACTACGTCACATGTTTTGTTTTATAAAATAGACAAATTTTCAGTGGCAACTGTTTTCACGTATATGCATTTACCAACCCCTCCGACACGAGCAGGAAATGACACAAGCTCAATTTTTGCCAAAACAATTCTAAGGAGTTCAGTATGTCCAATAGTTTACTCACTGTTGGGTAGGGGAAGAACAAATGGATTCACATCTTTCCGAAGAGGTATTAGCTCGAGATGAAATACAAACAGCCTCGTCTAGGTTTTGAACTCAGGTCATCAATTGCATTTCCTAGGATGATAACCGTTACGCTCTGTGCGCATTTTAGTATGAAAACAATGGCAATTTTCTTTAGTTCATTTGTTGTGCTAGGTAAGAAGAAATTCATTAAAGAACATTTTTCCTGTGTATTTACGTTTGAAATTTATTTTGCTTTTTCAGAAAATGCTTGGTATCTCCGTTAGTATGAATTATATAAAATGATTGACGAAAACAAAAATATCGTTAAGAAAAAACTGAAAATTTTCATGGGAGAAAATCCAAAGAAAAAAAAAGCTAATTCCTGTCAATTGTCCGATTGATGATATAATGGACTCAACTTGCAGAACTGTCACTATTTATCGGCTTTTCTGAATGATTTTCCATTGCTAAAGTGAATATGTGGCAAATGACGTCATCAATTACGTCAGCCCTTTTATGATCATGCCAGCAGACACGTCTTCAAGTTCAGACGCAAGTAATGTCTCTATTTTCTATTCTGAGATTTCGAAAATGTCAGCGTTATCATAACACAAATTCCATCGAATGCTAAAGATAATAATAAAACCTTGGAGGATAACATTTCTATAGAAAATCCTCTTAGAAACTCGGAGAGTAAATAGCATGCAATTCTCAAAATGGACGAAACATCCGCGAACAATGTTATCTGCCAGGCACAATACAAAAGGCGTCCACAGATTGAATGGCTATTACCAACTGTCAGCAGAGATTTTCTTTTAATAACTTTTTTCTTTTTCAGACACATTTGTCGAAAAACTGAGAGTGAAAAGTATTCAATCAATAGAGAATGATATGTTTTATTAAACTCTTTGGAAATCAAATCTAAAAGAAGATTAATACTAGTCGGTCACCATCAATTAAAGTTAACCACAGTTGATATATATCCCATTTCTGTTGGGAACTGAGAGGTTTGTGATTAAAGAGACTAATACAAGATTGACGGTCTTTCTTACAAAAGCCACTATTTTTCTTTGTGTCCAATTATGTCTGCACAAAACACGAAGGTTTTTTTTCAAACAAATACAATCTTGACAAAATAGAAAAACAAAGGGAACTTAGAAGATTAAAACGCATTGATTTGTAATCAAAAAACAAGTGTTCTTCTCAATCTTATTCATAAAATAAACCAAACATCAGTACAAAAAATAAAGAGATATAATGTTAATGTTTTATAATTATGTACACATTATTTTCTTTATCTAAATAAACACCGTGAGTCGACCGAAATTATATTTGTGTTTAAATATCAGCAATGAATAAAAACTAAAGGTACTTATGTATCTATGTTACCGCAAAAAAGCCGAACTTTCCCGAGCGTTTCCGGAAAGAATCAGAATATGCTGAAACGCCAAGCTAATCAAATTTAAGATAAAATAATTCAATCAATTTGTTTACTAAGTTACAAACAAGTGTAAACATGAATTTATCGCAGCTAAGCGAAAATCTACAATGTACAGAAATGGTGATCCAATTCAGTCAAGAAAAAAACCTTATTGGCAAAATTAAAAGTTGCCGGGCATGTGAGCATCCTTGCCACCTAAAAAAAAATGAGGAAAAGTTACGACCTGGAGATGCGGTAACACCAAATGCAGGACCTGGATTATTATTAAATTGTTTGGTGAAAGTAGAGAATAGTTACAAAACACTCCCCTTCCCATGGTAAGAATGGATTTCTAAATTAACACGTTATTACTTCTGCACGGTACAATAAGGGCATAAATACGAAAAAAATTATTTAAAAAGACTAAAAAAAATAATACACAACCCTCCCCACAAAATAGATAAAATAAAAATTCAAACAATTTTTTCATATTGAAAATTACCACACATTGACTGTTGATTTATTCTTTTTCTCCTGAAAAGGTTGGTAACATTATCCAATAAAAATTGTCCTTTTCTCTTTCTTTTCTTTTTTTTTTTTTTTTTTTTTTTTTGTCTTCATGCGTTTCGTCAAAAAATTGGTTGACTTATTTTATCGTCTGCTTGCTTAAATTTCGTTCCGGAATATTCCGATTCTTTCCGTTATCGGCCCGGAAATGCTCGGGAAAGTTCGGCTTTTTTGCGGTAACATAAATGCATAAATACCATACTAAATAAAGCTTTAGAGGAAAATAATGAAAACTGGACAAAAATGTCAACAATAGTGGAATGATACTTTTAATTCAAAATTTGATTAAATGTATTTTAATATCATTAACATTTCTGTGACATTCATTTTTTTTTCAGGAATAGATTGATTAATTTTAACGGCATTTCAACACATCTCGGGTTATATTAAGCCTTAAGGTTAGGGAATCGCGTTTATTATACGTTCATATTTACATTTACGTGTAGTTGTTTCGATTTCCATTTTTATTAGGTGATCTGAGTTCATATCCTGAACGAAGCTGTTTGTATTTCACTTCGAACTAAGACCTATTGGAAAAGATATGAATCCATCTGTTCTACCCCCACCTTCCCAGCCTGGGCTCCTTAGCATTGGTTTGGCAAAAATTGACCTTTTTATTTATTTTTTCTTGCTCACAATTTTATTGAATACAAATAATTTCTAAACAGAGCTATATGACCCATAAATGGGACCCTAACAGTTACAACCACTCCCAGTTAGAGTGGACCAGGGAGTAACGACAATGAAAGGCTACTCCACACTCCCCCGATCTCCAGAAATGGAGCCTCACCACCGATTTAGTCCAGAGTTATTCAGTCTCGGAACGATGTTATTCTATTAAAAAGTTTCATCTGACGTTTCATCAGTTCATTCTAAGAGGAATGTGTTCTATCCATTCCTTAAGCGTTTAAAATCATCTGGAATTAACTGATATTTTGAGAAACCGAAGAGAATTAACTTCAGATATTCATATCTGCGGGAGATCTAAGATGATTCGAGATTCATTTCATTTGTTTTGTTTTGTTTTTGTGGCTTTTTATAGCTTTTTTTATTCTGTTCTTTTTTCTTTTTTTTTTTTCAGTTTTAGTCTTCTTATAGTTTCTATTCGTTTATCACGAAGGGTCCATTTAGATTTTGAGATGAGGAATGATCTTTATCATACACTGGTTTCTTCTGAGAATTTTTCCTTGTCCACGGTACGTGTATAAATTCTCGTGTAAAATTGACCATGTGTCAGATTCTAGCCACGTATCTATTTTTTTGCTTATTTATAAAATTGAAATAGACGAGAAATTGGATTTTAAAAAATTAATGATTCATCTTTTATTCAGATTGGTTAAAAATGTATTTTTAACAATCTAGGAAAGAAAAGATTTCTTAAATTATATTGTCGTCTGCGAATTATCGAAGAAATTTTTTAAAGAACGCATAAGTGACGATTGGTCAATAAATGCACTAAGAAATTAAAAAAAAAAGAACAGATACAAAAATTATAGCTTCTCGAACCTGTTTTTGTATCAAAATTAACAGATTTTTGTATAGAAATCAGTTGACTTTCCATATATATATATATATATATATATATATATATATATATATATATATATATATATATATGGAAAGTCAACTGATTTCTATACAAAAATCTGTTAATTTTGTATAGAAATCAGTTGACGTTCCATATATATATATATATATATATATATATATATATATATATATATATATATATATATATATATATATATATATAAATTCAAATTGAGCAATTAATCAGCTATATATTTGTATGTCTGTTTTATTTTCTTCTTTCTTTTTATTAATTTTTAATAAATATAAAATATCTTATAGTTTTTAAAAGACTCATGGAATTTCTACAGATAGACATACAACCTCTGATCCTTAGCAGACATACCGGAAACCATCATATTAAGCCCAAAAAGTGTGCTTAAATACTTCATTGAAATCCTTAGTAGAAGTGATGACCCATATGTAAATGATCCCGTCATTTTTCTTCAGTCACGATACAAATTTAACGATGAATTCCTACTGCTACTGCCGCAAAAATTGCAGTAGTACTTCGCACGATGCCATTATCAGATGATAACTATAAGATTAAGCATTGTTTTGGGAAGGAATACGTCTTTACGGTAAATATATAAGTCCCCAACAATGCCTCATAATACTAACAGGTTTTATTAGCTTTACATGATACTGATAATGTGGAAGAGACAGTTCCATGCAGACTTACCTCCTGCCTGATCATAAAGTCTATTTATATATTTTCTTTTTTCTGTTTGTGCTACACAGAGTTTATGTGGGGAATTGGTTATAAACACACAAAATCCAACTGTTTTATTGTTAATTTGATATTTATGTAAATGTCTTTCGAAAAAGTCATTTCAAATACATTTTCCAAGTAGTTATATATTTTTCTTAAAAAAGGACAAACCCTTTCTGAACCGATTTTTTTACATCTTGATCTGCTTTTTTACAATGAATTTTGTGAAGAAATCTGACTGAAGATTAATTGAAAGCCAAATCTAATAGTTTATATTTTGATATCATTTAATATTATTTACCTGTTTATTGCAAGTTTTTCTCACCAGTGTTAGCTGATGGTCTTTCTCTGGAATCTGAGTGACAGCAAGTCTCTTCAGGTCTCCAAGATTCTTCTCTATATTCTAGCTGACCTTAAAAATGGTGTAGTTTGGATGGTCTCGGCACGTCCTCCGATTTCCAATTATTTCAGCCTCTTTACCAAGTTTTTGGAGAATGTTTCGAGCACACTAATTACAATTAGTATCACTGTCACCTTCAGGTTCCACAATTTTTTTTTTAGTTCTCTGGTAAACTTTTAGTATCTGTCCCTTTATCTGTTTTCTTTGATTTTCACTCTGTGGTCCGCCCAGATGATAAAATCCACTATTAAGCAGGTTCTCTTTTTCTTTTTCTTTTTTCTTTTTTTTTTTTTTTGTTGAGTATCACTAGGTCTGGTCTTCTAGCCGGGATTCGGTGATCTGTTCGTGTCTCAAAATGCCAGTGAATTTTGCTCGTTTCATTCTCCATTCTAGTTTGTGCACATACCATTTGGTAGAAAGATCAAATTTAATTTTTTTTTTTTTTCACAATTCCCCGTTGATCACCTTCCTCACCCAGATGTGTCTAATTCGCTAATTTTGTGATTACTTTTAACGAGTTTTTCCACACTAGTGTTAGCTAATGACCTTTCACAGGTGTCTGAATGACTCAGGTCTCCAGAACTCTTCTAAAAATTCTAGCTGATCTTTACAATGTTGTGGTCTAAATAGTCTCGATTCTTCCTCCAGTATCCTATTTCTCCAGCCTTCGGGGACCATACCAATCACGCCAACTACAATTGGTATAGACGTCACCTTCACGTTTTCAACTCTCCGGGAAAATCTAAGAACTTGTCTTTTCGTTTTCTCTCATTTTCACTCAGAGGTCCGCTAAGTCTGAGTGAGAGCAAGTTTCCTTAGGTTTTCAGAACTCTCCTAAATATTCTTGTTAATTTTAATAGTGCTGCCGTCTAGATGGCTACACGTCTATCTCTGATCTTTAATTTCCACAGTCTCTTTTTCAGGCCTTTAGGGACAGTTCCAAGGTCACCATTAGTATTACTGCCACACTTATGTTCCAAAGTTTTTCAGCTCTTTGACCAGATCCAATTATTGTTGTTATTGTTGTTCTCTCCTCGGAGTGAAGGGTAGAATCAAAGCGACTGAATTTCTACTCCATCACTGCTATGGTCTACATTATTTCGATTATATCTCATTTATTTAATTACAATGATTATTATTAGTAATAGTATTCTCATCATACAGAGATAGGAGTGGAAGAAAGTTGTTGGATATTTTTTTACGTCTTTTTGTCCAACACAATCATTTCATTGATTTATTGATCAATCATTTTAAAACAAACATCTGTAAAATGTCACATTAATTTGGATTCAATTTCATTTTTTATTTACGGCTTTTGTCCAAGTCTAAAAAAAATTATTGGCTTCCAAAAAATTTACAGATTTTTTTATTTGATATTTTCAAAAATATTTTCACAATTATTTTAAAGGGAATTGGAAAGTGCACATTTATTCCACACTTCATGAGGCACTTCTTTAATCAAGTTAACTTTGTCAAAAACATCAAATTACAAAAAATATTAAATAGTTACTCGTGTACGTGTGTGTGTGTGTGTGTGTGTGTGTGTGTGTGTGTGTGTGTGTGTGTGTGTGTGTGTGTGTGTGATATTTTAAAGAAATTTTCTTTCAGAGTATATTCACGAAAAGGTCAAGATGGCTAACCCTTCCTGGGAACAGAGGGCACGATGCGGTCTGTTGCCGTCTAATTGGCGAGGCGAAGAGGGAAAATGAGAGCTTGACTCAGCTATGCGCCTCCTCACCGCCCCCCCCATCTTTGAATGAGATGGAAACTAATTTTCATTATTAGAAATTACACTTCTACCAACAGGACTCGTTTTGGACTTGATTCCCCTCTCCACTGGATTTAATGTTCCCCACCCCCATTAGTAATACCCTGGTGACGATGATGACCGCTAATTGTTACAAGAAAAATGAATAAAATCTATAAATCATAAGTTATTAAAATCTGTTTGTAAATCAATTTACTTGTTCGGTTTTTTGGCAAATTCATCGATCACTTTGTAGTAAAAGGTACCATTACCACACTCTGTCTTCATTTTCTTCGAAAGGCTTTTATTACTTAATCACTCTTGACTTTAATAACACTTCATATCATTATTTACACCTTTCAGGGAAGAATACAATATCTTAGAAGAAGCACATGTAAAAGATATAGTCAAAATCAATCGTAGTGATATGGTTACTTCTACCAAAACTTGGTTTAGTTCAAGTTCCTGTATTATCTCAGCGATGCCTGGTATGCTTGGCACTTGCTTTGCAAAATTTGCAACATAAACTGATTTGTATCTGATGTGGATCCAATTTGGGACCACGAAAAGATAACTCGGATATATTGAAGTAACAAGATACTGAGAAAAGTGATGGCGTAAGCTAGGCTTACTAGTCAGTCGAATATCCAGTCTCTACGACCGGCTGACCATTCATCCCAATCACGAGAGTACTTGGCTCTCGATTAATGTAGGATTAGGAAGAGTCCATCAATGGGTAGGTAACGGTCCTATAACACTATCCAAATCCAATATGTTTTTATGTACATTTAAAGTCAAAAATGCTTCCATCGGAAACTTTTTTCGGAAGCGTAAAAAAACTTCGGATTAAACAATTCAACAAATCTGCACTTTCCTTTTGTTTTTAAATTTTTGATAAATTCATATAAAATGTTGTTAAACAAAATTCTTGAAACAACTTCACTAATCATCAATCACTAATGGTCAATCGCTGATCATCCATCAACACCATTCCGAATCGGATAGTCAAAATTCCTCAAACTTTTTGTACCTAATATCAATCAATTGTTGATGAAGTTCACAACTTCACGAATAAACCTCAAAATATCGAGTGAATATTTTCACAAGAATCGAAAACAGAATCTCTGAATCACAAATTTCGATAACCACACAATATAATTTCAAAAGCCGCAAATAAAAATTTAAATGAAAATCTTTTCGAATTGTAACAAATTCCCTTTTACCTGTGCAAATTCTGAACTACTCCAATCCTCTAGATTTTCTGATAGAATTTGAAATGATTCAGAAAACCCACTAATTTTCTCAAACAAAAGGGATACCGGTTGAGATAAATAATTCCAACGTGTCTCGATTAACTTTGGAAATCGCCTTCCAACGATTTCATCCTAAAATGCAATTCGAGTTGTCGACTTTGAGAAAAAGTTGAAATTCCTTGTGAGGTTTGGAAAAAATTCGTCAATCACGAATCCTTAATGAAGATAGCAGCAAATTAAGTGATAATGCAAAACAATTTCGAAATATGACAGCCAGAACCGACTTTCTTTTTGTTTGCGCTCCATTCAAATCCCCAGTCGTTACATTCACCCCATCATAAATTTGTGCGATGAATTTCGGCCAAAATTAAATCCATTAACAGATTTCTAAACTTCTTCAGCTCTTCTGTTTTTCTTGACACCCATGTATCTAAAAAATCTTTCCTCTCGTCAACAAATCTCAAAACGCTTGAAAATTTGAATTTCATTCGAGGATCCATAGTCTCATCAAACAGCCACAAATGATGTCTTTTCGATCATCGGCTTAATTTCACTTTCAACAATAGCAGCTCTATAATTAATGATCCCGTTCTGAATATCACTCAAAAGTCTAGAAAATATACCATTAGCATTTTTCTTCATGAAATCAAAATGTGATCTTAAACAATAATCGTATTCTATGACAATATTGGTCGATGGCGGTACGTGAGGGGTTAACCAAAAAGTTGAGTAGCCAAATATAATTGCCAAGAAGTGTAAAAATTGAAATGTCTGGCATGATGATGTCATAAGCAGTAAAATGAGAGAAACTATGTTGGTAGGAGGAAAGTTATCCTCCCGTAGTCCTCACTACGAGGGTAGTGAGAGGGACGACTCTGTGGAAGTAGTGAAAAGAGGGTTGGACCCTTTCTGATGACGTTATGGAGATCACCCTTGCCTCAGTCAGAACCTACCCAGAATATTGGCAATTATTATATAAACAGGCTGATTTTCGAACTCAGCAGTTGATGGCAGGAGAGCGAAGCAGTTCGGTTCCAGACGAAGTAGACGAAGACCAGACAGGGACCAACAGATTGGAATTGTGCTTTGCGCTGCCAACTCAGATATCACCAGTCCGCCGCTGAGACAAATTGTAGTTAAGAAAACTTAACCCTCGTCAGACCGCCGCCTTAGACCATTATACGTCACACCCGCATATTTTTGTCGCCATCTGTAACTTTAAAGTTTTATAAAATCTTTTTTTTTATTGTCTACTGCAGAAATTGGAGTTTGTTTTTTTTTTTTTTTTGTTCTGCAATATATGTACCCCTCGGAATCCAGTCTTCAGCTGCCAGTAAACCCTCTTCCTTTCAGACGTGGCCATCGGCCTTACTTTTAAAGAATCACAACGTGGGGCAGGGCAGTGCATGGTCACTTTCCTGGAAGGAACTTTTGATCTGTTTTTTTCCCGCGTTGTAGCTGAGAGATTGGAAGGAGGCGGACAAGGTTGTGGCAAAGAGATACCATAATTGGTATATTTGGCGCCGTGACCGAGGATTGGGGTCGGGAGGTTTGGTATATTCAGTTTTTTACATACAGCCAGAAAATTACCCAGATTGTTTGATTCATTTGTTTCATTGTGTCCTCTAAATTCTTGATAGGCTAAAGTTTCAATAGAATCAATTAATCTTTTCAATATATCACGACTTTTCTCAACTGATCTGTTATGCAAATGGATCGAAGCTGCTTTCCAATGTTCAATCGCAGTATCAATTTGTGGTCGGCCAAAGGTTTTCGAAGAAATAAAGGAATTTAGAGAGTTTTGAGATTTTTTGAGTTGTGTCAAAGCTGCAATTAAATTCAAATCGGAATTGCCGATCAAAATAATGATGCCATTCCTCGCTGACCATTTTGATTTTAATTTTCACTTAAAGCTTTGGCTTCTCTCTTTCAAATTTTTTTTTTTTTACATTTTACTTTTAAAATAATTATGAACATTTAAAATGAAATGTTAAGGCATTGAAATCGATGAATAAATGAAAACCTTTTAATCACAAAAAATCAACTTCACTTGTCGTTCTTTTTGGTTTCAATGAACTGGTCAGACACTTTCTGGTTAATGGTCACATGACAGAATCCGGTTCTTATAGAAAAGGACAAAAATACTCTCTATGGGTAAATTTTTTTTTTAATTCAGTAAAAAAAAAAAATTTTTGATATGACATTTAGGTCGACAGATATTTTTTATATACTTTTCAGAACCGTATAATACAAAATTTTTCGTCTAAATTTGTTCGACTACAAATCCTTTGAATAGGCAAGTCATTGATTTCAGCTGCATGAAGCAATAAAAAACTTCTGTAGAGAGTGTCTGCTAGCTTAATACGGCTGGAAAGCAAACCAAAGAATTTCTGCTTTTTGGTGGTTTTATCTCTGTGACCCTCCACTTTATTATTCAGTCTCTCATTTTCATGCATCCACCTTGAAAAGAATAATAAAACAAGCAAGACTAAAGTCAGCGACAACATCGAACAAATCGGTGTCTCCATCAGGTAAGTGAACCATTTCTTTCGTGTTTTTGTAAAGTATCATGATAGCAGTAACAGTTTCTTCGGAGGGACCATATGCTATTAGTATTTGCTTCATCTTTCCTCTGCGTATGGAATCAGATGACATGGAGAAATCTACGAATAACAGTGTTGCCTCGAAATTTTTTTTGCGCATACTCCTTTGATGGTTCGATGGATCGTCAGAATCTGTAAAGATTGACAGAATCAATTTCTCCGAAAGCTGTTTTTATTTTTTCCAAGAATTTTCTCAGCTTTAGCTAGAATACAATTTAGAATCAGGGCCTCATCGGCAGTTTTAGCAATAAGAGTTGTGTCTCAATAATTCTTTGTGAGTCCGAGGTCACCTTTTTTCTCTATTGTGTTTTGTTTATAGACAGCGTTGCATAATCGTAGAAGTATGCAGTCAAATGACCTTGTCTTCGATACTTTAGGAGGTATTACTTTGAGGCTAGTAGCTTTTCTGAATTTAATTTTTTTTAATACTGCATCAAGGTCTTCCTCTCTAAAAACTGTTCAAGATTTGATGTCTATTCGCCATTAATACTTTATTTAGTAGGTTTATCCGTGATTTTAGGAGAATTTCTTAGCAGTTTCGGAAAATGTTCTTTTCACTTTTGATGTCTTCTTAGCTGGCATCTTCTATTATAGCTCTCGCGGTACTTTTCATTCCGTTCACCTTCATTAAGTGATTTTAAAGCAAATGAGCAGGATAGGTATTCCTACACCTTCAACGACAACATTCACTGAGCTTTTCAACAAAGATGCTGACACAAATGTCTATATATGTATGGACATTTTTGTCACCATCTTGATTATATATATATATATATATATACGTGGTGTATTCAATAAGTTTTCAGACTTTTTTGTACAGGCATTTAAAATTGTCGTAGACTCTTGAAAATTCAGTATGTTATTGCTATACATCTTATGAGATTACTGGCCAATTTTTATGATTTCAGCCTCGAGTGAACAGCTATATCAGCAATTGGAATACACCCTACTAAAACCTGATTGTCACAGCTGGTGAATTTCAAAAATGCAATCTGAACGGGAGGACACTTTAGAAGAATGATATGCAATAAAATTGTGTTTTAAACTTGGAAAAAAATGCCACAGAAACGTATGGAATGCTTCAGACTGCTTTTGGACCATCTTGCATGAATCGAGCATCAGTTTTTGAGTGGCATAAGAGATTCAAGGAAAGCAGGGAATCTGTGAGGGATGATGAGAGGTGTGGGAGGAGTAAGGAAGTCAATACACCAGACTTGATTGGCCAAAGGGTTAGGGTTAGGGTTACTATGTTGAGTTTTTAAGGGAGTTCAGGAAGAGATTCTGTCGGAAGAGGCCAGCACTCTTTAAATCAGGTCAGTGGCATTTCCAGCAGGACAATGCACCAGTCCACAACTTCATCCTTGTCAAAGACTATTTGGCCAAGATGGGCATCAAGACAGTTCCTCAGCCTCCCTATAGTCCAGACCTTGCTCCCTGTGACTTTTAGTTATTCCCTAAGCTCAGAGGCTGTCGTTATGAGACAATTGAGGAGATGAAAGAGGCTGTAACGAACGTCATTGACACGCTCACACAAGAGGACGTCCATGGGACCTTCCAGAAGTTCTTGGAACGGTACAACAAGTGCATTGCAGCCGGAGGAGATTACTTCGAAGAGAACTAGAGTTTCATGTGTGTACTATCAATAAAAGTGCTCATACGAAAAAAGTCTGGAAAGTTATTTAATGATCTTCGTATATATATATATATATATATATATATATATATATATATATATGTACGAGGGTGGGCTAAAAAGTTCCTTGACTGAAAATTTATATGATAACGTCATATCTGCTGTTAATGACTTTTTTTACAGCCACATCGATGGAAGAAGCAGAAGGACGGCCTATAAACTTTTCAGCCGACCTTCGTATATATATATATATATATATATATATATATATATATATATATATATATATATATGGAAAGACAACTTATTTCCATACTAAAAAGAAGTGATTATTCTGTACAGACTCGAGAAGCCGTAATTTTTTATATCTGTATTTTTGCAACTTTTTAAAATCTAATTTGAAGCCTACATCGATGTTATAAATAAAGTGATGAAATAGATTAACCTTTTGTAGATTAAAGAATCGTTTCTATTTCTATTCAAATGTTCCGTCTTTATTTTTCTTGAGTGAAATCTTACGTTGTGTTTCTTCGAAAATGTATCTAATTCCAACATCGCTTAATTGTTTTCTAAAACTAAAATCTCTTTTCTTATTTACATGAACGATATACTACAACTCAAATTTCTTTTTCTACTGCTGCTACATTCATTCACATATCAGAGTAGAAATATACGTTTCCCATAATGCAGGGACACACAAATATCTTTTACTCACACAAAATATATTTTCTAGATTTAAAACAGTGAAAATTACTAAACTGAAAGCATAAATTTTCTTTCTTGATATGTAAATATTGGGGCATATTACACTTTAACAAATATTTTTCTTACAAGGAAAGACGCAGTAAATTTTGTTTTTAAACAAACTTTTTATTCAATTTAAAAGAAATAAAATCTGTTAAACGTCCAGAACTGGGTTTTATTCAATCATTAACATACTTTTCATATATATATATATATATATATATATATATATATATATATATATATATATATATATATATATATATAATACTAAATTCAGAAGAATTAAATGTCTAACAAGAGGGATGAAAATGGAAACACGGAATATAAAATAAAATCAGATTTATTTACAGCAGATCCTCAAAATTTATTAGTTGGTGATCCGAGTGCAAGTCCACTTCGAGGTCATTTGCGTTTCACTTCCCGCTAATGCTTTTTGGAAAGGTATGAATGCATCTGTTCTCCATATCCCAGCTATGGGTAAATTGTGGGGAAGACAAGTCTTTTTAGTCTAGGAATGACAACCAGTCTAGAAGAATGAAAACTCTGAATTCAAACCAGCCACACTTCGCTTAAAAATTGACCTTGTGTCGTATTTGTGAGGGGAGGAAATTGGTAAATATATATTCCTGATGTAAATTACGGTATATAAACGCCTCTTCTTCTAATTACCTCCAATCATCAGCAATAGATTACCCGATAATTCTTTAAAAAAAAGGAATCTTAAAAACGCAAAAGATCAGTAAGAAACAGCTTAGGAAAATAGCGAATTTTCCAAGAAAGTAATATACAACCTCTGAGAATAAATTTAAAAAGAAAACAGTAAAAGAAACATTATTTGGTTCATTCCATCATACGATAATTACATCAAAGCAAACAGCCAAACTACAGATTAAATTTTGAAATTTAAGGATTTCTAAACTTTTTGATATATTATAACCATCATAAAAATGAATTCAATAATCTCTTTAAGTCAATAGCTTCTTAGACTGATCGGTTATTTTGGAAAGTAAATTCAATTCCGTTTTATACAACCTGTCTTTCATATACCACTCCGTTATCGCAATAAGAGTTTATAATTTCTTTAATGGAAGTAATTAATGGAAAATGATTCGACAATGTGACGAGAAATATTGAAAAACAAAATAATCCAAGGTGAAGAATTTATTATGAAAAAAAGTCGACGTTATAACATTTCGGTTTCAATAAACTATCATCAGGATTAAGAAAAGATGTTATGGAGCATCGTTAGATCATCAATGGATAGTCCTGATTATGGTTGATTGAAACCGAAACGTGAAAACGTCGACTTTTTCATATAACAAGATTAACATCGGTAAATACTTCTGGATAAGCACTTTAACAGGGACAAAATCCATTAAGGAAAAATTTTAATAGAAACACCGTAAAAATTAGTAACACTTGTACAAACAATATGCATAGTATCTTAAATAACCACAAAAGGTGGGTGTTACTAGACGAATTCAATAGGAATTGTGGGGGTGTCCTGTAACTGTGGATGAAAAGAGGAATGCCCCTTGGGTGGACGATGCAACTCGAAGAACGTCGTATAGCAAACGTGCATTTCCCACATGGAACATAAGAATGATGGGAGAGGGTTTTTATGTAGGTATCTCCGCAGGGAATTGGGAAAAAAAGACTGTTTAATTTCAGACATTCCTTCTCCGATCCTCGGCTTAGATACCAAAACCACTCTATCTAAATATTTTTGGAACCTAAAGGATCAGCGGCTAACCTCCCAAATTAAGTGGGAAATAGTCAGGCAGTTTTCATCCGCGAATAGTTTCAATGGCAGATATAACTTGTGTATTGATGAAAAAATTAATATGATTAATTTTAAGGATCGCCGACAACGGCTTAATGAACGTAACGCACTTGTGTTTAAATGTAGACATAAAAGTAAATTTAAATTATCCTGATTGCGGGCCACCGAGGCTCCTACTCGACATAAAAATAGGGATATTGATTTTAGATGATTTTTATTAGAAATAATAATATTCATTTCAGTAATTACTAGTATTATATGGCGGTGGGGGTATATAGAGAAGAAGATTCTTGGAACTTTAGATATTAATTCACTATTTGTTTTTGTTTTTTTTTTAATTTCTTGAGTAGTTAATTCCCTTTGACCATTTTTTGGTTAATTAAAGGCACCTGATGGGTACCGAAAAGTTTGGGTGGGCTTGCTTTTATTTATTTATTTATTTATTTTTTTTTTTTTTTTTTTGAGGATGATGGCTCCATTAGCTGAGAGATTTAACACTGGTTTCCTGATGTTTCTAATACTTTATTTTTAAACCCCCTTACTTTCGCCTGAGAATTTAAATTTATATAGTTTGTTTTTTGTTGTTGTTTTTTTTTTTTCATATGTATATATAGACTGTAATCCATATTTGCTGTTTTTCAACCTGAAATTAAATGAGTGAAGTCATCTGATGAGACGATGATATTCTTCCTCGAAATAAATTTAACCAGGTTAGAGTTTTCTTCTAATTGCATTATATATATATTGTCATCGACAGACAGACTATTTCGTTGTATCACAACTCTTCAGTGTCGTTGAAACGTGAGATGCTCCAAGCTGGGATCGAAACGTAAAGTCAGTCGGATAGCTTACCTCGAGCCATCGTCATTCTATGTGTTAGTGGAGGAACGTTTTACGTATATCTTTTTACATATATGTTATCAGCTACCTGGCCTGCTCAATTCAGGAGAAGAACTATTGTATTTCATCTCATGTGGCCGCCGCCAAATTTGTTTGCAAAGAGTAGACAAATAGTCAACGACACTTAGTCAGTTTTTAGTCTATCCCATCATTAAACTAAGATGACATTTGGTTTGATGAACGAATCAGCGAAAAACTGATTGTCCCTAAGGCTCTGTTGACTCTGTCTACACTATCTAAACTTTCATCTTCATATGCTCTATCACCAAATATAGAAGGGTCTTTACTTTTAAATAGATCAATATATATATATATACATATGTGTGTGTGTGTGTGTGTGTGTGTGTGTGTGTGTGTGTGTGTGTGTGTGTGTGTGTGTGTGTGTGTGAGTGAGTGTGTGTGTGTGTGTGTGTGTGTGGTTTGCTCTATTTATAAATAAAGACATTTCAATATCAGTGAAAGACCGTCTTTTATTTTTAAGTTAGGATAGCGTAGACATAGAGTCAACGGTTCATGGCAACTGAGTCTACGCTCTCCGAGCTTATATATATATATATATATATATATATATAACGTCAGAATTTGGGATACTGTTAGTCAAAGTCTGACCGATGTTCTCCTTATACATTGCTGTCCTTATGCCAAACATACTAAGCATTAGCTCTATTCCCTGCAGAAGACACATTATACACATATACACAACATAACGTTAATGATTTACTTATTCCCCAGTCGAGACAGTTTTAGTGAATTCAAATCCAAAAATGTCACGAACAAAGGCAAAAGACACGAACAATTTTTCAAGAATAGAGCAACCAACCATAATAGGCGTAATAAATTCCTGAATATATGTTTGCTTAATGTCCCTGTCAGTCTGTAAAATACCTCTAGTTTTCTCTCTTTCAAATATATATATATATATATATAGTCATCCACAGACAGATCTGTTTCGTTCTATCAGAACTCATCAGTGGGGCTAGACAGTATCTTCTCGTAGCTGGGATCGAAACCCGGTTGACTAAAACGCCAAGCCAAAGCTTCTAACCATTCAGCCACGAGGAGATATTTGCTGCGAAGTAAATTTTAAACGGTTATGAATCACAATTACAATTGTTTACATACATATATATATATATGTGTGTTTGTGTGTGTGTCTATGACAAAATAAACGGACCTTTTTGAGTTCAGTTTTTTGCATCATTCCTTTCTGTTTATGTCTACCTTTCCATGTTATAAAAGTTTTGTATATTTTCTTTTCGTACATCATGGGTGTTGGTGCTTTTTTTTTATTACTTTCATTTATTTTTTTTTATAGGGTATCGAAGAAAAGATGAATAAATGCAATCTTCGCGTCATTATGTTCTCTCTATGTTCATTATGTTCATTATGTTCTCTCTATGTTCAAACTTAAAATCACTCGCAACATTAACAATGCTTTGATGGCTGGAATCAGTTTCCAAACAGACCGTGAATCTTTGGTTCCAAAATTCTCTGCTGGTTGTCTAGATCTCCAAGAAGAACCAGGTCATAGCCGCAAGTCGTCTATCAACAATAAAAAATTGACGTCATCAAATGTCGAAAATGTTTTCTAACATTTTGTTGATTCCCGTGACCCCAGTTTTATTATTATGGAATGAATTAACTAGTAGATTATTGGAAACGTGTGTACTCTGAAATAAAATACACAGATACTACATTAGCCACATTGTACTACCAATAAAAAATGACAAATACAAATACAAATCAGCGTTAGACTTAGATTACGGATGATCGGTAGATCCTTCCTTGATAGCCAACATGGGAAGGACTCGCTGGCAGCGTGTGAATATTGGCTTTTTTTAATTTCAGAAAAATTTCAAACAACCACTTGTGACGGCAAATTGACTAAAATCCTATTATGGGACTTTATTTTTGCACGTGTGAAAACGGGGCAGGTTGGCACTTGATCCCCTATAGAATAAGTCCTCGTTCAGAGTTTTTCTCTCAGGCATATAAGACCTGGCATATTACGTGAGGGATTAATTTAGAGCCAGACTGACCGCCGCTGGCAAGGGGTTCCAAATTTCACACTATCACACACCCACCAGGCCGCTAAACTTCTTTCCCCTAGATAATGGAAGAATATGGACCTATAGGTTTTAGTCGTAATAATATTGTATTGTAGTAGTCGGCAACTCCGGTTTCCCGTGTGATATTTTAAAGGAATTAATAGGACAATTCTAAGCAAGATAACATAAGGCGAATAGAAGCTGAAAGGAAAGCATGAAGTAACAACATAGACCACATGGTAACATAAAAATACATGAATTCCTTTACTACAGTTATATACACTTTCAAAGTGTCAAAACATATAATAATTGGACAGTCCACGAATATAAATGTCTTTTCTTGACTTTTGTTTTTCTTCAAGTTGAGAGAGAGAGAGAATGGTATACAAAATTTGGGTATAAAGGAAAAATGTCCCCAAAGTTACTTATTTTACGACAGGGTTCCACTGGAGAATCTTTCTTCTTTCACGGGCTAATAGACTTTGTTCTATTTTTTTACACTGGCTTGAAGAACCTGGGGTCCCTCATGTCTCAGTTATTCTTTTGTCTTCCACCCGGAGTAAAATGGCTATGGTTCGTCTGCCCGCTACGAACCCTGCTCAAAAACTGGCTTTTTTATTATTTACTTCCGCTGAGGGGAGGAAGTCCCCACTTCCGTTTTGGGGTCCCAGCCAATCATTTGGCTTCTCTCTTCTTCCCCTTGGTGTCCGGCGACCTGAGGTTACTAAGTACCAACATCTGGTCTCCCCTGTGTGACCCACATTCCTTTCTAACGTTCACTCTTTGACGGCTAGATACTGTTAATTCAAACACGAGGAGTAGTAATTTTATCTCCCTCCTCCCAGTGGGATATCGCGTGACACACTCAACTGAGCGACACGAATGGAAAAAAATGGATAAAAGAAGAAAAGAAAAATGAATTTCACGGTTATTTTAAAAACAATCCTACACAATGAGAGAAATATGGGCCAAATCTTCTGATTTAATTCATGCCAAAGACTTGCAGACCTAACCAGAATGATAATAAAGAAAGGTTGATTCCTGACTTTGAGATACTAGAATATGAACAAGATTTAACGACCCGAATCGGAACACTATGTGTCCCAAAATGAAGTGAAATGCAAAATACTGATAACCAAAACGCCAATGACCATTGCACCTCAAAATAAATGTTAACACAAGAAGAATGTAGAGTGAATAAAAAATCATGACCGAAAAGAAGACTTCATTACCATCCCTCTGAAATCAAGACTAGAAAAAAGTTATGGTAGAAACCGAAAAAGTAAACAAATTATTTCCAAATATTCCAACGGTCAATATCACTGAACTAAACAAGCAAATTCATGCCTGAGCGAAACTAGTCTTTGAGAAAAATCATTGTTCCCTAACGAACCCGAACACAAAAAAAAACTGGATGGGAATCAAATGATTGCAACAAAAAGCCAAAGATTGCAACAAAAAAGCAAAACTACAAAAGAAGGAAAATCATGCAAGGATATATTGAGATGGGAAGACCAAAACAAAACAACAAATAAGTCTGACAATAAAACTTGAAGAGATAAATTAAAAGATATAGACAAAAGAAGGGAGACTGAAAGGATATGGAGACAGGTTTAAGCAATATAAATAAAACGAACATCCCGTAGATTCTGCTTTAAAATCTTCTCGTCCCTCATGACAGATTGGTCCTTCAGCTGAACAGATGCCTAGAAGCAAGTATACCCGAATGGGTGATGAAGAGGAAGACTACTCAAGAAAGATCCCCAAAAAGGAACCATCCCTAGCAAATACAGACCAATAACATGCTTACCGATGATATGGAAAGTCCAAACGGCACACCTTCGAGAGGAGATCTATCACTTGCTTGTATGCCATTTCCAGAAGAACAGAACGGATGCCACAAGGGAACAAGATAAACAGGATATTTACTTTACATTGTTCAACACATCTTCAAAGAGAGCCAAATGAGGCGATAAAATGTAGCAATGACGTGTATTAACACCAAAATCGCCTATAGCATGGTCCTGCAAACGAGGATAATAGAATGTCTGAACATATACAATTTATCCAACAGAGTCATAAACTTCATCACAGAAGCCATGAAAAACTACAAAATGGATTTAACAGCAGGTGGATAATTCCTTGTAGAGGTTAAAATTCAGAGAGGTATCTTCACCATTTTGTAATAGTTAGGATGACTCTCAATTACGTACTTGGGAAATGAACTGGGGGCTACAAATTTACAAAATCATTGAAAAAGATTAAACACCGTGTGTGCATGGACGACATGAAGCTGTTTGCAAAAAATGAAAAAGAACTTGAAAATAACACACATAAACTCCTATGGGACTTTGATATACACACGGATCACCTAATCTCGGCCAGAAGACCAGACTTAATAATAACCAACAAAAAAATGTGAACTTGCAAAATTGTCGACTTTGCTGTCCCGGTTGACCACAGAATAATACTGAAAGAATGTGAAAAGAAGGATAAGTACATCTATGACAATATTGGTCGATGGCGGTACGTGAGGGGTTAACCAAAAAGTTGAGTAGCCAAATATAATTGCCAAGAAGTGTAAAAATTGAAATGTCTGGGAAAAAGAATTGAAAATTCTGAAAAAGAATTTTTGACAATAGTCAAAACAGATTGGAATTGTGCTTTGCGCTGCCAACTCATATATCACCAGTCCGCCGCTAGAATAAGTTGTCGTTAAGAAAACCTAGACCCTTGTAAGTTGGTGAGAGAGAGGCAAAGCAGTTGGTACCAGACGAAGTAGACGAAGCCGACGAAGACCAGGCAGGGACCAACAGATTGGAATTGTGCTTTGCGCTGCCAACTCATATATCGCCAGTCCGCCGCTGGAATAAATTGTCGTTAAGAAAACCTAGACCCTTGTAAGTTGGTGGCAGGAGAGCGAAGCCGTTCGGTTCCAGACGTAACAGACGAAGACCAGACAGGGACCAACAGATTGGAATTGTGCTTTGCGCTGCCAACTCAGATATCACCAGTCCGCCGCTGAGACAAATTGTAGTTAAGAAAACTTAACCCTCGTCAGACCGCCGCCTTAGACCATTATACGCCACACCCGCAGATTTTTGTCGCCATCTGTAACTTTAAAGTTTTATAAAATCTTTTTTTTTTTTTTTTTGTCTACTGCAGAAATCAGAGTTATTGTTTTTTTGTTCTGCAATATATGTACCCTTCGGATTCCAGTCTTCAGCTGCCAGTAAACCCTCTTCCTTTCAGACGTGGCCATCGGCCTTACTTTTAAAGAATCACAACGTGGGGCAGGGCAGTGCATGGTCACTTTCCTGGAAGGAACTTTTGATCTGTTTTTTCCCGCGTTGTAACAGAGAGATTGGAGGGAGGCGGACAAGGTTGTGGCAAAGAGATACCATAATTGGTATATTTGGCGCCGTGACCGAGGATTGGGGTCTGGAGCTTTCGTATACATCGACCTTGCTAGAGAATTGAAAAAACTATGGAACTTACAGGTGAAAATTATACCAATTATAACAGGTTCTGCTTGGAACAGTAACTAAAGGATTACTAAAAGGACTGGAGGACTTGGAAGTTGGCGGAGGGGTGGAGACCATGCAAACGACAGCATTATTGAGAACGGCCAGAATACTGAGAAGAGTCCTGGAGACTTGAGGAGACTTAGAGTCACTCAGACTCCAGTGAAAAACCATCGGCTAACGCTGACGTGAAAAACGACCAGACCTCGTGATAGTAGGCAAAAAAAAAGATTACCTGGCGAATTGTGGACTTTGCTGTTCAGGCAGATCACTGAGTAAAACTGAATAAAAGCGAAAAGAGAGATAAATACCTAGACCTTGCTAGAGAATAGAAAAAAACCATGAAGCATGAAAGTGACGGTGATACCAATTATAATTGGTGCACTCAGATCACTCACCAAAGGGTTGATATAGGGTCTGGAAGAGTTGGAAATAAGAGGATGAGCAGAGACCATCGAAACTACAACATTGTTGAGATCAGCCAGAATACTAAGAAGAGTCCTAGAGACTTGAGGAGACTTGCTGTCACTCAAAATCCAGTAGAAAACCATCAGCTAATGCTGGTGTGAAAAACTCTCAAATAAGTAAAACGATAATAATAATTACCATTTGATTGGATGATCTGATGATCACAGAGGCAAGAAATTAACAGTCAGCAAAAACCAATGACGAATATATATATATATATATATATATATATATGTGTGTGTGTGTGTGTGTGTGTGTGTGTGTGTGTTCTTGATATCCCTTGTTCTCGAAACAAGTTCCACATAAAAAAAAGCTTCTTTCCCAGAACATATGTGGAACAAACTCTCTTGTGAATATTTTCCAGCAACATATGGCCATGATCTCTTGTAGTCCCAAGATACATAACTGTTTTAGTAGCCCTTAGATGCCCGAGGCACTCCAATCCCGTCTATCCATAGATTCATATTCCCGCCACGAAATATTTTGCTGATTAGTGATAAAATTTGACCTTACTTAAAGTGAATCTGATTTTATATGTGTGTATGTGAGCACGCGATCACACTTAATTGGGTACACAGTTTTATCTTCGTGTTTTTTATTCAATTTTAACACACACATATACATACCGTAAATAATATAACATACATAAATACAAATACATTAACATTCTCTCTCACACACACACACACGCACACACACACACACACACACACACACACATATTTAGTTTAATATAGTCTTGTACTAGGAAAAAAAAGAATAAGAATTTTGATTGTGCTGCCCTTATAGAGGATTGCTTGCTTTAAATTTCACCAATAAAGATTCTGTTCCGAAATCCATCGCTGTCTGCTCGATATTACAATCATCATAAAATGCATTCTAAACTTGTTATTAGCCTCAAAAATATGACTTATTTTCCAATTGATAAGTTGTTTGGAAAATAACAGCCGATTCTACTTGAAATTTGTGTCATAAAATCGGTCATTATTTTCAATACAATTTAATATCTCAATTCTTAAAGCGACTGTCCAAGAAATAAACACGATAAAATAAATATTTAACTGTTAGAAATTTATTGCAACACTAAAATTCTTTTGGCTAAGTACATTGATTTGGTTTTTATTTGGATTTACTTTCTTTTATTTCTCAAAAGATGGACTTCTATCAAATAAGTAGCACGTGGATTGCGTTGTGGGCGTACGAGATGATTTTTTTTTCTTCTTTCACGAATAAAACATTAAATAATAATAACCCGGCCTTTCGCATAGGGATACGTGTGCATGAACGTGGGCGTATACACACACACACACACACACACACGCACACACACACACACACACACACACACACACACACACACACACACACACACACACATTCAATTTCTTACGCGTGCTTTACACATTATATTCACGTAAATATTACACCGTATGAGTGTATCATTCTTCGCTTATGTATCATTCTTCGGGTATATAAAATCTCTCTCTCTCTCTCTCTCTCTCTCTCTCTCTCTCTCTCTCTCTCTCTCTGCGCGTGTGTTCTCATTTTTTTATGCTAACTCTATCATACTCTGCCGTCCATGAAGAAGTCTCTTTTTTCGATCAACATTGCAATGCACATGACTTAAATCAAGCGTTTAAACATATCTGCTGTTTATATGGACACCCATCTAGATTTGCGCGCGCACAATTTTATGCTTTCACAGAAATATTTACTTGCATTTTCGTTATTGTTATCTATTTATTTATTTGTTCTATTCTGTTTTGAGATTCATTAAATCAACTTCTAGAGTCATGGGGTCACTACACATCCTGCTAAACGAATAATATTCCAGTAAAATAATATTACACAACAGAATGGAGGGAAAAGATTAAATAAATTTAAAACCACCAAAGAGCAGAAATGCAAAAAAACAAGCTATTGAATAACCATTTTTCTTCCTAATTTATTCGAAAGCGCTGTCGAATGACACTGAAAAGTCCTCAGCTCGACCAAAACGGGATTGACTTGCAGCCATGAAACATACATGTTAGCCTACATTCTTATCCCACAGTTCACCACACAACACACATTTTTTCCGAAGGTTCCCTCAACCCCTCCGGATATAGAATAAAAACATATATAAAATGAAAGACCATACCGTCTTCGTTGAGCCGAGAACCTCATCTTTCTATCTATCTATCTATCTATCTATCTATCTATTTCAGTCTGGTCATATCTATCTATCGAATATCACCCTATCTGTTTATCTATCTATTTAGCTCATTTTCAATGTTGCGTTTCTTTTCATTACCACGTCCTTCTCTCTGTCTCTATCTCTGTCTCTGTCTTTCTCTCTCTCTCTCTCTATATATATATATATATATATATATATATACATATATATATATATATATCTTTTTCTTCTTTCTTTTTATTTCTTTTTTCCTTTTTTTCTTTTTGCTTCTCACCTTTTCTCAAACAGAATCTATTTTTTATAAATACTCTCCCTGTCACTGTCCGTCAGTCTATCCGCCCCCCCTCTCTCTCTCTCTCTCATATGTCTTCTTCCCTCTTTTTTTTTTTTTTTGCTACTCAGATCTTCTACGTTGTATCTACGATAGAGGGCGTCATATGAACGAACAGTGAATGTTTCCCGGATTAAATCAGTGACTTTGCCATCATTCCTCAACGATAGAACACCTGATTATATAGTGGAGAGGACGTTAATCTCTTTGTGTCAATAATTTCTGGATCAAAGTAGATGCACCGAGTAGGGAATGAATACTTTTTAACTGGGCAACATTCAAAATAACTTTTACAACCAAATCGACCAATACTTTAGAATTCAAAACAAAGATATGAAATATCCCACCGACGAAAAAAAGGAAATCAAAAAAGTAAATAATAAAAAATCTTTGTCATAAATTAGTGAATATGATGAGGAAATCTGGTTCAAAGGAAAAAATTCAGATATTGTTCGAATTTCAGTGAAACTAAATTGATTATTTTAATATCCGGTCAATCAGTTTATTTTTTTCTGTGTTTGCTCCGACTAGATAATATAGACATAGATACTATTCGAGAATGGACAAATAAATATCGATCTTCTGAGCATTTATTGTAGTCAGATACTTAATAAACAAGTCACGTAGATTATTTGCTGTAAAGTAAACTCGTATGACAGACTAGAAGAAATTCAATCCTTGTCAGAAGCCATCTCAAATGAATGTTACTAAATTAATATGTCGTAGAATATTAAAATGATCTGATCGTTGAACTAAAAAATCAACAAAAGCAAAATGAAAGATAAACTAGTCAAAATTATTATTCTTCATCGCAGTAAGTCGGACATCTAAAACAAAATTACGCCAGCAAATAAACTGTTAACCAATACCTTCTGAAAGGATTTAAACTCACATTTCGTCTCCTTAAATTCCCGATATAAATAGCACCGTACAAATTTGGTTTTATTTCTTCGTCTAACTGCATATCAACTTTCGTGGGTTTTTCAATGCCAAAGTCATCCTAGTGGAACCATTTATCCAATAGCTGGGAGGATGAAGGTGTTCGTACCTTTCTCAAAGGGGCATTAGTCCAAAAGTGAATATAATAACGTGACATGAGATTGAAATCGTTCACAAAGATTTTGCAGTGAAAGCAAAGTACTACAGGACCCCCCCTCTTAAAATTAAACTACGATTGCTCATTAACATATGCCATTCAAATATAGTTATATATTTATATTGTTTCTTATGCGATTTACTATATGCCATATTGTGTGCACCTCTAGTGGTGTAATGGTTAGCAAGCGAGACTAGCAAACCTACACGAGTGAGTTCGAGTCTTATTGGGCGCCCCTTTCATTCGACCTTGTGCCACATCGAAGCTTAAGAGCTTTGTAAATTACTATATGCCATATCGTTTATTTACATAGAGTCGAAGTAGACATAACAGCTTTTAGATTTTCTGGATAAAGTATTTTTATTATTGATTTTTATCTTTCATCTCATATTTGTTTCTTTTTTTATCTCATCGGAACCTTTTTTATCATTTGATTCATATTACTTCATGGTTGTAGGACAAAAAACGACCTGAACGTTCTGATAAAATTAAAAAACAAAAAAAAAAAAAAACCAGAATAATATGGAAGATCAACTAAAGGAAATTAAATCATGGTAATTCTTTATCGAAGAAAATCAAGTAAAATGTTGTGGGTTTTTTTTTTTTGTTGATTTTCGTTTTTTTTTTTTTGTTTTTTTTTTTTTTATTTTTTTTTTCTTTAAACAAAATTCGCCGCTTATTAAAATGTTTCTTTTTTATACTCATGGCATTTCACGCTTACTGATATTGCTCTCTCTCTCTCTCTCTCTCTCTCTCTCTCTCTCTCTCTCTCTCTCTCTCTCTCTCTCTCTCTCTGTGTAATACGATGACCTTCTGAGACAATGAGAGTGGAAACTTACTCTCTGGATACCTACACAGTAATAACAGATTTTCTGACAGTCTTATTTCATTCCACATTTAATTAGTAAAAGAAACTTTATATTCTATAATCTTTATCACTCGTACTAAGTGATAAAGATGATAATTTTTTTTTTTAAATACTGATCAGCGTTAAAGAGAGCTTAAGACAAAGCGAAGGTGATTTTTATTTATTTATTTCCCATGGCTCGTTGATAAATGCCATGATAGACATTCCATTCTCGATAAATATCTTTTTCGAGCTCGAACGATTGGAATTAAATTTTTGATCGTGCTTTTTTTTAAATGTTGTTCTAAAGTTAATATATACGTGGGATGACCTTGTAAAGAAAGAAAATTGTGATTCTAGAAGCGCTTTTTCACGCAAACAAATTGTGTCTTGACTGGAAGAGGGAAGTTATGTTTTCATATTAATATATGTAGTGAGTGACTCAAGATTCATTCAGTAAGGGAGAAGTGATCCAATTATTCATCCAATGAGTAAGAACCTAAATAGATTTTCAACAAGTAACCAGGGTTAAGTTTTTGTGGGGATCAATTGTCGTCCTGTTCTGGCAACGTTGCTGATGTGACTAATGAGCAGAGAAAACGAAACTGGACATGTGAGACCAAGTACCATAGATATATCATGGTGTAATATTCACAGATATATGATTGTGTAATATTCTACTACAGCAGTAATTCGCAAATAAACAACTTGTAGATTGAAGACAGTCGAACAGTCGATGGAGGAAGGGAGACACTCTTTCATTTATAAGGCAGCACCAATCCCCTTTGAGTGGGGGCGATTTCACTTTAGTCCCAAATTACTTGACTTTACTCTTCGAGTTTCGGTTCCAACTGACTAGAATTCATATCTGTGAAAGTCTCATGCGAAGGAATAAAACTCTAGACATTTTCCAGACTTTTTGCTTCTGCAAGTATGATCTCTTACCTTTCGTTATATCTCCGCTGATGCTCGATACACCCGCCATCCAGAATGCCGAGGATGATGGGGGCTATTATGTCAAACTCTAACATATTTGAAAGCTTCCCCTAAAGGTGTGACTATACCAAAGTAATGTACTTTACTCTGTTTCATATTCCATCGATTTTTATCAAATTTCTTTGTCGGTCCAAATCACTGAATTTTGGATTGTTTTTGAACTGACTGACGTTCTTGCATTAGAATTAAGTTCAATTTTGTTATTTCTTATCTGGAAGCAAAATACTTTCCACGTCTTAGTGTTTCTGATATGAAATTAATTTTTCATCCTAATTTGTTTTCAGACACTGACAGATCTAAGTTGGTAAACTATAACAAAAAAAAAACAAAAAAAAAACAAATAAAACTCTTGTTTATTGTATCTGTGTTTATTTACTTTTGTTTTCTGTCGTTGTGCAAATGATGATGATGATGATGATGATGACGATGATGATGATGATGACTTTTGCCCTGTAGTTCAAATGAGGCCTTTTTCCCTGAAGCAATTCTTAATTATAGTTACGTCCCTTGAGAAACATTTCCCATTACCATTAGTTTATGGTCAACATGTAGCAAGTTCCAGTTGATTAAAAGTTTACTTATCCTCCAAAAAACTATAAACTCATACACGTTGCTTAACAATCGATCTAAATTTCTCTGTGCGTCAACAAATAAAACCAGCTCAAAAACGTTGTTAATTTGTTTTGCTCATTACATTTTTCTCTTCATCGTTTCCACTTGAAGTATTTTTATCATCAATGTCCTTCCATAGACCGAAGATCATTTTCTTTTTTCCCGTTACATATTGGATGAGTAAATTTAGAAGCAGATGTATTTAAAATGTTCTTTTAAGCAATGCTGTGTCTGCAATGTTGGTTATTTTGAGTTGTCGAGTTTCTTTTTCTTTTCTTTTTTTTTTTTCTAGAAGTATGTCACATTGACGAACTAGCATTTTTCCCCTAGAGATGGCTAACTGGCAAGTGCTTGCCGCTTAAAGTCTATTGACGTTTAACCTTATCTTTAATTCACTATTGTTATCAATAAAAAAAATGTTAAATAAGTTGATATTTGTCTTATGAATACCTTTGAGATATGCTGCTTTCATTTCTTATCGGGAAATGCATAAAATTATTTGCGATTCCAAGAATTGGTTTAATTGTAAATTTCAAAATGGCTGAAAATAACTGATTGATTTTAACAGCATTCCAACCCATCACGGGTTATCTTAAGCCTAGAGGTTAGCGAATGACGTTCATTTTATATTTATGTTTATATTTTTGTATATTTGTCTTTTTAAAGATTTATTTTTTGCTCATTGTCTAATCACATACAAATAATTCTTAATCCGATCTATTCAAACCATTATACCTAACAAGTACTATCACTCCCAGCCAGACTGTACCTGGGAGTATTTGCAATGAAGAGGAACCCCATATTCCCCAAAAGAAGTGAAACTTCCCCAAAAGCATATTTTTTAAAAGTCAGTTGAACAAGTGTTCCCCCCCCTTTTAGTTCAATGGTAGAGATGAATTTCATAATAGATTGAACGCGAGATCTCATCCAAGTGACACCAGCGGGGGGGGGGTTATAAGAGGTTCGTCTACACAACTTTCCTAAAACATTTCCACGAGAAATAAATTCCCAAATTATTTATAATATTTTTGAAAATTTTCGTCATGTTTGTAAACATAAGTGTAGAAGCAAATTTTCTCGACAATGAAAAAAAATCTGCATTTCACTAAAGATTTATAGATGAATATTGCAATCTGTATTGAGGCTGGCTAATCCTGGGAGGATAAGGGGGGTTACATACCTTTCCCAATGGTATTTGCCCGAAAGTGAACGTTATAGCACAACTGGAGTACGAACTCGCTTACTACAATTCCGCAGTCTATCGCCTGAACCATTACACCACAAGGACACCCCCCACCTCTGAAATGATTCATATGGTTCGAGTTTGAGATCAACATCTACAATATTTCCAATTGCCTTCCTATCGAAGATACAATTCATTTTCCGATGATATTAACTAAATTGGGAAATTATTGAATAATCTTACTTACCCTTTTCTCTTTGCCAAACGCATTTAATGGGCAGAATTATGTTTTTACTTTGCTAATTACTGACTCTGTTCAAAATTTCTTTTTTTCGTCTATAAAACAGAAAGAACACATTCATTTGGCATATTCATTACACAATTCGAAAAAGAATTAAATTTTAAACACCCTGTATTTGAACCCCGATTGATAGAAAGGAAACATCTGCTATCCTTATCTCTTCAATTTCATATTTTCGAATTTCGTTGATATCGATTCTTTTTAACAAGAAAAAACACTTTCATTTTTTAATCAGATTATAAGTGATCGAAAATTAAATTACGCTGTGGTTTTCGGAATTACACGAATGGGATGAAAGATATTCAAATACGGATTGTTATTTCTGGGAAAATATTCGGAAGTCACATACGTTTGAGACGAGAAAAAAAGCTTTGCATTTGCAGAAAATATGTGTATCATATTGCCGTATTGAAACTACTTTTGATAGATTGGGTGAGCTTTGCTGGGTGCAATGATTACGAACCTAAGATAACTATTTCTAATGAGTTTGATTTTCACTAGGTTTCCTATATTTCTGGCCGCAAATCAAATTAAGATAAGTTTGATAAGTGATTTCTGATAGTCTCGAGCTATGATAGTAAGCATTTCTAGTGAGTTTAATTTTCACTGCGTGCTCCAAACTATGCAAAGCTTCTTTGTTTTCTGTCATTTTCAATGTTTTTCAAAAAGATTTCAACTCGGAAATGCTAATTCTATCGTCCTACTACTCCAACTCCAACTCCCTCTGTTGTATCATTTTGTTTTTCTGAAACACAGAGTCCTCTTGAATACCTTTGGGAATGCCAGGCGTATCTGGTCTACAGTCCTGTGCCCGAAACCACCTAAAAAAAAGCATTGTGCCGCATTCGAGGCGTTAGGTTAAAAAATACAGTCATCTTGAACGCAGGAACTGAACAACACATGATTTAAAAAAAGGCCTTGTGCCACATACGCGCGTTAGGTAGGGCACTTGATAAATACCGAATCCTCTTGAATGTAGGAACTGAAAAACTCTGTTGATTGTTCACAAGATCTTTGCATATTTTATTTAAATCGCTAAATGTATGTACTTTTATAACACACATGACAAAAGGCTAGGAAATATTTATGTAACTTTTCGGATTTCCATTTCCATCTCTCTCTCTCTCTCTCTCTCTCTCTCTCTCTCACTCACTATATATATATATATCACGTACTCTCTCTCTCTCTCTCTCTCTCTCTCTCTCTCTCTCTCTCTATACATATATATTTATATGTGTGTGTTGGGTATGTATGCGTAGAAAGTATTTTTCAGTCTAATCAATAGCTTGCTAATGAGAAAATCAGTTGGAGGTGTGCTCTCATTTCAAAATAGTTTTACATTTGGTCCCTTCGTATTTGAAAGCAACTACAAGTTCCGTGAGGGAAACGAATAATTAGACCGATTGATGCGTTGAATTGGAAAGTCTCCTGGTTGAAACAAAAAAACTTATGAGGTTTCTTGAGTTTCCATTATAATGTTTTAACAACTGAATTTCTGGAAACCAAACTTGGCCTGATTTTTTTTTCTTTCTACGATAGTAAAGTTGCCGCTCTAAATGACGGTATTTGCGTAGAAATCGGTACTTTTGCTTTGTATTAGAGGGTATATATATATATATATATATATATATATATATATATATATATATATATATATATATATATATAGGCACTCTGTAGAGTTGATATGTATTCTTCTAAGAATCATTGGATTCTTTCAAGATCCTCTTCAAAGAATCAATTTAGCATCTGTGAACGCAGTTTTATTTTTTGTATCAAAATTAATTCTAATCTCTGGTTCAAGTATCAGCCTGCTTCCTTAGTGGAAATATAGTTTGTCTGCTTATCTACACATCAGACGTTCGAATTATGGCAAAATTTACTTGTTCACGTTAAATCAGTTAGAGCAAATTTTAATTCCTTTCACAATTCCTAAAGAATTACCTTTTCCACTGAGTCATATCTAGTCTTGTATTCCTTTCATCATCGTTTCCTACTTTCATTTATTATAAAAACAAACCGTTTCATCTTTGTCACCACCTACACTTGTTATTTTCTGCTCATCATCAATTTTCACTTTGAAACAATTAGTTCTTATGACATTATTTTGTGCTGCAGTTAAAATAGATTCAGTTTCTCTTTTGAGGTTTCCTCCAATCATCCATTTCCAGCTCAATTCGTGTGCAATTTCATTAGTTTGTCGCTTGAAGTATTCATACAGTTGTTTTTCCACTCATTTTTCTTTTCAAGTTTCTGTTGCTTTCTCTTGATATTACTGTTACTGGCAATTAGTCGTTCTTTGCTCTTTTTTGTATATTACTTAAGAATCTGAATTTTTGCATCTTCGCAATCTTAAATCCTGACAAGTCCATTTCCTCTTTCTTTCCTTACTCCTATTAATGTCATCGCTCGGTTTGAGACTTTTTCACACCAGCTGATGTTTTTTCACTGAAGTTGAAAAGTCTCCTCAGGTCTCCAGGACATTTCTTAGTATTCTGGCCGATCTTAACAATGTTGTAGTTTAGATAGTCTCGATTTGTCCTCCGATATTTAACTCTTCCTTTCTAAGCCCCTGAAGATCGTTCAAACCATGCCAATTGCAAATGGTATCACCGACACTCTCATGTTATTGTTATTAATATTATCATAATAGCTTTTCACATCAGCGTTAGCCGATGGTTTTTCACTGAAGTCTGAGTGACAGCAAGTTTCCTCAAGTCTCCAGGACTCTTCTCAGTATTCTGGCCGTTCTGAATAATGCTGTCGTTTGCATGGTCTCCACCCGTCCGCCAACTTCTAAGTCCTCCAGTCCCTTTAGTAATCCTTTAGTTACTGTTCCAAACGCACCAATTATAATTGGTATAATTTTCACCTGCATGTTCCTCAGTTTTTTCACTTCCCTAGCAAAGTCGAGATACTATCCTTCTTTTCACATTCTTTCTGTTTTATTCTGTTGTCTGTATATCTTGATCCTTCTGATTTCAAATTTCTCCTGACTGTTTGCCAAACCTTTGAGGATTGTTCCTAGTGCACCAACTACAATTAGTATCACCGTCACTCTTATGTTTCATAGTTTTTTCAGCTCTCCGGCAAGATCAAAGTATTTGTCTATCTTTTCCCTTTCTTTCATTTTTACTGTTTGGTCTGCTGGAACGGTAAAATCCTTGAGATCGGTAGTTCTTTTTTTTATTATTATTGATTTACAAGGTTCTGGTCAGGATTTGGCTGGTATCCCTTTTTTTATCTCAAAATCCCTGGGAATTTTATATGTCTCATTCTCTAGAACAGTTTCTAGTTTGTGCCTTTACCATTTGGTTGTATGGTCAAATTTTATTTGATGTTCAATTCCCAGTCTATTACCTTTCCCACCCAGTCTGATCTCATTTTGTACTTCTTTCCTGCTTGTGTGTTAGATTCGCTTGTTATGTGATTAATCGTTTTATCTCTGTCTCTACGTAACCAACCCTGGCAATCTGTTGCGTATTTTCAATTTTCGTTTTAATTTAATCATTCATTATGGCATTGTTTTGTGCTGCAATTAGAAGAGATTTAGTTTCTTTTTTGATAATTCCCTTTCTTAGTCATGTCCAGGTCTCCTCATGTGAGAATTCCCTTTCTAAGTCATATGCAGGTCTCCTCATGTGAGAATTCCCTTTCTTAGCCATGTGCAGATCTCCTCATGTGAGAATTCCTTTTCTTAGTCATATGCAGATCTCCTCATGTGAGAATTCCCTTTCTTAGTCATGTGCAGATCTCCCCATGTGTGAATTCCCTTTCTTAGTCATATCCAGGTCTCCTCATGTGAGAATTCCCTTTCTTAGTCATATCCAGGTCTCCTCATGTGAGAATTCCCTTTCTTAGTCATATCCAGGTCTCCTCATGTGAGAATTCCTTTTCTTAGTCATATGCAGGTCTCCTCATATGAGAATTCCCTTTCTTAGTCATGTGCAGTTCTCCCCATGTGTGAATTCCCTTTCTTATTCGTGTCCAGGTCTCGCCATGTGAGAATTCCTTTTCTTAGTCATGTGCAGATCTCCTCATGTGAGAATTCCTTTTCTTAGTCATCTCCAGGTCTCCCCATGTGAGAATTCCCTTTCTTAGTCATATCCAGGGCTCCTCATGTGAGAATTCCTTTTCTTAGTCATATGCAGGTCTCCTCATATGAGAATTCCCTTTCTTAGTCATGTGCAGTTCTCCCCATGTGTGAATTCCCTTTCTTATTCATGTCCAGGTCTCGCCATGTGAGAATTCCTTTTCTTAGTCATGTGCAGATCTCCTCATGTGAGAATTCCTTTTCTTAGTCATCTCCAGGTCTCCCCATGTGAGAATTCCCTTTCTTAGTCATATCCAGGGCTCCTCATGTGAGAATTCCTTTTCTTAGTCATGTCCAGTTCTCCTCATGTGAGAATTCCTTTTCTTAGTCATGTCCAGATCTCCTCATATGAGAATTCCCTTTCTTAGTCATGTCCAGATCTCCTCATGTGGGAATTCCCTTTCTTAGTCATGTCCAGGTCTCCTCATGTGAGAATTCCTTTTCTTAGTCATATCCAGGGCTCCTCATGTGAGAATTCCTTTTCTTAGCCATGTCCAGATCTCCTCATATGAGAATTCCCTTTCTTAGTCATGGGCAGATCTCCCCATGTGTGAATTCCCTTTCTTATTCATGTCCAGGTCTCGCCATGTGAGAATTCCCTTTCTTAGCCATGTGCAGATCTCCTCATGTGAGAATTCTTTTTCTTAGTCATCTCCAGATCTCCTCATGTGAAAATTCCCTTTCTTAGTCATGTCCAGGTCTCCTCATGAGAGAATTCCTTTTCTTAGTCATGTCCAGGTCTCCCCATGTGAGAATTCCCTTTCTTAGTCATATCCAGGTCTCATCATGTGAGAATTCCCTTTCTTAGTAATGTCCCGGTCTCCCCATGTGAGAATTCCCTTTCTTAGTCATGTCCAGGTCTCCCCATGTGAAAATTCCCTTTCTTAGTCATGTCCAGGTCTCCTCATATGAGAATTCCCTTTCTTAGTCATGTCCAGGTCTCCCCATGTGAAAATTCCCTTTCTTAGTCATGTCCAGGTCTCCCCATGTAAGAATTCCCTTTCTTAGTCATGTCCAGGTCTCCCCATTATGAGAATTCCCTTTCTTAGTCATGTCCAGGTCTCATCCTGTGAGAATTCCCTTTCTTAGTAATGTCCAGGTCTCCCCATGTGAGAATTCCCTTTCTTAGTAATGTCCAGGTCTCCCCATGTGAGAATTCCCTTTCTTAGTAATGTCCAGGTCTCCCCATGTGAGAATTCCCTTTCTTAGTAATGTCCAGGTCTCATCATGTGAGAATTCCCTTTCCTAGTAATGTCCAGGTCTCCCCATGAGAGAATTCTCTTTCTTAGTAATGTCCAGGTCTCATCATGTAAGAATTCCCTTTCTTAGTAATGTCCAGGTCTCATCATGTGAGAATTCCCTTTCTTAGTCATGTCCAGGTCTCATCATGTGAGAATTCCCTTTCTTAGTAATGTCCAGGTCTCCCCATGTGAGAATTCCCTTTCTTAGTAATGTCCAGGTCTCCCCATGTGAGAATTCCCTTTCTTAGTAATGTCCAGGTCTCATCATGTGAGAATTCCCTTTCTTAGTAATGTCCAGGTCTCATCATGTGAGAATTCCCTTTCTTAGTAATGTCCAGGTCTCATCATGTGAGAATTCCCTTTCTTAGTCATGTCCAGGTCTCCCCATGTGAGAATTCCCTTTCTTAGTAATGTCCAGGTCTCCCCATGTGAGAATTCCCTTTCTTAGTAATGTCCAGGTCTCCCCATGTGAGAATTCCCTTTCCTAGTAATGTCCAGGTCTCCCCATGAGAGAATTCTCTTTCTTAGTAATGTCCAGGTCTCCCCATGTGAGAATTCCCTTTCCTAGTAATGTCCAGGTCTCATCATGTGAGATTTCCCTTTCTTAGTAATGTCCAGGTCTCATCATGTGAGAATTCCCTTTCTTAGTAATGTCCAGGTCTCATCATGTGAGAATTCCCTTTCTTAGTAATGTCCAGGTCTCATCATGTGAGAATTCCCTTTCTTAGTAATGTCCAGGTCTCATCATGTGAGAATTCCCTTTCTTAGTCATGTCCAGGTCTCATCATGTGAGAATTCCCTTTCTTAGTAATGTCCAGGTCTCATCATGTGAGAATTCCCTTTCTTAGTAATGTCCAGGTCTCATCATGTGAGAATTCCCTTTCTTAGTAATGTCCAGGTCTCATCATGTGAGAATTCCCTTTCTTAGTCATGTCCAGGTCTCATCATGTGAGAATTCCCTTTCTTAGTAATGTCCAGGTCTCATCATGTGAGAATTCCCTTTCCTAGTCATGTCCAGGTCTCCCCATGTGAGAATTCCCTTTCTTAGTAATGTCCAGGTCTCCCCATGTGAGAATTCCCTTTCTTAGTAATGTCCAGGTCTCCCCATGTGAGAATTCCCTTTCCTAGTAATGTCCAGGTCTCCCCATGTGAGAATTCCCTTTCTTAGTAATGTCCAGGTCTCCCCATGTGAGAATTCCCTTTCCTAGTAATGTCCAGGTCTCCCCATGTGAGAATTCCCTTTCCTAGTAATGTCCAGGTCTCCCCATGTGAGAATTCCCTTTCTTAGTAATGTCCAGGTCTCCGCATGTGAGAATTCCCTTTCCTAGTAATGTCCAGGTCTCCCAATGTGAGAATTCCCTTTCTTAGTAATGTCCAGGTCTCCCCATGTGAGAATTCCCTTTCCTAGTAATGTCCAGGTCTCCCCATGTGAGAATTCCCTTTCCTAGTAATGTCCAGGTCTCCCCATGTGAGAATTCCCTTTCTTAGTAATGTCCAGGTCTCCCCATGTGAGAATTCCCTTTCCTAGTAATGTCCAGGTCTCCCCATGTGAGAATTCCCTTTCCTAGTAATGTCCAGGTCTCCCCATGTGAGAATTCCCTTTCCTAGTAATGTCCAGGTCTCCCCATGTGAGAATTCCCTTTCTTAGTAATGTCCAGGTCTCCCCATGTGAGAATTCCCTTTCCTAGTAATGTCCAGGTCTCCCCATGTGAGAATTCCCTTTCTTAGTAATGTCCAGGTCTCCCCATGTGAGAATTCCCTTTCCTAGTAATGTCCAGGTCTCCCCATGTGAGAATTCCCTTTCCTAGTAATGTCCAGGTCCCCCCATGTGAGAATTCCCTTTCCTAGTAATGTCCAGGTCTCCCCATGTGAGAATTCCCTTTCTTAGTAATGTCCAGGTCTCCCCATGTGAGAATTCCCTTTCCTAGTAATGTCCAGGTCTCCCCATGTGAGAATTCCCTTTCCTAGTAATGTCCAGGTCTCCCCATGAGAGAATTCCCTTTCTAAGTAATGTCCAGGTCTCCCCATGTGAGAATTCCCTTTCCTAGTAATGTCCAGGTCTCCCCATGTGAGAATTCCCTTTCTTAGTAATGTCCAGGTCTCATCATGTGAGAATTTACCTGTTTGTTGCTTGAAATATCCATAGAGTTTTTTTTTCTTCCTATTTTTGTTTTCAACTTCTTTTTTGTCCTCATGTTGCTATTGCAGTTATTAACTGTAATAATTAATCTTTCCTTTTTTATATTCCTCGATTCCGTTTCGAATATTCCAAAGTATTTGCACTTTTCCTTCTCTCCAGGAATCTTAATGCATTCTTCATTTGATAGTCCTATTTCTTCCACTGATTCTCTTTTCCCATTTTTCATTATGAAAATGGCTATTTTCAATCCCAAATTCCATTCCAATATCCTAGTTGTATATTCTCATTGTTTGTATCAGGGTCTCTAGTTCTTTTTAATTTTTTGCAAATACCTTTATGTTCTCCATATACATAAGGTGATTAATCTTTTCCTGCAATTTGGGTAATTTGTAGCCCTCCGTACATTTCGTTAGTACGTGATTGAGTGGCATCATTGCTCTAACATATTGCGACGCCGGGGGAGCCAAACCAGGTAGATTTGTCGGTCGAAGGAAAAATTATAAAAAGAGTAATTATTGAAATACATTTTTAGAAGGGAGAATTCGTTCATTACAAATGTGAGAAAAATATGTGCAGATTTTTTTAGATCAAATTAATTGCAAACGAAGAGAAATATGAATTTTTTATGACAAAACCAAAGGTGTTGACAAGGTGAACGAAAAGAATATATATGCATTTTAAAAAAAGAAGAAAAATGTCAAAAAGAAGGATTTAATTGTCTTGTTGCTGGCAGAGTCGAAACGACAGTTCCTTTTCGTCACTGACCGGTTATTGAAAGGGTTAGGGTAATGAAGTGTCTGACAGATATGGACTTGACTGAAGTCACTGGATTTTGGAAAATCATAATTAATTTAGTATCTAAATGCCTAGGAAAATTTCCCTTGAAATTGTTTTAAAAGATAACGTTTCGTGGCGTCCTTACCGCGAGACAGAAATAACCGTCTACTGTGGGGAATAGAACCAAGATAAGGTATTAAGGAGATAAAAGGAAATATAGGCTCCTTTGATGAAAGTAAGAGGAAGCCGACCTCTGAGGGTGGAAAAGGGTGGAACCAATTATTAGATTCCAAATTAGAAGAAAATAGATATTAATATCGCCAGGCCCACTACCCAAACACGGGAACCGAAATAGATATAAACCGAGATTTTTACTCGTTAGAGTTCAAATGGATGAGATTATAAATGAGATCAGATCGGTGAGCAGATCGATGAAGATCAGAGACAGACGAGACAGTTCAGAAAGAACTAAACCGGAGACGAGATCAAATCGGTGAAGATCAATAGAAAGATCAGAAGAAAGATCAGTAGAAAGATAAGCCCTTAAATCGAGACCTACCAAACTTCGAGTAAACGGATAACCGAGACCTGATGCTAAACTTCTAAAGCGAACACTTCGAATTGCTGATTGCTGATAAACTGAGGATAGTAACGTAAAATAGATAACCATAGCCTTGTGCCAGACTCTGAATACCAAGAATTTAACAGGCTGTTAAATCATAGACAAGGCCCCCGAGTCACATGACTCATTAATTTCAGAAACTATATCCTAAAGAAAATTAATTGCTTTTGTTACGAACCAGTGTCATGTTCATTGTTAGCGTCTCAGTTGTTGTTTTTTAATAGTGCGGTCTCATCCGTTGACAATCCGATTAGCGACTTCGTTAGCGACCGATTTGTCGTCCTGATCAATAAAACACAGCGTGGGAGGATAAGCAGATCGGCTTTGAATTGCGATGGCGTAGCAAGCCAAACAGAACCGTCAGCAAATAGAAAGAGATGGTTGGGGTTGGTACAGTATCGGAGTAGGAGAGAGAGTCTCTCCGGAAGATGCCTATTTGGATTTTTACTTTTGACCTCCCGCTGTTAATTCCACCCTCCAATTTTCCATGGCATTCGTAATGAAGTTTATGATTTTATCAGAAATTATGTACATTTTCAAAAACTCTATTATCCACGTTTACGGGACGAGATTATTGGCCTTTTTGTCGTCAATCCACGCCATGACAATATTTTTCCACCTGGTTTTGGTTTCTTTGAGAATTTTCTGGTCCATATATGGTCATTTATTTCTCTTGTCCGCCTGCAGTATCCTTTTTGTTCTTCCGGAAATAGGTTAATTACTTGGATTTACAGGCGTATCAACTGTTGTATGTTATTTAATGCCAAATCATGTTCATACATATATATTGAATATTTATGATTTGTAAATAAATAGTTCGTAGTTAACATTTTAAAGAACCCCAGGCTCATTTATTTGTACACATTCAAATGGTTAAACAGTTTTATCACACCCGTTGATGGGACGATAACAGGTGCTACCAGTCCGGGTCAGATTTGACCTGGGGGCAATTTTGGTGTACTCCACATTCCCCAGAGCTCCAAGAATAAAGATTCATCATCAGATACAGTAAAGTGTTATATCCAGATGTATTGGGGGGTGTCATTTTAGCCTTCTGCAAAGATACAATCGGCGCATTCTACAGGCCGAGCCAACTAGGCTTAGAAAATAGTCAGCAGCATACAAGTGATTAAAAGATTTCTTCTCTTACCTGTGCTATCAAGATTTTGCACATCAATAGTAAACACTTTATCGGTTTATAGTTGTTGAGAATAGTCTCTTTGGTGAGGGGGGGTCCTTCTAAGTCAGGTTAGTTTTCCCTTTCGTCATCCATTCGAGTAAGCGTACTTCTTATAAGTGTATTATACCAGCTGGCGACGATGAACTTAGCAGATTCAATGCGGTTGCAAGATAACATCAACAAAGTGGTTTTCACTGGAAAGAAAAATATAAAATATGATGGCAAGAATATAATTCATTGCCTATGGATAGAGTGACAGATATTTCCGTTCGCAGATAAGATCAACAAATTACCGGTAAAAACCCGAAGTATGTAAGTTCCGATAATCAGCCATAAATAGAAAAATACGATGGCGAAGAGGATATTCATATATCTGCATGGGACTTGAAAAGGCAATATAAGGTCTATAATATTGGACTGAAGTCAGAGATCCGCTGGTCTCTCAAACGAAGAGGAGAGGTCCGTTGGTCTCTCAAGCGAAGGGAGAGACCTGCTGGTCACTCAAGCAGATCTGTCAGATTTGGTTTTGTCATTTTTCATAAGGAATATATTTGGGCCACAAATAAAAACGCAGGTTATAAACTTACAAAGTTTTAACAAAGTAAAATCCTATGGTCACCTTTTTGAATCTTAATTCGTTATTTAAGTGACTTTGCGCGCGGATTGGCGTATGACTAATACAAGTGTTTTGTTGTTTAAACACGAGCCGTTTGGGGTATTCCCCAATCCCTGATCTTCGTTCATCGTTTGAGTTTTATTTGCCCAAATTCTTTTCTTTTTCTTAGTTATTCCTATCACCCGTTTTCTGTTAACGGCTTTTTATATGAAAGTTTCAGTCACGTGACTTGGGGGCGAGCTACAACTAAAAGTTCTCTTCTCTTCAGTTTTTCTCGTACTTTTATTATGAAATTTTCGATATTCTATTTCGATAATACGGCATAGACTGTTTTGAAATATTTATAAACAAACAATGTTTTGATATTTTGGTGTGATATTTCGCCAATTTTTCTCTTGCAATATCCGTACAGTTGTTTTTCTTTCTATTTCCGTTTCCAGTTTTTGTTGTTCTGTTAATCCTTATGTTGTTCGCCGCTGGCTTTTGTAATTAGTCTTTCTTGGCTCTTTTTTATTCAGTCCTTGAATCCTCGTATTAATGCATCTCACGCTAATCTTCAATGCTGGCAAGTCCTCTTTCTCCTTTTTTCTTGACATATACAGTCTGTCTATATCATCTCTTGGATGTAAGAGGAATGGCCTTGTGTATCGTCATCAATTTTCTTGTCCTTTAATCCAATTGTCTGAGTTCTTCTCTTTTCCATTTTAAGAATGGTCTCGAGTAGTTTTTACACTTGGGACTGCGAAGGTGTTTATCCCTTTGATGTAATTTCTACTGTAGAGTTTGGTTTTTGAGAAGTTTTCTCGTTCGTCTGAGTTACTCTTTTCTTTTCTTTCTTCTTATCTCCACTTGTTTTGACGGTGTCCACATCCAATATTCTCAGGTACTGGCTATTTTTCTTTTCTCCAAACGTTCGAATTCTTTCTTGATTTGCCATTTCCTTTCTTTTCCTTTTTTCTCTTCTCATTATGGCACATTTTTCTATGCCAAATTCCATTCGTATATCCTAACTGTATATTCTTTGTGTTTGTATCAGTCTCCAATTTTTTTTCATTTTTTCCAAACAACTTTATATCGTCCATGTACATCAGGTGGTTACATTTTTTCTTGTGATTTTGTAAATCCATGATCCCTTGTGCACTTCCTGAGTACATAAGTAACTGGCATCATTGCTATTTCAAATATTAATGGCGAAAGCACATCTCCCTAGAAGATGCCTCACTAGATTTTCACATCGGCTTAAGTTTTTCCTCCTGCCGTCTATTCCGCTTTCCAGTTTTCCTTGGCTTTCGGGATGAATTTTATGACTTTGTCGGATATTTTGTACATTTTCAGACATTCTAGTATCCAGGATTGCTGGACCATATTATTGGGCTTTCTGAAGTTCGTCCACGCCATGACTACATTTTTCGCCTTGTTACCCATTCGAGAAATGCTGCTTCTGGGTATTTATTCAGTTGAAGAGCCAGTCTGTCATGAATGGACTGGAATTTTTTAACAAGAATCTATGAATGCCATTATGGCCTTGCATTTTCCGATTCGCTACTTTTTTCAGTGTTGCTCTGAGCAATGCCAAGTGTATTTCCACCTCAGGGTTTTCTGCGAGTCATTGTAATTCTTTTTTCATTTTATTTATCCATTTGGCCTTTTTATTCTATTCTTTTTGGTCCAATATTTTACTTCAAAATCATTTTGCTTCCTTTGCGTCCTGCTGTTGGTTTGTCCTCCACCAATTTGGTCGACTTTTCTTTTCGTCATTTTGGAGTGTCCTCTTTATATTAATTATCCCTGTCCCTGTATCTTGGAAGTCTCCCTTCTTTCGCCAAATATCTTCTGATTTATCTCTTTAAGTCACATTGTCAGAGTTACTTATATTGTTTTGGTCTTCTCATACCAGCAAATAAAAACCTTATGTTTTTCCTTCCTAAACACTTTCGCTTGTTGTGGCAGTTTCTTTAACTCTCTTTCAACTTGAATTTTCCCATCTAGTTTTTGTCTCTCGGCTCGAATTCCTCAGAACATCGAATCTATCACAAATTAATTTCGCTCTTGCATGAATTACCTCGTTTAGTTCAGTGGTGTTGCTTATTGGGATATTTGGTAATAATTTGTTTATAATTTCATTTTCCACCTTAATTTTTTTTTTCTAGTCTTGGTTAATGAAGGATGGTAATGTAGTCTTATGTTCAGTCATGAATTTCTTTATTAATTCCACAGTTATTTTGCTTTGTGTTTACATTTTTCGATATTATAATTATTTTCACACCAGTATTTGCTGATGGTTTTTCACTGGAGTCTGAGTGACAACAAGTCCCCTCAAATCTCCAGGACTCTTCTAAGTATTCTGGCCGATCTCAATAATGCTGTAGTTTCGATGGTCTCCACTCATCCTCTTATTTCCAAGTTCTCCAGTCCCTGTACCAATCCTTTGGTGACTATACCGAGTGCACTAATTACAATTGGTATTACTGTCATTTTTATGTTCCATAGTTTTTTTCGGTTAACTTGCAAGGTCTACGTACTTAACTCTCTTTTCGCTTTCTTTCAGTTTTATCCTGTGGTCAGCCGGAACGGCAAAATCCACTATTAAGCAGGTTCTCTTTTTTCTTTCTTTCTTTTTTTTTTCATGGTTGTTTTTGGCTATTACTAGGTCTGGTCGTCTGGCCGAAACTAATAGATTTTTGTATTTCATATAGGTTGTGACTTCCAGGCATCTTATTAATGTGCCTATCTGTCCGTTTCATGATCATACCCAGTGCTCCTACTATTACTGGTACGGTGGTAGTTTTAACGGGCCACATTTTCTCAGTTTCTATTTCCAAGTCTTTGTATTTACTTATTTTATAAGATTCTGTGTTTAATGTGTTATTTTCAGTTGGGACTGACATATCAGTTAAATTATCAATGTTTTTCTTTCTTTCTTTTATAGACGAAACCCACTATATATGGTCTATTGTGTTTTTTAAATTTTTCTATAAGTTTGGATAGCGAATTCCCGGAAAATAGCAGCTCCTTTTGCTTCTATAATTGGTTCGGGCTGGTGTTATTACTATTTTTCACAATTCAATATGCCTAAGTATTTATATATTTTCCAATGAATACAATGTCATATTTTATCATACCTTTCTTTAGATTCTTTTGATGTTAGGATTGGGCAATCAGTGACTAAATGGTCAATTGATCCAATTTTTTCTTCATACATATGAGATTTAATCGTTTTTTTTTATTATAACCTGATAGTTTCTCGTAATTTTTCTCTGATCCTGCGCTGCTATTATTAACCTCGCAGTTTCTGCCTTCAGTCTCGCACTTTTCAGCCTCAATTGTCACACACACATACACACACTATATATATATATATATATATATATATATATATATATATATATATATATATATGTCAGCATCTCTTATTCTTTGTGCGTATCATCTATGTAGGGATTTTTTTTTTTTTTTGCCAGGTATTTTTAACAGATTTAGTTTTTGTGTTTTTGCTTCTTTCTTTATTGTTTTTTGCTGCCTCCTTTGCTTTGTCTTTTATGTCTATTTCTTCCGGTGTGACGTCGACTTGATTAGGAAATTTATTACTTTTTTTAATTATTGAATATTTTTTTCTTTCGCTTCTTGTGAGTGTTTACTAATTGTAGCATTCAATCCCTTGTAGTGTCTAAGTATTTCTTTAATCCTAAAGTGGTTGTTTTTAGATCAATTCTGCTTAGAGCAATAGAAAAAGAAGAGGAGAAAGTGAGTCCCCTTGGAAGATTCCATCGTTAATATTCAGATTATTAGTTTTAGAGTTTATCTTTTTCATGGATTAATCTGAGGTTTATATGCCCTCTTTCTAGATTGTATTTTAGGAATGTTATTATAACTGGGGATATCTTTAAAATGTTTAAAACTTTTAGAATCCATTCGTGGAGTATGCTATTAAAACCCTTTTTATGTAATCAATCCAAGCAATACAAGTCTTTTTTCTTTTTGGATCAACAATTCTTAATGATCTTCCGGCTTATGAGGAACTGGTCTTTTGTTGTTTTTTTTTGGGGGGGGGGTTCATCTATTTTCTTCTAAAGGGAAAATTGCATTCAGTGAATTTGGTTATTATCTCCTTTAGAATCGATGTTATCATTTATCATGTTGCGATTGGTCAGTCATTTTTGGCGTCTTTTGTTTTTGGTAGTTGGTATGTGTGACGCCTACTGCGAGTCAATCAGACATTTTTTGAGGTTCTTTAATGATTTCTAAAATTAGTTTCATTCTTAGGAGATGTGTGGAGGATAAGTGATGGAGTCAAAATTTTGTTATTCTATCTGTTCCAGATGACTTTCATTTATATTGGTTTGGTTAGTTTTTATGGCATATCAACCACTGTAGGTTATTTAATACCAAATCCTCTTCATACCTATATATGATTTATAAACAGATTTCTTGAAAACACTTTTTAACAAACCTGAGCTCAATTTTCGCACACGGTTAAATGTATTTTTATCGTATACGAATAATTCTATTAACTATTATGATTTGTTTGTTAGTTAATGGCATATCAACCTTCTCGGGTTATTTAATGCCAAATCCATCCTTTATAGAAGGAGATAAAGGGGTTCATACCTTTCCCAAAGGTATCCAAATGTGAACGTACTACCGCCACTGGAGTTCGAACTCGCATACTACAATTCGTCAGTCCAGCGTTTTAACCATTACGCCACAGGGGGACACCTCAAATATTTCAAATATTCCTATGTAATAGTAACAATTTAACATCAGTCATTTATTCACACACATTTAAATGGATATGCACATATGATTTGTAAGTAAATAGTTTGTAGGTAATTTCATTTTTAAAAGAGTTACAACTAATTTCTTTACACATTATTATTACAATTGTTTCTACACAGTTAAATGGTTTTAATTAAAGCGAACACTAATTAATCTATTCAATATCAATCATTTGTTTACAGACAATGAAGTGGTTACAAGTATTGTTATTTAACGCTAATTCTTCTATTTAACACTATTCATTTATTTGCACACAGTTAAATGGTTTCAAGTATTCCTATATAATACCAATAACTCAATTTTTTGCACACAGTTCATGAGTTTCAAGAACTGCAATTCAACACTAATAATTCTATTCACCATTACTCATTCATTTCTACACATTTAAAGAGTTTCAAGTATTGCTATGTATCACTAACAATTCAATTAAACAGTCATTTGTTTACATACTGTCACGTGATAGCTCACGAAGACGAAGCGGTAAGAATGATACTCCCCCCCCCCCCGTTGAACTAACATTATCTAGCAGTCAAAAAGTGACCGTTAGGAGCGAATGTGGGTCACGGAGAATATAGACCAGATGTTCACACTTAGTGAACTCAGGTCACCGGACATCGGAAGGGGAAAGAGATAGAAGCCAAATGATTGGCGGGGACCCCAAACGGAAGTGGGGTTCCCTTCCCCTCAGCGGAAGTAAGGCACAAAAAAAGGAGTTTTTGAGCAAGTCTCGTGGCAGACGGACGATAGCCATTTTACTCCGGGCTAAAGACAAAAGACTAACTGAGACACGAAGGACTCCAAAATCCTTCAAGCCAGTATTAAAAACAGTACAAAGTCTATTAGCCCGTGAAAGAAGAAAAATTCTCCAGTGGAACCCCGTCAAAAAAATAAGATAAGTAACTTTGGGACATTTTTCCTTTACACCCAAATTTTGTTTACCACTCTCTCGCTCTCAATTTGAAAAAGGATAAAAGCAAAGAAAAGACATTTATATTCAGGGACTATCCTACTATATGTTTGACATTTTACTAAACGTATATGTATATATATAACCGTAGTAAAGAACCTATGTATTTTCATTTTTACCATGTGGTCTATGTTATTATTCCATGCTTTCCTTTCAGCTTCTATTCGCCTTATATTATCTTGCTTAGAACTGTCCTGTTAATTCCTAAAGTATCACCCGGGAAACTGGAGTTGCCGACTACTACAGCAACATTAATATTATTACAACTAAGACCTATAGGCCCGTATTCTTCTATTATCTAAGGGAAAGAAGTTTAGCGGCCTGGTGGGTGTGTGATAGTGTGAAATTTTGGACCCCTTTGCCAGCGGTGGCCAGTCTGGCCCTAAATTATTCCCTCACGTAATATGCCAGTTCTTATCTGCCTGAGAAAAGAACTCTGAACAGGACTTATTTCTGTAGGGGATCAAGTGCCAACCTGCCCCGTCTTCACACGTGCGAAAATAAAGTTCCGTTTAGGGATTTTAGTCAATTTGCCGTCACAATACAGTTAAATGGTCTAACAGTTCTATTACTAACAATTCAATTTAATGTAGGTCATTTGGTTGCACACAGTTTAAATGTCAAAGAGTTCTATTGCCCCAGAGATAAGAACCTGTCAGGTGCTACCACACCGGGTCAGAGCGGACCTGGGAGTAATGGCAATGAAGGGGTGCTCGACATTCCCCAAATCTCCAAGACTGGAACCTCACCATCAGATTGTTTAACGTCATATTTAGGACACTCGTTGAGGGGAAGGAGGAGTCTTACCCTTCTGAAGAGATGCAGCCGATGCATTCTACAGCCCTAACTTACTAGGCTGTTCCATTTATGTGTGCGTTTCAGTGTATTTATTATCTTTTCTATAACAAAATATCTTTGTAGATTTGTGATTCATTATTTTTACAAGTGTCTTTTATATTTTCAATCTACTTTACTTTTTATCATATAATTTCTTGTGGCTCCAAAATGATTTCATTTATTCATTTGGCGGGGGAAGGGTCTTTTACATTTAACTCTTTTCCTATTTCTCGATAGAATATTTGGTCGGGGGGAGTCGTCTTGAAATATTTTGTTGTGCCGAAAGAATTTTGTTAGTTTTTCATATCTTCGGATACGTTGCATAGTAAATTTTTTTTTTTTTACCTCCAATTTTTTATTATTTGGATCTCATCAATTGATGCTAATTCATATTTTCTTTTAATTTCTCTTGCTTTCAAAGTTTTGGTTCGTCTTGAAATATTTTGTTGTGTGTAAAGAATTTTGGAAGTTTTTTTAAATCTTCGGATATGCTGGATTGTAAGATTTTTTTCTTCAATTCTTTATTATTTGGATCTCATCATTTGATGCTATTTCGTATTTTCTTTTAATTTCTCTTGCTTTCAAAGTTTCCACTTTGGCACTCCTACTCATTTCATCAAGTATGGATATTTCTCCTTTCTATTCCTCAATTTTTTTTCATTATTAACTTCTATTTCAGTTGCTTAAAGCTATTTTGTTTATGTGCTATGGTTACTGGGCTTATTACTGTAGCAATCGTATATATTTCATTTAAAAGCAAGAGATTTGGTTTAAAGTCTTGTAGAAGATATTTTATGGCATAGTTTGCCACCTTTACGTACATTTGGATATTTCTCCTCTCTATTCCTCTATTTCTTTTTTCATTCTTAACTTCTATTTATTTTTTATATCCTTTGTTTCCATTTGGGTAGCTAAAAACTATTTTGTTTATGTGTTATGGCAACTGTTCTTATTATTTCATTTAAAGGCCTAAAATTTAGTTTAACGGTTTGTAAAAGAATTTCTATTGTATCGTTTACCAAATTAATCTGCATTAATGTATTTTTGTCATATTTAGATTTTTTTAGTGATACTCTGTCACTGTCTTTCATATCCCTATTAGTTAACTTAGCGAGTTCTCTGATTATATTTTCTTTCATTTCATCGATTCTAATTTTATTTTCCATGAAGTCTGGATTTTCTATTTGAGATTGACTATTCTCGAATTTGCTGTTTTCATTTTCTGTCGCTGAAGTTTTCATGCAATCATTGCTCGATTGTTTTAATGAATTATCTATTTATAATTGACTGCATTCATTTTAACGGTTATACTTTCATTTTGTTAGATATCAGCAACAGCCTGTTTCTTTATATCATAACTTTTTCAGCATCAATTAAGCAGATGCTTTTAACAATATATCTCATCACAATGGCTAGTTTCGTGGGATCTGAGATCATTTAGACCTTTCTCGCCATATGTTGCTGATTCCTTGCGTTGTATCATTTCCTGGTGGTTTGTTAATTGTATAAATGAACGTATATAATATTTCTTTATAACCGCATTTTGATCATTTTTGTGTGTTTTAATTTTTATTTGTTGTAATACAGTTTTTGGTGGGTCAGCGTTGGGATTATCACCGTTCTGATCACTATCGAAATGAGTTGAGGATTTAGTTCCTATTACTGATTTTTCGATCCCAACCTGGTTCATCAAAGAGAAATGATGCTCTGTGTGTCCTAAAGAGTGGTCTGCATGTATGGTTTTTTTTTGTTTTTTTTTTTTTTCGTGCATTTTATTCTCATTGTCTAGAGGTGTTCTAGTTTTGCAGACACCATCATCAGAAAAATATTCTTTAATCATATTTATTAATAATCCATGAAATTATGCCATAAATTATATAATAGATTTTTGCGTTTCGAATTCAAAGGAGTACGCTGTGCCCTCTCAAAATTCTGAAGGTAAAAAGTTTACCCGTCCAAACGGATTGCGCCACAATTATATTTCACGCCGAGGATGATAAAGAGAGAATATTTCAAATAAGTTTAAAGTTATCACGTCATCTTAAATTATATTGAATGCTATTTCTAATGATATTCTTCTTCTTTGCTTTATCCAATACTAAAAACAAATAAATAAATAAATCTATCGATGAAAAAAAATGGGAATAAATATTATGATGCTACTGTTACTACTTAAAAGTTTTAATTATTTTCTATTCGGAGAGGCAATGTTTTGGTTCAATTAATAAGATTAATATCTATTAACACACACACACACACACACCAGTCATTAAAAAGAAGTAACTTTTCAAGAATTTTAAACAAATACGCTGATATTACTGCAACTACACAGAACTTTAGATTATTTTCTTGTCGAAGGGACGGTGTTTTATTTCTATTAATAAAGGTAATATTTATTTGCAGACGCACACACGCACATGTAAAGTAATTTTTAAAGAATCTGTCATTCTTCATTTTAAAAAAATAGCAAAATATATTTTATTCATTCATTTATTTATTCGATAATCCATTTAGACTTTTTTTAAAACTCGATGGTTAAGACATCGAGTTAATAGGAAATTTAGAACTGCTGATATCAAACTGCTGTGAAGGTGCATGGATTAACGGTAATCATTAAAGGAAATGAATTTGCCGGGTTCAATTCCTGGGTGATGTTATTACGTTTCACTTTTACGATTTTTGACATCTATTCTTTCCCCTGCTATGGGTAAACAGTCGAACAGACTAGATTTAACTCTTGGTAAGGCAACCTATTTTGGAGAAGGAAAAAACTGAATTCCAAACCAAGGTGAGTAGGAGCTAGAAACACCACCCCATAAAAATCTACTAGACACGAAATCGCAGCGCCTTAAAAGATTTTATGTGATTGTGGCCCTACGCCCTCAAAAGTGCCGAACATTTACCCTTAAAGTATTGGCTGAAGTATAACGGAAATACTTTGCCACATATAAGATTTTGTTAAAAGAACCTGACTTTTGTTTTCTGTCATAACTAACAAGGTATATAACTGTTAATTCTGCAAATGAGCGGTGAATTTTGAATTAACATGTATCACTCAGTTTCACTTGTTCCATTAGTTGCCGCTAACAAATTCACAATGGCTGGGCCGATGTAAATGGAGTTATTTTCAGCTATTCACACGCAAATGAATCATTATCGAACGTTTCTTTTCTATAAAAAGACATTGAGGCGTTTTTAATTGGTTGTACTGGTTGAACTTAATATAAGTTTTGAATAGATATGATAAACAACAAGTGAAAAGGCGTCAAATTCAATCGGGCAACCAAACTATTCCAATTAAAAGATTTTCTTTCACCGAAATGGAATCCCTTGCTTTGTATCTTTGTCCCGTACATTATTAGATTTTATTCTTTCACACGTATATAAAAGCCAAAGCTCGGAGCTTTGTAACACACAAAACATGTCATGCTATGATTTCAGTTTCCCTTATTCATATGTGATGAAAGCTTCCTTAGATTTACGAGCATCTCATTGGACAGCCGAAGTATCAGTTGGTAAAAATGATAAAATTTATATGGCCCAAAGTGTGAACACTAAATTTCCAACATTAAAACACAATCAAATAGCGTGCAACAGGTTCTAGTTTTTAAGTAATACATCAAGACTTTCAGTTGCTTTTTATCAAAGAAGAAACAGTTTTCTTTATCTTGAATTCTTGTAACTTCATTCAAAAACTGAAGAATAGATCGGCTAAAGGCGTTGGAAGAAAAACTAACAAAATTATGAAAATCAAAAACCTACAAAATAATGAAAAAAACTTCTTGTGAGGAGATTGAACAACCGTTCGATTCATTATTCATTTTTCTGTATAATTAGAATTATTTTTTTATAGCATAGATTTCTATGAAGAAAAATATATTTCATTTTTGTCTTCTGTCTTTTCATTTAGTCTAACCCACAGATTTTGGTTTGCTTACATAACCTAATGTTACTAAGTGATTACCCATATTGAACAGTCATCATTGCTTTATGTCGGTGATCGAACGTGAACCGCTGATTTTATTATATTCATAATTGCCAAATTCAGAATTCCTTCCTTGCCATGAGAAATCAGTTAAATCTAAATTTAAATATAATTTTTCCCTCACATTGTCAGATGACGGTGCATCTCCTAAATTTAACTTCTGTCATCGTTGAACGAACAAAAAGAAACTTTTTAGCAATGAAGGAATTTATGAATTTTGACCAGATCGATTTGGATTTTAGAAACTTTCACATCTTTTTTCTTTCCTTTAATAACTCACACACTCTGGTGAAGGTTTGAAAACCGAAACGTTTAACGTTATCAAATAAAATCCTCCTCTGAAGGCCTTGTGTTTTTTTCATCTTTATACATTTTCATACACACACACACACACACACACACACAAACTCTCTCTCTCTCTTTCTCTCTCTCACACACACACACACACACACACACACACATATATATATATATATATATATATATATATACAACGGAAACTCAATACCAAAAAATTCAAAGTAATCTCTCTGAAATTGAAGAACTTAAACAAAAATTGAAAATAAACAACAACGAACAATATACTTGCGTGACACGAAGGATAAGTATATTAACCTTTCCCAAATTCAGCTTACAAGAAACTCAAAACAATTACTAAATCTGATCCCAAACTACCAGTGGGGTTGTCCTCGTGGTGTAATGGTTAAAGCGATGGACTGCGGAATCGTAGTAAACGAGGTCGTACTCCAGTCGCGCTATTACGTTCACTCTCGGGTAAATACCCTTGGGAAAGGTATGAGCCCCCATTATCCTCCCAGCTATGGGTTAAATAGTACAACTACTGTTCTTCTAGGAGAATGGCTTTGGCATTAAATAACCTACAAAGGTTGATATACCATTAAACAAAGAAACCAAACCAAACCAAACCAAACTGTCACTAATCCAAAAATATGACCTCATTTTTAAAAAGACTGGAATCAAAATACTTTACTAACAAATACAAGACATTAAAACAACAATAAAATTGCTACACACCCAAACCTTCACGACTTACTCGAGTCAAAAGAATTAAACATTGATATAACCCTATTCATGAAAACCCTCAATTAATCCAAGTAACAAAAGAAACAAACAACTTTACAACAACCTTAACATCACAATTTGCATTTAATAACAAAGCCATTTTAGACATTATACTAAACAAAACTGACTGTAATACAAAAATGGACAATATTAAAAAAAGAATTTAAATTTACAAAAATCCTTACCGAACGACTCAAAAAATACATTGATAAAATTATCGCCACTAACAACGCCGAAATTGGACATCTCAAACTAAAATAATAGGCAACTATAAATCAGGCTACATCTACGGAAAAATAAAACCCCACTAGCTAAACCCCCTCAGACTCATAATCTTACAGATTTTTACCCTTATAGATCGTATAGCAAAAACTATTAAGAACATAATTTAGCCATATATACACATGGTGCTGCAAACAAAACAACAGTTGTTCGACTAACAAAACCTTCAACAGATGATAACTGGCCAGGCGTGGTTTTGTTGCCAAAGTATCATTAGCACCAACCCACACCAACCCAGCAGTATTTTACAATACTACCAAACTTTGTTAGTTTTTTGTATCATAGTGCCAGATAAAGTTACAGTCTCTTCGTATAGTCTTCCGTTCTATTCACATTTTCCAATAACGATGAGTCAATACAGTGATGTAAGAATTAAAATAACTAAAAAATGATTCGTCACGAGATGTAAATTTCCGTGAAATTCACGTGCAAAAAAATGTACAAGACCTCATTAAAGAACCGCTAATTCAGTAATGTTAAACTGAATTATATGACGAGATGAAAATTTCTTTGGAAAGTCGAGACAACGTTCCACATAGTTCGAATTCAAAAGACAGATTGATTCTTTAAACTGGTAACTTGTACCGATAACCAAAGGGATCTTGTGTATTGAAACTGGATTCTTTCAATCCATTTCCGGTCTCAGTATGAGATTTACATCGTCATCGACAGAAGCGATTGAAATGAATATTGAGATGGCATTGCACAGTTTTCGGGCTTAATGGGATATATTTGATATCAGTTGCATCAACTGATGACGTTTTTCTCTGTTTTAAACGCTTTTCACGTCATTTCACCACACTAATAAAATATGACATTAGCACTACTATTGTGTAAAAACATGTCACCGATACCTCGAAAAACGATTAAATAGATTATAGGAGCGATTTAGGCTTTGGCAATTTTGATAGCCCACGTAGCTTAATTATCAAAGGCGATGGTATGAATAATCAGGAAAAAATTCAAGGTTTACTGGAAGCTAGACTCCGATAAGCATTGTTCTTCGCTTTCGTAAAAATGATGACCTAAATGAACTTTAACAGCTAGAAAAATGCAAATAAGATCAAAAGATGAAACTACATACGAGTTGATAATAATAATAATAATAATAATAATAATAATAATAATAATAATAATAATAATAATAATAATCAGCTAACACTGATGGGAAAACTCTAAAGGAGTAAATAATAATAATAACTGTATGAACGTTTTAAGCAACTAATAAACAACATCTCACACGAGAAAAAATGGCAGTGGCTAAGAAAAGGAAACCTTAAGAGAGAAACTGAATTTCTCCCAATAGCAGCAGAAAACAACGCCATAAGGACTAATCATGCCAAAACAAGAATAGATAAGACGCAAAAGAACAGCAAATGTGGGTTATGTGTTAATAGAGATGAAACGATCACTCACATCATAAGCAAATGCAGCAAATTAGCGCAGAAAGAGTATAAGTCTAGACACGAGCGGTGAATGACGTCATGCCCGGAAGTGATGGGCTGCGAATTTGGTGATTTTGAAAAAGACGTGAGTTGAGATCCGACTCTGGGTCGGGCCAGTCCAGCTGGGGGCTACAGGATGCGCAGTGCGTTTGTTGGGTCAGATAGTACAGTCAGCATAGTAAAAATTGTGTCTCTCTCTCCTCGTGTCGAAAAACTAAAGTCAAGAAGTTAATAAACGTTTCGTATTTGAACAACGGAGAGTCGTCAGTGTTTCATATTTCCCAGCATCTGTATATTATTGAACAATTTTTTTTTTTAAAAAAGACATAAGAAACAAGAAAAATAAACACAGAAAAATTGAGAATAAGCGCACAAGAATCAAGAAAAATGTATACAGAAGAATAAAAAAGAATAAGCATAGAAGAATCAAGAAAAATAAGAACAGAAAAATCAAGCAGAATAAGTACAGGATAATTAACAATAAGTATAGAAGGATAAAGAAGATAAAGCACAGAAGGATCAAGAATAAGTACAGAAGAAACATGAAGAATAAGTACAGAAGAATAAGCAGAGGAGAATCAAGAAGAATAAGCACAGAAATATCAAGAAAAATAAGAGCAGAAGAATTATGTAGAATAAACACAAAAGAATTAAGAAGAATAAGCGCAGAAGAATTAAAAATAAGTACAGAAAGATCAAGAAGAATAAGCACAGAAGAATTAAGAGTAATAAGCTCGGAGAAATCAAGAAAAATAAGAACAGAAGAATTAGGAATAATAAACAGAGAAGAATTAAGAATAAGCGCAGAAAAATCATGTAGAATAAGCACAGAACGATAAAAAAGAATAAGCACTGAAGAATTGAGAAGAATAAGCACAGAAAAATTAAGAATAAACAGAAAAATTAAGAACAGAAAGAAGAATCAAGAATAAGCAGAGAAAAATCAAGAATAACATGTACATAAGAATTAATCATGAGCACAGAAGAATCAAGAATAATCATAAAAGATTTAAGAATTAGCACAGAAAATAAAGAAAGGTTAATAAGAGCAACAAAAATAAAACATAAAAAACACAAGGACAGCGAAAAAAAACAGGAATTGTTAAACCGAGAAAAAAAAAAAAAATGGATGAAAAACAACTTTTATGCCATTTTCTTTTATTTGATTCGAATGGAACTAATATTTTTATATTAAAAATAAAGAAAATCCAATAAGTCAACATAACCAATTTAGTCACTTTTGTATGGTTAAGCGTTTATTTTTCATATGTATTATTTTTGAGAGTTTTCTCATCATTTTCAGTTCATCTGACGTCATCACAAAATACATCACATTCTAGAATAACAGAACAAAAACATTTAGACTGGAATTTTATGTATGCAATACTCTGGAGTTCTCCAAATTATTGCTTAACTTTTGGATCATATTAAAGATATTCAAGGCTGAAAAGTTCATAGGCTGACCAAGATATTCTCATGGAATGAGACCAAATGAGGTTTATTTTGCTACTAAGAATTCGTAATTGAACGGTTTGACGATACGTTTTAAACATCTTAATTGTACTCTATCTGGTATCATATTCTTTAAATTAAATTTTTTATTTTACTTGTTTCAGAATTTATCAAAATAACACAATTTTTCGATTAAATCTGGTGAAATAAATGAAAATCTGCCTTCCTAAATTTATATGCCTGCTCATGTGTAAATTAGTTTATATGTCTGTGTGCGTACAAAATATTGAGCAAGATTGGGGGGTTGGGGGGGTTATTTCCTAATTAACAAGATATCATATTTTACTTGCATATCATCAATCAGTAACCAGCAAAAATATGAGAGAAAAAATACCTAATACGTTTTACGGTAAGCGTATGTGCTCCAATGTGTGGCTATGCGTGTGAGAGTGATAAAATTCTTGTTTGTGCGTATGAGAAAGAGAATGTAACTATTGTATAAAGTTCCCTGCACACAAAAATAAATCCGTTTTCAAAAAATCACTAAAAAATTCAACATAAACGTAATGTTTTGCTTCATTTGGATTCATTTTCTCATGTTTCTTGATTTGTTTTGTCTGTGTAGTTATTTGGTTTTTAGGGGGTGCTTGTTTTGTTTTGTTTTTTTTCCTTTCTTTTTTTTTTTTTTTTCTTTTTATCATCACAGTGTTTCGATTGCAATGGCCCGTGGCGTTCCACTATCGTCTGTTTGTATTTTCGAAGGTCGAACATTGTTCTCTGTGATCCTTACGTTTCCTCTGCAACACACACATTACATCCGGTGTCTGTGTCCGTGAGCACTTGGCACATTCCACTCTTGAACTAAAACCTGAAATCTTACAATCAAGAGCATTAGTTTCTCGAGCATTCCTATTTTGAAGAAGGCAAATGAGGGAAAAAAAAGACGGAGAAATTAGACCAAATAAGTCAAAATACAATGGTAACAACATGCCTTAAAAAGTTCAGACAAGAAAAGAAACAATGTTTAAGCGTTGTGTGTGTCAGTACATGTCAGTGTATGTGTGTATATGTGTGTCTATGTATACACTTATTCGCGTCTAATCAGCTTTTGTGAGATTCTGAACTTCTTTTATTCATATCATTATCAATAATAATAATAATAATAACAACAATAATAATAAAAGTCACGTGACTGACTTCATAACTTTATAAAAAAATAAACTCACCCGAACCCAGATGGAAATTCCACCCTTGATAAAACACAGAATAGACCGTTAGAATAAATCCCAAATAGAAGAAATTGGCGCTGTATTATCTGGGATTTTCGAAAAGACTATATAAGGTCGGTGAATCTCATTTTATTTTTGTTTTTGTTTTTTTAAATTCTGTTTGTCTTTGAACACAGAAGGTTGTTAATGTAAATTGTGTATATTTACAAGATCATTTGAATCCGTAAAAAAGCAATGAATTAATAATCAGAATAAAAGAGGGAAAATATAAAATCATCTTACTCAAAGGATTAATTTTATCAGTTACAAGATCCAAATAGTTTTCTGTTCAAAAGCTGACAAAATCCTGATACAGTAATATCCACTAATTGCTCGGAATTTAGTTATCAATTATATTGTTAAAAAAACAAAAGAAAGAGCCCCACTATGGACTTTAACTAAGTTAAAACTTTAAAAAGCTCTAAATTTTCCTTTTTATGTGACCCGCTTAAGAGTTCTTTCACTATAAAAGAACTTGGTCACATCTGTGTCTGTAGTGCATATAATAAACAACCCTGGGTCTGGTATAGCCACCATATAATACGCATAAAAAACATGACAATTCAAAACATAATTCAATGTGGGACACAGACAACAGGTATTTGTCATACGCCCACCAAATGGGCGAATGTGGCAGAAGGCCTTTTTAAGATGGGTCCGAGAGCAGGACCGTAGGCTAGATAGGCCCGGCATTCGCAAAAATACCTCAGGCCCCGTCGGCATTCTCCTAAAAAGGCCATAAACCTCAGGCCATAAAACAAGCCCCTCCGAGGAGCGTTAGAGCCTGGGGGACGGCCCTCTGAGGCTAGAGGAAAGCCGGTTTTTCAGGCGTGACATGAATGCCAAGACACACCCGACATGATCGGTGTACCTGTGAATACGGCCAGCTGAAGTGTGTCCCAGCCCAGCCCCACCCAGACTGGATTCCCCCAGGGACAAAGACAGTAAAATAGTTAAGATAGAAACAGAAAAATTAAACGAATTATTAACACATGTCTCAACAAACAACATCACGGAGTTAAACGAACAAAGCTATGTTGGAACGAAATTAGTCTGTGAAAAATCGAGGATCCCCTAAAGAACACGAGCAGAAATCGTTAGTGTACAGAATCGTTAGTGTACGTTATGTGGAGACAGATATGAAACGGTTTATCACAGAAGTGAATGCAGCAAACACCAAAGGATTACAAGAGTTGGCATGGTTGGGTGGGGAAAGTGATCCATTGTGAATTGTGCAAGAGATTAAAATTTGACCGTATTAACAATTGATATATGCACAAACCAGAATCCAGAGTAAATAATGAGGCGCATAAAACTCTGTGAGATGCAAACAGACTTTGGCCTAAATCCCAGTCAGAAGACCAGACTTAGTGTTAATCAGAAAGAAGAAAATAACTTGTCCTCATGTGTATTTTATTATTCCAGCAGAACATGGAAGTAAAATGAGAGAAAGCGACATGATAGACAAATACTTGGATCTCGCCTGAGAGCTGAAAAAGCTGTGGAGCATGAAGGTTTTGGCAATACCAATTATAGTTGAAGCGCATGAAAAAGAGACTGTAGGAATTGGAAGAATCAAGACCACACAGACCACGATATTGTTAAGATCGTCTAAAATACTGAGAAGAGTCCTGGTGATCTTAATAGTCTTGCTGTCACTCAAACCCCAGTGAAAGATTACTTGCAAACTCTGGTCCGATAAGAAAAAAGGAATTGAGCAAAAAAAACACGTCTTGACAGTTCAAATAAAAGCACTAGAACCATATATGAAAACTATTCTTTATAAAACACCCCGTATTGGTTTTCCTGCCAATAAAAAAAGGATTGCATATCCCAATGATGAACCAGGTCGGGATCGAAAAGTCAGCAACTGAAACAAAATGCAATACTCATTTCAGTAGTTATTAGAATAATAATCTAAACCCTGACCGACTTCACTGAAACCAATGCAAAATAAAAACACGAGAAAAATGGTCCAAAGATTAAAACAATTAAGCAATGATCGTATGAAAAGTCCAACAACAGAAAATGAATACAATAAATTAGAGAATAGCCAACCTCAAATAGAAAACAAAGACTAGGCAGATTAGAATCGATGAAACGAAACAAAATGTAATCGGAAAAGTCGCTAATTTGGATATGAAAGACAAAATCCCTCGAAATAAAATTTTAAAATGCCAAACAAATTAATGCAGAAAAAGTTGGCAAACTATGCTGTAGAAGATCTTCTTGAAATGAAATAGTATATGCAACTACTACAATAATAAGCCGAGTTGCCATGATACGTAAACAAAATAGTTTTAAGCATCCCAAACAGAAACAAAAGATACAAAAAGAATTGGAGAAATACAGAGAAGAAATAACCATACTTGATGAAATGTGTTAAGGTGTCAAAATAAAAACTAGGAAAGTAAGAAAAATTAAAAGTAAACATAAGTTAACATCAACTGATTAAATCCTGATCATAAAGGAAAAGCTGAAGTAAAAAATCCAACTAAAAGTCCAGCGTATTGGTTGGTTGGTTGGTTGTGTTTTACGGCATATCAACCCTTGTTGGTTATTTTATGCCAAATCTTGTTTATACAAATATATTGAATATGTATTATTTGTGAACGAATAGTTTGTCAGTAAGGATCTTACACAAATCAAATCTCATTTATTAGCAGACAATTAAATTGTTTCAAGTATTGCTATCAAATATCTATACTTCTATTTGTCACAGTTAAAAAGCTTCCAGTATCGTAAATGATTAAATAGATCTATGAGACCCATAATTAGGACCCTAACTGACACTACCACTCTGGGTCTGAATGAACTTGAGTTTAGTGGTAATGAAGGAGGAGCCCACATTCCCAATAACTCCAAGACTCTAGCCTCACCATCAGATTGTTTAGTTTCCTATCCAGGACACTTATTAGCGGATTTTATTCCTTCTACAGAGATGCAGTCGGCTTATTCTATAACTCCAGCTAACTGGGTTACCCTGCTTATTCCAAGATAAGAAAAATGAACAAAATTCTTTAGACACAGCAAAAGATTTCAAGACAATCGAAAAAATTCTATCGATAAATAAAAGACAATAAATGAAAAGGAAACCCCCAACGATTGAAGAACTGAAAACAATTGGGTGTAATATATGGAGCCATAAGCGATCATGCAATAAAAAGACAAGATTCATTGAAAATATTAAAAACACTTCATTGAAAATAAGGAACCACAAATGTACGAAAATGTCACACAAGAATTTTTGGCTAAACCACCTGTCCTCCACACATCAACTAATGACGAAACTTTCAGAAATCATCAAAGAACCAGAAAAGATGCCTAATTGGCTCAAACGAGTAACATACCAATGCCAAAAACAAATGAAACAAAAAACGCAACAATCGAGTTATCATGTGCCTTCTTTCAACATGTAAAATGATATCATAAATTCTAATGGAGAAAAGAGTATATTTCTTATAAGAATATCTTCCCTTTACAAAAGAGATGCAAAAAAAAGAATTATGTGGCTGAAAAAAATCAGCTCTTCATAAACAAGATGATCATGATGAAGAATTGTCGATTGAAACGAAAGAAGAGAGTTTGACTTGGATTGGCTAGAAGAAAAGCTTTTGATAGTGTACACTCCACGAATGGATTCTAAAAGTTTTAATCTTTAAATTATCCCCAGTTGTAATAATATTCAAGCTTTGTCGACTCGGGCTGTAGAAATTACAAACTGCACCTCGTCAGTTGGTAAAACCCCACCCTACGAGTGTTCTGATATGACACTAAACTATCTGATGGTGAGGCTCCAATCTTGGAGCTTTGTGGGATTTGGAGTAACTCTTCATTGCTATTACTCCGATGTCTACTATGACCCGAAGTGGTAGTACCTGTTAAGGTGCCATCTATGGGTGAAATAGAAATATTTAATCATTTTCTACACTTGAAACCATTTAGCTATGTGCAAACGAATGAATAATGTTGAATTATTTATATAAGATAGCAACACTAGCAACCATTCAATGTCTGAGGCATGATATTAAACTGTATCTGATGGTGAGGCTCCAGTCTTGGAGTACGGGTAATATAAAGTACCCCTCCATTACCATTACCCTCAGGTCGATTCTAACCTGAAGTGGTATTATCTGTTATGGTCCTATCTAGTATTGGGATTTTCCCAACTTTATATGGTAACAATATTGCAACGTCGGCAAGAAGAAAGAAACGTAACACGGTTTAAAATGTTATAAAAAACTTATATTTACACAGAAAGAGAGGAAAGAAAATATTGTCCTTGCAAACAGTTGGTTTGCGGGAAACTTTTCCGTAAAAGGCGTCCTTTTAACAGTTTATATTTCCTGTGTCCTTTTGGTTGGGTTGAAGAAAATAGAGCCTTTTTTCTTGCGCTTCAGTTGCTGGAAAAATCCTCACAAGCGTGTATTGGCGTCTAGAAGACTGGGAGAACGGGAGGGCACGTCTTGATTCTGAGGAATCACACAACCAAAAGAGGAAGGGCGTTCGTAGGAAACGCCCTCATAGGGGTTTTGAGAAAATCTAAAAGAAAGGTAGCCTGTGATTGGCTGTTTTTCATCAAATCACTGGGCACCTAGTTAGCGACTCCGTAAATAATTTCAATATTCTCCCCCAAAACAAAATTGCAATATGAAATCATTGCTACATAATTTTTTCACACAACTACATGTTGTTTTGTTTTTAAGGTAGAAATAGGAAAAATTGAAAGTTTGTATAAACTTAATTTTAAGGCAAAAATAGCCAAAGAAAGTTCCCAGAAAGGTTGAACTTTTTTTTATTCTTTTGAAGGCAAAAATAGCCAATGATGAAAGTCCACAGGAAAGAATGAATTTTTGATTTTTTTGAAGGCAAAAATAGCCAATGATGAAAGTCCACAGGAAGGGTTGAATTTTTGATTTTTTGAAGGAAAAAATAGCCAATGATGAAAGTCCACAGGAAAGGTTGAATTTTTGATTTTTTGAAGGAAAAAATAGCCAATGATGAAAGTTCACAGGAAAGGTTGAATTTTTGATTTTTTGAAGGAAAAAATAGCCAATGATGAAAGTCTACAGGAAAGGATGAATTTTTGATTTTTTGAAGGAAAAAATAACCAATGATGAAAGTTCACAGGAAAGGTTGAATTTTTGATTTTTTGAAGGAAAAAATAGCCAATGATGAAAGTTCACAGGAAAGGTTGAATTTTTGATTTTTTGAAGGAAAAAATAGCCAATGATGAAAGTTCACAGGAAAGGTTGAATTTTTGATTTTTTGAAGGAAAAAATAGCCAATGATGAAAGTCTACAGGAAAGGATGAATTTTTGATTTTTTGAAGGAAAAAATAACCAATGATGAAAGTTCACAGGAAAGGTTGAATTTCTGATTTTTTGAAGGAAAAAATAGCCAATGATGAAAGTTCACAGGAAAGGTTGAATTTTTGATTTTTTGAAGGAAAAAATAGCCAATGATGAAAGTCTACAGGAAAGGATGAATTTTTGATTTTTTGAAGGAAAAAATAACCAATGATGAAAGTTCACAGGAAAGGTTGAATTTTTGATTTTTTGAAGGAAAAAATAGCCAATGATGAAAGTTCACAGGAAAGGTTGAATTTTTGATTTTTTGAAGGAAAAAATAGCCAATGATGAAAGTCTACAGGAAAGGATGAATTTTTGATTTTTTGAAGGAAAAAATAGCCAATGATGAAAGTCTACAGGAAAGGATGAATTTTTGATTTTTTGAAGGAAAAAATAACCAATGATGAAAGTTCACAGGAAAGGTTGAATTTTTGATTTTTTGAAGGAAAAAATAGCCAATGATGAAAGTTCACAGGAAAGGTTGAATTTTTGATTTTTTGAAGGAAAAAATAGCCAATGATGAAAGTCTACAGGAAAGGATGAATTTTTGATTTTTTGAAGGAAAAAATAACCAATGATGAAAGTTCACAGGAAAGGTTGAATTTTTGATTTTTTAAAGGAAAAAATAGCCAATGATGAAAGTTCACAGGAAAGGTTGAACTTTTGATTTTTTGAAGGAAAAAATAGCCAATGATGAAAGTCCACAGGAAAGGTTGAATTTTTGATTTTTTGAAGGAAAAAATAGCCAATGATGAAAGTCTACAGGAAAGGATGAATTTTTGATTTTTTGAAGGAAAAAATAGCCAATGATGAAAGTTCACAGGAAGGGTTGAATTTTTGATTTTTTGAAGGAAAAAATAGCCAATGATGAAAGTTCACAGGAAAGGATGAATTTTTGATTTTTTGAAGGAAAAAATAGCCAATGATGAAAGTTCACAGGAAAGGTTGAATTTCTGATTTTTTGAAGGAAAAAATAGCCAATGATGAAAGTTCACAGGAAAGGATGAATTTTTGATTTTTTGAAAGCTGATTTTCCTTTTTTTTTAAGGACTTTAAATTAGAATGTAGAAGGGATGGAGATTTGTTTTCAACAAAAAACTCCAAAGTTTGAGAGAAGTTTGTGTAGTATTTATTTTTCTATGTAAGAAAATTCTCATTTTGGTGCACTAATTGAACTATAAAAAAAATTCACCCCTTCAATCATAAAGTACAATATCATTAACACTTTGTTTTCTTTGTTTAACAAAATTTACCCTATAAGTTAAGGTATGTGAAGACCATAAGTTTCAAACAAACTGAATTTAATAGTATACATAAGGGTTATTCGGAGAGTTTTGATTGTTTAAATTTTTAGTCCTTTTAGGACGTTGTTTTATTGGAACAGATGCACCTCTAGTATCTGGTACATTATTTCGCAACATCAATTTTCCTATCACCAACTCCCTTCAAGTCCGGAATTATCCAAGGATGGTGGGCATGAGTTAATGATAATTCTAGAGGATACAGCAATTTGATAGAATGGACCTAAACCGACCCGTCACCTCCCTTGACTTTTACAGAACGAATCTTTTTGTCATCACCGACAATTAATTCCAAAACTCTTCCCAGTAGCCAAAATGGTCGAGACTTGGCAGGATTCTTCACAAGAACAACATCATCGACATTGATTCGATTGTTCAAATTGACCTCGTGCAAATCTTTGCGCTGTTCTCTCAAGCTCAACAGATAATTTTGATACCAAATCTCTCGGAATCTGGTTGACATAGAATCACGAGCTTCAATGGATTTTACTACATTTAATCTTGAAGGTGTGTCAGATTTCCAAACATCCTGATGATCCAATTTCAGTACAAGTCCTAAATTAACGTTAGGACAAAGAAAACAATTAGGAGTTATTACTTCAACGTCTGAATCCGAGGAACATCTATAAGTGAGGGGTCTTTGGTTTATGGCACTCTGAACATCCGAAATTACAGTAAGGAGATCAAAATATCTAATACAGGAACGCCCAATTGTTTTATACAAACATGATTTAATAGTCCTGGTCATACGTTCCCATGTACTCCCAACCCAAGCAGCATATAAAGTTATTCTAATGTGCTTAATATTATACACTTGGAAGTGTTCATTGAATTCCGAGGAGGCAAAAACTTCCTCTATAAGATTACCACCAGCTATAAAGGATCTGGCTTTATCACCGTAAATGTGAGATGGGATTCCATGTATATTAGTAAATCTGATCAGGGCCAGAATAAATGAGTGAGTGCTCATGTCTTTAACTAACTCAATGTGTACTGCTCTAATATTGAGACAAGTAAATATAAGCATGTACATTTTACTAACACCTTCGTCATCCTTTACCCAAACATGTCCAGTATAGTCAATCCCGGTATGTAAAAATGGTTTGATGAGATTCACCCGGTGCTTCGAAAGGTTAGTAACCTTAAGATACTTGAATGCAAGATCATTGAATCTTTGGCACAAGACGCACCTAGAAATTACTTTTTTGACAGCTTGTCTCGCCCTGGGTATCCAAAATCCTGAAAGGCGGATTTTGTTTAAGGTTGACTGAATTCTCAGATGTTTACATCTTTTCTGATATTCCACAATCATAAGTTCAGTCAAATTATGATCCTTAGCCAATAAGATAGGATCGATAAATTCATAATCATAAGTAGTGATTTTCCCTATTCTACCTTTAGTCCTAATTATCCCCCTTTCATCTACGAATAAGTTTAATTTTTTTAATAATTCAGATACTTCTTTACCTTGCGGAGATTGAAGGTAAGCAAGTTCTGTGGGAAAGCTTTGTTGTTGCATTATCTTAAGTAAATAAATTTTAGCACAACTACTAGGATCCAGATCCACATGTTTTAGCTTATTTCGGATTTTAAATATATTGGTATTAACATTAATCAACCTACTAACATACGAGTATTTATCAAAGGGTATCACTGGTTGAGGTTCAATGTTAGCTACAATGTAATTTAATGAAGTAGACTGTACAATGGATTTATTTTTTTTAGCTTAGGCAATGAAGTTCACTAGATGGCCATTCTATGGGATTTTTACTGAGCCTTTCAGGTCCCAAGGTCCAACGTCTTAGACTCTGTTGAAATTTTTCAAAGGTTACTCCTCTTGTGAGCAAGTCGGTAGGGTTTTGGTCAGTAGGAACATATTTGAATTTTACAGATAAAGATGTATTCTTTTTCAGTTCCTCAATCATTTGTTTTATGTCTTTTAGTCTGTTTCTTACAAACTGATTTTTGGTTTTTATGTTGTCAGACAAAAGCCATGACAACACAACCTGTGCATCCATTGATATGACTACATCTCTGATGTTAATTCGGGAGTAAACTTTCAACAGAAGCAGTAAACACTTAATAGCCAAAAACACAGCCAACAATTCAAGCGTAGGTAAGCTTTTAGGCTTCATAGGAGCCACCTTAGCTTTAGAATATAACAGGTGGGACTTGCTATTTTGCACGCTATAAACTGAAAAACCATAAGCCCCTTTAGAGGCATCGCAAAATATATAAAAATCGTCGAGGTCGTCTTCACTAATTACAAATCTAGGAAACTGCAATGAATCCAGCTTGGCAAGATCACGCGATAAGGCAGACCATAAATTCTGAAATTCTTTTGATACAATATCATCCCAGTCTAATTTTTGAGACCACAAATCTCTCAAGAGCATTTTGCCCTTGATAGTAAACATAGAGATAGTGGGTCGAAAACCCTTGCAGTTTGGGCCAATATGCCTCTTTTAGTGTTAACAGACTGGTCAATAGGTGACCCTGAAATCTGAAGTGTGTCTTCTAGTGTGGAATATTTATATCCTAAAACCTTTTCGAGTTGACAACCATGTTCTACGAATTTCTGATCTTTTATCATTAACGTTTTAAGTTCTTCACAATTCGTATTCCATGATCTAAGGTTAAAATGACCCTTTTCCACACAATAATTAGCCGTTGTGTATAAGTCTGATAACATTTCAACAGAGTTACCGGTTTTAATTAGGTTATCCACACAGAAATTTTTCTTTAACATGTCAGTGCAGTTATCAGCCGGAAACATGCGTGCATGGTGTTTTATTATAAAATTCAAAATGAAGGGGCTGGCATTAAATCCCAAAATAAGTGTGGTATATCTAAAACAAACCAGTCTATTCCCTTCCTTCATAAAAAAACAAAACCTGTTACGGTCCTTGATAGAGCTGATTTTAATCATAAGGAAAGCCTTACGAATATCTGCTAACATAATGTATTTATTAGATCTAAATAGCAACAACAACTCTAACATACCTCCCATTAAATCAATGCCTGGGTAAGCTGCTTCATTTAAAGAATATTTCCCACTAGTCTTCAGGGAGCAGTTGAAAACGGGTCTAATCTTTGTGGTAGTTTGCTAATCCATCTTGAAAACAGGCCTATGAGGTATCTAAATATATTTTGAAAAATCCTCAGGTGCTACCTCAAAACATTCAATAATACCTTCCCGCTCCTGCTGATGGAATACCTCAACATAATCACTGAGTAATTTTTGTTGCTCGAGCTTGTTAACTACTCTGTTTAAAACAGAAAGAGAAACACTGTGATTGGAAGGCACAGACTTTATTTTGTCCTCATGCCAGGGAAGTTTAACGTGATAAGCATTATCTCTGAATTCAATGGATTTTTCAAATTCCATAATTTTATGTTGATCATAGTCACAAATAGCCTCATCTTCCGAAGATATACCCAGAGAATCGGCATCAAACATTTTCTTTAAATTCCTTTCTACTTGACTTTCAATAAAAATTTCAGCAAAAGTATCAGGGTAACTCTTTATTGGGTTCATTACAAAATTTACTCTAGTGTCTGAACATGTAGAAAATTTAGACACTATGGCATGATAATTACGTTGAAAATCTTTACTCTGTACCTTTTTAGGGGTACTTTGATTTTCATATAAAAAATGCTGGCAGTTGCCTAACGGGGAAATGCCTGTAGGAAACTCCCTAGCAGAGCCCTTCATGCTGTCCCCCATTTTGATGTTCTTCATGAATTGAATCACATCGATGCCTAAAAGACCATGTACACGAATATCATATTTTTTCATGCAGAAAAGCAAGTTTATAATTCAAGTTGAGTAAATTATTCTTAATAGATTTGAAGTTATCAAATCTTAAGTTCATATCGAATTGATCATCGATAAGAACAGGTATGGGCAAGGAATTAGCCTTATTTACTTCAATCTCCACTACAATTTGGTTCAACTTTTTTGTTTTAGACCCTAAAAAGGTTTTTATGACATATTCTACTGGAGTGAGGAAGGATTTATAACACCCTAATTATTCAATAGCTTGTCTCGAGAAATAAGTTCTTTGCTTGTATCAAAAAGGCAGTTCAATTTGTATTTTCGCTTCCCTTTAGAAACAGTAATTGCCACTATCGGTAAAATATAGGGCTGCTCCTGTGTGCCAGTGCTGGTACACACATGCGTGGAAGCAGTTGAACTGTTTCCACTCTTTTCTGCTTTATCACAAAGGGGGGTAACGTGGCCTCGGGATTTGCAAATTGCACATTTTCGAGGTAATTTGTTTGTTTTGCCATAGCAGTCTTCAGTTCTATGGCTAGCACTTGTGCAGAAAAGGCACAAGCCCATCTCCCTACACCTAGAACGTCTCGACTCAAGGGAGGAGTATTTTGAACAATGGTTCATGGTGTGCCCGTTGATGCTGCAAAATCTACAATGACTAGTAATTTGGTTAGAATTTATTGAAAAGCTTTCCAATGTTGAAACGTTTTTCTTTGCATGGTTGTTCTTATTATAATTCCCTTCCCGCGACTTAAAATTAGTTTGGTGGGAATTAAGATTTTTTTAAAAACCTGTTTTAATTAAGGTTTTTATAACCTCGTTGTAACTATCAAAAGTCTGATTGATTTTCGGGTAGTTACTGTCAACTTTCCGGATTAATTCTTTTTGAAGAGTTGGAGGTAATTTTGAAAAAATTATATGGCTGAGTAATTCATAACCTGGAGTGTTCTCTTCAAAAAAAAATCCAAATTATACGAGGTTTTTAATTCACATAGGTCAGCTTTAATTTCTGACAAAAAAAACTTTTTATATTGACAAACACTGGGTCATATTTAGGGCTACTGCCCAGCAATTTTTTGAAAATCTCATCAATAATGAAAGGAATATGCAAAAATTCCTTTTTCAATAAATCAATGGCCACTTCAAAGTTTTTATCTTCTAAAGAAAGATGAGACACTAACTGAGACGCGTAGCCAGTTAAAAAAAACTTTTTAAATGCGACAGTTTGGCTTTCCTCGAATGAACGGCGTCCACACAGTTTTCAAATTGAACCAGGAAACTTTAAAACTCAAATTTACCGGCTCGTATTCCACTGAATTTAAAACACTGCAACTTCGGGGCTGAGATGCACGAGGCTGCGAGTGGCACTTGTGGGTTTTGCACTGAGACGGCCTCGGTATTGGAACTAGAAATATTCTTTTCCATTCCTGTGAGCCTTTCAAATATGTTGTAAGCGAACTCCACCTCTAACTGTTCGTCTTCCAGCGTACCGCTTTTTTTAAATCAATGTCGGCTTTTTCGCAAGATTCACTTATTTTTATGTTAATTGCGTCAACTTCTGTCAACCATTTATTTATAAGATTTTCTAGTTTTTTAAAACAAATCTTATTAATAAATGTTTTTGCCGACATTAATTCGATAGCAGAAGTTATATTCCTTTTAAAGGAATCCCTATTAAAAAGTAAGGATCTCACACCCTTAATCTGCTTAAAGTCATTCATGTCGCTTAGTGAACAAATTAAGAACAAAGAAACAAAAGAATGGACGAAACTTAACCCCTACAATCCTAGTAGTAAACACCAAAATGATATGGGTGCGTCTACTCTTTCCTCAAGCGACGTCGTTTTGGTATTAATTTACACAAATCTATTTCGTGTTAAATTATTCCAACTGGTTCTTTCTTTGGGTAAAACACTATTACCAACTGTTTGCAAAGTATTGGGATTTTCACAACTTTGTATGGTAACAATATTGCGACGTCGGCAAGAAGAAAGAAACGTAAAACGGTTTAAAATGTTATAAAAAACTTATATTTACATAGAAAAAGAGGAAAGAAAATATTGTCTTTGCAAACAGTTGGTTTGCGGGAGACTTTTCCGTAAAAGGCGTCCTTTTAACAGTTTGTATTTCCTGTGTACTTTTGGTTGGGTTGAAGAAAATAGAGCCTTGTTTCTTGTGCTTCAGTTGCTGGAAAAAATCATCACAAGCGTGTATTGGCGTCTAGAAAACTGAGAAAACGGGCGGGCACGTCTTGATTCAGAGGAAGGGCGTTCGTAGGAAACGCCCTCATAGGGGTTTTGAGAAAATTTAAAAAAAGGTAGCCTCTGATTGGCTGTTTTTCATCCAATCACTGGGCACCTAGTTAGCGACTCCGTAAATAATTTCAATACTACAGGTCAAATAAGACTGTTCCATCTTTTACTAGGGATTATTATTAATATTAAGTAGAATTATTAGTGTTAAATAGAAATACTTGACATACGGAAACACTGGACAGCTGTATTGACCTTATTAGATCTCATCAGCAGTGTATACCGTGATCTTTCTCGCTGGAGATCGAACTAGCAACCATAGAATGCAGAGTTGAAACTCTACCACTGCGCCAGTAGAGGAAATCATGGTATACACAACTGATAAGACCTAATAAGGTCGAAACAGCTGTTCAGTGTTTCCGTATGTCGCACGCAATACTTGCCGGATTTTCTGGTCATGGTAATTCTGTTTAGAATCGTTTATATTACTTAGCTATACTTGAAAGCATTTAACTATGTGTAAAGAAATGATTAAAATCAAATAAAGTTATTTGTATTTGATAGGAATACCTGAAACCACTTAACTGTGTGCAAATAGAACTATTAGAGTTAGATAGCAATAATAGAAAAAACATTTAATCTTGTAGAAACAACTGAATAATATTAAATAGAATTATTAGTGTTAAATAAAAATACATGAAGCCACTTAACTGTGAGGATACAAATGAGTTCTGATTCATTTAAAAATAATGTTACAAGCAAACTATTCGCTTACAAATTATATATATATATATATATATATATATATATAAACAGAATTTAGCATTAAATAACCAATGGTTGCTATGCCATAAAACAACACCAACCAACCATAATAGCTTCCCTAAAATATGGAAAGGTGGCATACAAACCTCAGATTAATCCATAAAAAATCCAAAATCAAAACCAATAATCTAATCATTTTCGTCTCTTTCTTTTTTGTAGAGTACAAATATCTTTCTTCATAGAACTTAAAAACACATAGACTATGGATATAAAACTACTTCTAAAAAATAAACCATTTATTCTATATAGACAATCTAAAGTTATGTGGAAGAATTGATGCAATTTGATCTGTGAGAATATATAATAAGGATATAGGGATGAAATTTGGAATAGAAAAATGTGCCAGGCGAATAATGAAAGGCGGAAAACGACACATAACAGAAGGGATAGACCTACCAAACCAAGAAAAAATTAGAACCCTCGGGAAAAAAGCAATTTACAAATACGTGATAATATTCGAAGCTGACACCATCAAACAAGTTAAGATGAAAGGAAAAATTTAAAAAGAGTACCTCAGGAGAACGAGAAAGCAACTCGAAACAAAACTATATAGCAGGAACTTATAAAAGGAATAAATACATGGGGTGTCCTCATCGTACTATATTCGGGACCATTTTTGAAGAACTTAAACAAATGGACCAAAGAACAAGAAAACTAAGGACCATGCATTAGGCCTTACACGCCAGCGATGACGTTGATGTGTCAAGGAAAAAACGAGGTAAAGGACTTGTCAGCATTGAAGATAGCATTGACGCATCGATACAACGACTTGAAGACTAGATAGAAAAACGCTGAGGAGGACTGGTTACAGCCACCAAAAACAACACTGACAACACCAGGACCAACAGAACAGAAATAACCAGAAAACAGAAACGGAAAAAAACTAATTCAATGGACGTTTTAAACGACTAATGAGCGACATCTCACACAAGAAAACGTGGACATGGCTAAAAAATGGAAACTTTAAGAGAGAAATTGAATCTCTTCTAATTGCAGCACAAAACATCGCCATAAGGACCAATCATATCAAAGAGAGAATACATAAGACGCAACAAAACAACAGATTTAAGTTATGTGGTGAGAGACAAAACGATCAATTACATAATAAGCGAATGCAGCAAACTAGCTCAGAAAGAGTATAAGAGTAGACACAACTGGGTAGACAAGGTGATCCACTGGGAATTGTGCAAGAAATTGAAATTTGACCATACGAACAAATGATACATGCACAACCCAGAATTTGTTCTGATGAATGAGATGCACAAAATTCTCTGAAATTTTGTAATACAGACAGGTCACCTTATCTCGGCCAGACGACAAGACCTCATAATAATCAACAAAAATAAAAGAAAATTTACAGAATTATGGACTTTGCTGTCACAGCGGACCACAATAAAATTGAAAGAAAGCGAAAATAATTATAAGTAACTCGACCTTACAAAAGAATTGAAAAAAACCCTTGAAGATGAAAATGACGGTGATACCAATTGTAATTGGTACTTTTGGCACAGTCACCAAAGGATTAATAAAAGGACTGGACGACTTAGAAATGACAGGATGAGTTGCGACTATCCAAACTACAGCATTGTTAAGGTCGAACAGAATACTGAGAAGAGTCCTGGAGACTTGAGGAGACTTGCTGTCACTCAAACTCCAGTGAAAGACTATTGGCTAACGCTAATGTGAAAAACTCTCAAGGAGCAAAATAATAATAATAATAATGACGAAGTATAAAGACCTGGTGCTCAAGATCAATGGTATGTAGTATATGTGTAAAGTAAGTAAAGTTGAAGCCGTAGTCAAGGGTGACCTGAAGGCTCCCTTTTCGATAGCCACTACACCGAGGTGTAGAGGAAGGCACTACTCCTTTCCCTGGATTGCTCCTCTTTACCCTTGATCCTTACCTGATAAGGCTGCGTGTTAAGCATGGTAGCATCAAGTACCATTTTTTGAGTCTTTGCTATGACTCGACCTGGGACTGAACGCAGGTATCCCAGGTCATTAGCAAACTCTCTAACCATTATTCCAATCCCGAAGTCAACGAAACTCAGACGCCAAAAAGGAATCAAGTCCCAAGCAACATCAATATATTCACTGTCCAGAAGACGGCCTTACTCAGAACAGTCTCGATACAATGGAAAATTCAAGTGACAACTTTCCTATACCAACTCAAGACCACAATTTTCACGCTGTTCTACTTAATGTAAAACAGGAAGTACAAAGGAAATAAAAATATAATCATTATTATTCTTATTGAAAAATATCTTAAAGTGTATGAAGCAAAAAAGTCTTTGATTCACTGAGCATGTGCAAAGGCCAATTTCATCGCCATTTTTGTTTGTCTGCCTCCTGCGTCAAATAAAACCCTCATCGATAAATCAATTTCTCCAAACATTGGTGCGTATTTTCGTTGGCAAGCTTAAAGTAGACACAATCTCTTGCTAAAAGCCGTTTACACACTTTACAAGAAATAATTAATAGGAAAGAGACTCTTAATGTTGTTTTTCTAGAATTATAGAAACTGTGTGGTATATAAACATTGAAAACATCAAAGAATTCATTGTTCGATGTTGTCTAGTTTTATTTTGAAGAATCTCCTTTACTGATATGAATTCGACTGAAGTTTGTTAGTCACCTCTGAATATCTTATAAACTATCTTGAAAATAAATGTTTTCCTTGACAAAATACAAAAATAAACACTCCGATACTGAAATTATGTGACGTCTTGTAAATTATTAGTCACAATACAAAGAGCAAAACCTTCAAAAATAAAGTAATATGTCAATTCAATTCTTCAAAAATAGTTTAAGGTAAAAAATATTCTCATTTCAGTTTAATGTGACATGATGGGTGGCATTAATTTCTGTGGGTGTGGGTGGCAGTCAGAGGATCCCTTTGTTTTGGCACGAAACCCACACAAAGAGCTTGCGCGTGAGATCTCCAACAAGACCGGAAGAGGACGAGGGAAGGAAGGTCCCAGAAACAGTCGGCAAGAGAGAGCAAGAAAAAGAAGGTCAGTCAAGAGATGAAAGCGGGGCAGAGAGGAGACCAGTCAACAGAAGTCAGAAAGGCGACAGCTAACACCTGTTGACCTACAGATACCGGGTTGGGCAACGCGAGAAGATAAGTCAGCATTGCAAGTGGCTTGTGGGTGGTTCGCTCGAGTACACGCTCGCGTTAGCCCACAGAAACATAGAATGCACAAAAGCGTCACCGACTTCTCCCTTCTTGCGTTTGGAGCTAACCCAAGCCCGTGATTGTTTGTTCTTCTTTTCTTCCACCCTCTCGGTTGTGTATTTTATGTGTTGGTAAAGGAATGTGAAATACCCCTGGCCAGAAATGAGAAAAACCACTACACGATTCAAATGGCCATGAGTAGTTTGGTTGGTTGAGATAGTGGGGGTCGGCCAGCGGTGTATTGTCACATTAATATCTTTTACTAATTACATCATTTACATTTAAAGGGCACTAGTGACGTAATGGTCATCATTGCATGAAATGGCTTCGGCCACCATATAACATAGTTAAGTGATGAGACAGAGACCTGATGCGAGAGAAATTTGTGAATGATTTGAACAGTAGAAAAATAATCGGCTGGGATTTTAGAAGAATAAAATCTGTACATTGATTATAGAAGTATGATACAATGTATTGTCAAAATGGAAAAGCAGCAAGAAATGTGGTTTAATTTTTGGCTTGGCAGAAAAATGAAAAATATGATAATTGTTTTTTTAACCAGAAAGAGGAAGAAAAGAGAGAAAGCTAAAATATCTATTTTGATTGTACAAAAAGAGTCATCGGAAGACAGCTAGCCAAAATAATTATAAGGGTCAGAGAAAGGGTCAATCATGACCCAGGTGCAGATATGATTGCACGGGAGCATTTCAGATCCAGAGAAATAGACATTCTTTCCTTCGGAAGACTGGGTAATTTGCTTGTATAATATACGCCCACTTGAAATAAAAAAATAATTATATAAACCAGGATTTTTGTCGCAGAGAGCAGAAGCCAGAGAGAAGAGACACAACAGTTGGCAGAGTGAACCCCTAACGCACTGCACCTGAGCCTAGAGTCAGACCTTCTGAGACAGAGAAGCGAAAACCACGAATTAGTAACAGGGACCTGACGAATGAGAATTAATAACCGAATCGAAAACTGCTAAGCGACTTGGCTTTTCGAAAAGTTGTGCCGACTGCTAAAATTAGTCAGAGAAAGAGAAAAGGCCAGGTCTCTGAATAACATTACTTCACTCAACGGGATAGGGACTTGTATTCACTTTTAAAAACTGACTTGATTTTTTTTTTTTTGAAAAGGGTCTTTGTTTTTGTTTTTGCTTTTGTTTTGTTTTTGTTTTTTGTTTTTTGTTAACAAAACATTTTATTAAATATTGAACACCCCAAGTTCGCTTTGTCACTGGCCTTTCGACTTCAATTTATTTTTCTTTAAATGATCAACCCTGTCGGATTTATTTGGGGATTGGCGATTAGTGACTTCACTTATCTGGATCTAAAAACATAAGGTGGGCAGATGGCCGGACACGCCTAGGTTCAATCCCTCATTAAAGCAGTGAGCCGTCGATGATCTAGGTGGTCGACTGGTTGACACCCTATTTCCAATCCTGGGTGAGGCTGTTCCACGTAGCTCTAATACACTTGGGAAGGATAAGAATCCATTTATTCTTCTCTAGCTATGGATAAATAGTAGGGTAGACAGCACTCTTTAATCACAGTATTGCAATCGATCTAAAAGATGGAAAAATCTGAATTCAAACCAGTTGCCATCAACTAAAATAAATGGACCTTGTGACACCTTCTGTTTATCGTGAAGAAGTTGGGGGAATACGAGGATTATTTACTAAATAAGATGAACATTTCTAAGTTGGGTGAATACGAGGATTATTTACTAAATAAGATGAACATTTCTAAGTTGGGTGAATACGAGGATTATTTAATAAATAAGATGAACATTTCTAAGTTGGGTGAATACGAGGATTATTTACTAAATAAGATGAACATTTCTAAGTTGGGTGAATACGAGGATTATTTACTAAATAAGATGAACATTTCTAAGTTGGGTGAATACGAGGATTATTTAATAAATAAGATGAACATTTCTAAGTTGGGTGAATACGAGGATTATTTACTAAATAAGATGAACATTTCTAAGTTGGGTGAATACGAGGATTATTTACTAAATAAGATGAACATTTCTAAGTTGGGTGAATACGAGGATTATTTACTAAATAAGATGAACATTTCTAAGTTGGGTGAATACGAGGATTATTTAATAAATAAGATGAACATTTCTAAGTTGGGTGAATACGAGGATTATTTACTAAATAAGATGAACATTTCTAAGTTGGGTGAATACGAGGATTATTTACTAAATAAGATGAACATTTCTAAGTTGGGTGAATACGAGGATTATTTAATAAATAAGATGAACATTTCTAAGTTGGGTGAATACGAGGATTATTTACTAAATAAGATGAACATTTTTAAGTTGGGTGAATACGAGGATTATTTAATAAATAAGATGAACATTTCTAAGGAGTTTGATAACTGGAAGTTCTTTGTACAGTTGCATTGTTTTTTTTTTCAAGAAATCACTCAGCGTCACTTTCTTTACTAACCATTGCGTTTGAAATTTTTTTTTTTCTGTACGGGAGAGTCAGTGTATTTCAACTCAATGGATTATCTTTTCGACTCGGTATCGTAGTGATAAACCTATGTTTATCTCATTTGTAAACATTTTTGACTATGCTTCGCCATATGCATAACTCGTTCTGTAAATTTCATAAGGATTGCATTTCTTAATCACTAAAATTTGATAACAGACCTCTGTTCACTCCAAGTGCACTGTTTGATTTACCAAAATGTTGAATAGCCTCAAAACAAATATTTTGCGAGATTGAAATATTTTTTGCCATAAACCAATTCCAAAAAATGCAGAGTTTACATTTATGGGGGAAAAATTATGGGGGAAAAGATTTTGCTTTTTAAAAAAAATCGTCTTACTAATTGAATGACCCTCGTACATATAACAGGTCCCTACTATGTAAAAAAAAACTTACATATTGGATGACCCACGTAGATTATTTACGTTTTGTAATCTTTTCATTTTATTTTAACATAGTTCTGTGTGCTGAATTGCTTTTGATAAAATGAACACTAAATCATTTTCTAATGATTAATTTTAACAACAAAATGTTTGTCACTGAGTTATAGAATCGAATAATTATCTGTCGAGAAAGTGTCTCAAAATAAACCGATTTCTGAAAAGTCATCGTAAAGCCTAAAGACTTTTTATTTAACATCCAATGTTTCTCGTCAATTGGGGAAGATTTAGCAATTTGACAAATCACGAAAATGATTCGACAGAAAGGAACCGGAAAGTTCAAAAGTTCAAAGTTCAAACATAACCTAAAGAAATTGAATTCTTATCCAATAAATCAATAAAGACACATGAGTAATCTCTGATCGAAGAAAATGAAGTTCGATTTGAAGAAATTGGCAAATGAATGACGCCATAATTAATGTAAAAGTTTTAATGAAACTAATTTATAATTTAATTTGTCATAAGTTCGAAATGTTATTTTGGACAAAAGGAGGATGTTATTATGGGAAAATCACCAACTATTCGTCAGACCTGATTATTGATCATGTCTAAATGTTCAATTCTGTTGTTCGATTCTTCCGGATTCTTTGAACGCTTCGGTCAGATCACGAAAAAGATAATTGTTCGATTACATAAGAGAAATACAAATATTCTATATCTCCGTCTTTTTACACACACACACACACACACACACACATACAAACATTATATGTTGCTCTTACATCCACTTCATCTCATTTTAAATTTACATATTTATAGAGAGAGAGAGAGAGAGAGAGAGAGTGCGTATGACACGGTGTTTATGTATGGATGTGTTTATGTGTGAGTGCACAGATGTGAGAATGCATTTTTCTTTTCATATATGTGTGTAATTATGTGTATAGTTTTTTACTTTCATCCTTCCTGTACTTTATAGAATGTACTTTATAGAATGGCTTTTACTAAACTGAATAAATAGAGTACAAAACAGATAAAAGGCCCTACGGATTCTTTTTTTCAATTCAATTTCTTTTTATTTTTTTTTATTTTTTTTTTATTTTATTTTTTTTTTTTTTAAATTTCGGAGTGCTAATTTCTCAGTTTACAAATGTCAGGAAGAATATACTGCTGAGATGATTTGAAAAATATGTTGCATTAGATTTTTTGTGTCAAAAGTAATAAAACTTTTTCTCTTCTAATAAGCATCAATTTACAAGAAAATATATTTATATTCTTTATAAATATTTTCTTTTTCATATATAATTCTTTTGGTACATAGTATTCATTTTCTTTTTAAAAAGAACCGATTTAAAAGCGGCCTTCAGTGACACATGTGAAAATGTAAGGAATAATTAAATTTAAAATAGATCTGAGTCTACCTGTTTGTCATGAAAATCAGCATTCAAAAGTGTGACTTTTTTCAAAACTGTGACTTTTTCAAAATTGTGACGTTTTCCTGAATTCAAATACCGGCAACTAGTTTAGTCACCGGGTGGCTTCCTTCCACCCCTACCCAAACACTCGAAACTAAGAAACAAGTCTATCACTTACCGAAACTACAATAATCACTGATTGCCATTTTGTAGACATAAATTGTTGTGAACTGAAATTTCCAAGATGAGAATTTAATTTGTTTATTCCAACAACCACAAAACATGGACGAACAAAAACTTAAAAGAGAAAATACTGATGTAAAACTTTTTTTTTATTTTCTTTTATGAAAAAAAGGAAAAATTTCAATGGAAAACACAACTTCAAGAAACGGCTGTAAAAAAATTTGAAAATCAAAAAATGAAATAAAAAATACTTATAATCTGAAAAATATGACTTGTGTCTCTTTGTCTAAAATTCAGTAGAATTTGCACAAAATTCTAAGGTTTCGTATTGTTTCCGTTTGTTAGCAAAATATTTCAAATTAATGAATTACGTAAATTGGTAAATTTGGAGAAAAGGTAAAATACGCCATGTCTATTAACGTAAAAATGAATTTAATGAATAAGTAAATAAATCTTCCCTTTCTAATTATATGTGAAACAAATCATCGCTTTCTAAAAGTTTTAAAAATGATGATCGTCCTTTATCAATAGTAACTGTCTTACTAACTTATGTAACTTGTGATTACTTAAAATTAATACAAGAATTAATTGCATTTCAGGGAATGAAAATCGGATAATGTTGGATTAATATAATTTACAATCATGGATAAACTTAACAATTCTTAAAATTTCTATTGAAATCGTGCCAAAAATAGCAAAGCCTTAATTGTATGGACTGATTGACGGACATTTGGTGAATTATTATAAAAACAAATGAATAAAATAGTTATTTAAAATCTTTCTACGAAGTTAGAGATGAATACATTTTCAATTAAACTTGAAAGTTTATCAAATAGAAAAATACTTAATTGTTCAGATTGCAAATAATCTAACTCTTAAAACGTGTATAAAAAAAAAATTTGAATTAAAATCTTAACATTTTATTCTTCCAACAAGATATCATTTTTAATGATTAAAATATGGCAATTTTTAGCCTGTTTGTTGTTTAGGCTTTTGGGGGTTTAAAAAAAAAAGTGTATGAATTAGAAATGAAAGAAAATGCTTCCAAAGTTTTAAATAAATCTCATTTTTAATTCATTTCAGTACAAGAATCAAAATTTGTAAATTGTTTTTGTAAATCTTATTTTGCTTCAATTTTTGCTTTTATCCAGAAATAAATTTATCAACTTGTACAATTTGTATTTTTTTTATTTTCGATTTATCTATTTGCATCTTTCCATGTAAAAAAAAGATCTTTACCAATATTTTCTTGAGTGAATCTTAATTGACTGAACGAATCTTAACAAAACTCTTATCAATATTTCTTCCCTAATATCAAGAGGCGCGCTTACCGTAACTTTTATCGTAAAAAATGGAATTTAAATGCTGAACAAAACTGCTTGTATTTCATTTTATGCGAACTCCTTTAGAAGAGGCCTGAATCGATCTCTTCTCCTTCCCAACTATAGGTAGGACAGACTGGGTTCTCTAGTCTTGATAAAGTAATCAGTTTAGGAAAAAGACAATTCTCTATTCAAACTAGCAGAACTCTGCTTAAAAATTGACCTTGGATAGAAGTTGAAGAAATCTATAAATGCTTACCAAAGCAAGAAATACAACGGTTCTTCATTATTCGTAATATTTTGTTCCAAACAAGTAACAGCAAGATCATCTGATTATATGCTTTTTTACTCCTCTGTTGGGCTCCAAACCAACGAATAAATACTTTCCTTAGAAAGGTCAGAATCCGCAATCGTTGGTAGCTGATTATTATTCAAAGCATTTTACTTCTAAAACTACCGGAGTTACCGGACTTATTAAGTAGAGATACGGGGATTAACTGTCGCCTTGTTAAGTGACATTAATTATTCCAGTTGCAATTGCTCGACGAAAGCCGGAGTTTTGCACCATTACGAACGATTATACTGACACCTACGCACCCCAATACATGGGCATAATGATTAGCGAACTAAATTAGTGTGGTAAAGTTTCACTGGGTGTCGATACTTATAGCTATGAGCCGCAACTAAATCAACCTTATTAGATAATAATGCCCCCTGTGCGTTTAGGATTTCATCGTGCTTTATTTTTCACCCACTATACAAATACATTCACATCTATCAATCTATCTATCTTTCCCTCTCTCTCTCTCTCTCTCTCTCTCTCTCTCTCTCACTATATATATATATATATATATACATGGTCATCTACAGACAGACTGTTTCGTTGTATCACAACTCTTCAGTTTGGCTAAACACACGAGATGCTTAAAGTTGAGTTCGAAACCCTGCTGACTTTACGTCTGTCGGATATCTTACTTCAGATCCATCGTCATTCTCAACGTTAATGAAGGAATTATTTTCCGATTTGGTTTGGTTTGGTTTGGTTTGGTTTTATGGCACATCAAGCATTGTAGTTTATTAATGCCCAATCCATTTTTGTACTTATAAACAATTCTATTTCAAACAATTCAGTTTAGTATAAGTATAGTTTTTTGTTTACACACTGTTAGATGTCAAAATATTTCTATTTCAAACAATTCATTTTAGCATAAGTACACAATTTCAATGTTAAAAACAGTTCCATTTCAAACAATTCAGTTTAGCATAAGTACACAGTTTAGTTCTATTTGACCCATAGACAACACCCTATCAGGTGCTACCCCTCCAGGCCCGAGTGAACTTGGGAGCGATGGCAATGAAGGGGTACTCCGCATTCTAGCATTACGGGAAATTCATCATCAGATTGTTAAGGATACTGTTGGACGGTGTCTTATCCCTCTGCAGAGAAGCAGTTGATATATTCTACAGCCTCAACCAACTGGGCAAGAATTTTTTACGTATACCGTTGTACATATACGTGATCGGCTACCGGGAGTGCTCAATTCTTGAGAAGAGCTATTGCGTTTCAGTAACCGGCAAATTCCCCACTTGAGTACTCAACCTACGGTACTATATATATATATATATATATATATATATCCTTATTTGCTCGCTTGTTTGTTACCTATGGACTCTAAAGCAAATGAGTTAATCTTGATTAAACTTAGCCTGTGAATTCCTTTCACTTCAAGGAGAGTTTGTTTTAGTTTGTTGGTGGGGTCGGGGATGGTGTTATCTTGTCACTCTCAAAGGTGGGTACTAATATTTTAATGTAAAATTATCAGGCAAAACTAATTTGTCCAGAAAGTAAATGATATGGTGAGGGAGTGTACTGAAATTTTACGAGAGTATATTCCTCAGAAAGGATTTAATCAACCAAAAGACTACATCTTGATGAAACTTGGAATGTGAACTCCTTTGACCTTAAGGAGTATTTTAAAGGTATCTTCTTCCGGAATATTTTAGGTAAAAATTAATAATAAAGATCTTATTTTGTCCAGAAAGCAAAACTGCCAGAACAATGCTCTACTCACGAAGGCAGAGTAATGTGAAAGAAAAAAAAATCATAGAACAGAACTCATTCGTAAAGAAAGCAAATAGAATAAATTTTTGTTAAACTAAATGTGCACTGGTGTATTATTTTTATGCCGGGCAATACGGGCTTCTTTATATAAATTTGAAAAACTCAACAAACTGTCATTTGGCTATTATAGATTTATTTCAGCTGCCCACTCAATAAAACAAACCAGCTTCTTCAGATAACCATCACACAATGGAGAGATTTTTTTTATATAAGTCATTCAAAAAAAAAAAACGTGGGGGGTGGGGAGACATGAGCTAGAAGTGTCAAAAACGGATGTTATGTCAGTGGTTTTTACACAACTCAAAAAACCCTCAGCAACAAAAATCTTGTCAAAAATTAGTCTATTCTGTTTTAAGAAAAAAATCTGTTTATTTATTTATTAGGGAAAACGTAGCGATAAACACCATTACTTATATCAAACTTATCTTATTCAGTTATTTTTTATTGGTTTTATTCGATTTCCATTTAGAATCAAAATTTAGTCTTTATTTAATTTCTTAATAGTTCTATATTTTTATTCTGAATACTGCCATTACCGTTATTATCATTAATATTGTTATAACTATTAATCATTAATAATTCTATTAATAATAAAGTAACTATAATTACAATGATTGCTAATTTATTATTATTATTATTATTATTACTCCATAAGAGGTTTTTTCACATCAGTGTTAGTTGATGGTCTTTCACGGGAATCTGAGTGATAACAAGTCTCTTCAAGTCACCAGGACTCTCCTCAGTATTCTGGCTGATATTAGTAGTTTCCATTCATCCTTTTATCTCCAAGTCTTCCTATTCGTTTATTAATCCTTCGATGACTGTACCAAAAGCGCCAATCACAATTGATATAATTGTCACTTTCATGTCCAACATCTTTTCAGTTCCCTTGCAAGGTCGAGGTACTTATTCTTCTTTTCACTTTCTTTAAATTTTACTCCCTGGTCAGCCAGAACAGCAAAATTTGGAATTTTGCAAATTCTCTTTTTTTTTTTTTTTGCTTTTCCTTTTATTCTTTTTTTTTTTTTTTTTTTTTTGATTATAAGGTCTGGTCGTCTGGCCGAGATTAAGTGTGCCGATGTCAAAATCCCTGAGGAAATTGTGTCATTCACCTGGACTGATGTTGGGTTGTGCATATACCATTTGTTCATATGGTCAAATTTAAATATCTTGCACAATTCCCAGTGGATCATTTTACCCACCCAGCTGCGTCTAGTCTTATTATTATTATTATTATTATTATTATTACTCATTAGAGTCTTTCACATCAGCGTTAGCTGATGGTTTTTCACTGGAGTTTGAATGACAGCAAGTCTCCTCAAGTCTCCAGGACCCGTCTCAGGATTCTGACCGTTCTTAGCAATGTTGTCGTTTGGATAGTCTCTACCTGTCCGCCAATTTCCAAGTCTTCCAGGCCTTTCAATAATCCTTTAGTTATTGTGCCTCACGCACCAATCACAATTGGCACAATCGTTACTTTCATGTTCCATAGCTTTTTCAATTCTCTAGCAAGGTCGAGGTACTTATCCTTCTTTTCACTTTCCTTCAGATTTATTCTGTGGTCCACCGAGACAGCAAAGTCGACAATTTTGCAGATTCTCTTTTTTTTTTTTTTTTTTTTTTTGTTGATTATTATAAGGTCTGGTCTTCTGGCCGGGATTAGGTGATCCGTTTGTATGATAATGTCCCATAGGAGTTTATGCGTGTCATTTTCTTGGACAGGTACTGGCTTGTGCATATACCATTTATTTGTATGGTCGAATTAGAATTTCTTGCACGTTTCCCAGTGGATCACCTTGCCCACCCAGTCGTGTCTCATCTTATACTCCTTCTGTGCTAATTTGCTGCATTCGCTTATTATGTGATTGATCGTTTCGTCTCTGTCACCGCATAGCCCTACATTTACTGTTTTGTTACGTCTTATCTATTCTCGCTTTCATATGATTGGTTCTTATGGCGTTGTCCTGTGCTGCTATTAGGAGGGATTCCGTTTCTCTCTAAAGGTTTCCTTTTCTTAGCCAGGTCTATGTTTTATGTTGTTTATTAAACGTTTAAAGCGGCCATAGAGTTGTTTTTCCTCCCATTTTTGTTTCCTAGTTGTTGTCATTCTATCGTATATCGTGTTGTCCGTATCGTTTCTGATGGTTGTAATTAGTCCTCCTTCGTGTTTTTCTATGTAGTCTTCGAACCGTTGTATGGATGCGTCAACGCTGTCTTCGATGCTGGTAAGTCCTCTTCCTCCCTCTTTTCTAGATACATATAGTCTGTCAACGTCGTCTCTGGGGTGTGATGCCTTATGCATGGTCATTAGTTTTCTTGTTCTTTGGTCCATTTGTTTATGTTCATTTCTGGTCCACTTAAGAAAGGGTCCCGAATATCTAACTAGGGGCACAGCTCAAGTATTTATTCCTTTGATGAGGTTTTATTATTATTATTATTATTATTATTATTATTATTATTGCCAATAATATCAATAGTAATACTGATACCAATTGTTTTATCCTACTATTGTCATCACAATCAATTTTTCAATTATTAAACCTTTTTCATGAGTTTAAATCTATTTTTATGGCTGAATTTAAATATGAGTCCATAACGTTTATTACGTCCGTTTTTGACACTAATTCTCGCCCATGTCTTTTTGTTCCTCCCACACACATTTTTTTTTCTTTGTAACGAGGAAGAGACCTTTGAAAAAATATAAAATACTTTTTCTCTCCATTGTGTGATGACTATCTGAAGAAGTTGGTTTTTCTCATAAAATGGGGGCAGCTGAAATAGATTTACAATAACCAAATGACAGTTGAGTTTTTCGATTATAAGGAAATTTGCTCTGTAAGAAATTTATATATTAATTATTATGCACTGAGCACTCCTGGAGATTTATAAGAATTTTCTCTTATATTCTCAAATAAAATCATTCCCAAGTCATCTTACACACACACACACGATCTCACCTACTGTAGAGAATTGACATGAAGACCTTTAGCAAATTCTTATTATTTCGTCATCATTCGTTTTTTACTTCAATAATGGTTCTTATTTAATAGACAATCCAGCAAAGAATAGCAAATTCGGCTCATGTGCAGCAGAAGACTTGAAGAGTTAGCAATTTTGGTACCAGCACCAAGGGACGAGTAAGTAATCCTAAGAATTTATAAACGAGTAATTTAATCAACGACAGATTAAGGTTTGGTTTCGTTTGGCTTGGTTTGGTTTTATGGCATATCAACCATTGTAGGTTATTTAAAGCTGAATCTATTTTTATATATTTTTTATGTTTATCCAGTTTTATTTCCCCCAATTCAGTTTAACATAAGTACAACGTTTAAATGTCAAAATAGTTCTATTTTAAACAATTCCATTTAGCAAAGTACTGTTTAGTTCTATTTGACCCATAGATAGGAGGACCCTATCAGGTGCTAACACTCCTGGTCAGAGTGAATCTAGGAGCGATGCCAATAAAGGGGTACTCCGCATTCCCCAAAGCTCCAGCATTACTGGAGCGTCACTACCAGATTTTTAAGTGTCATATCCAGGAAACTCATCGGGGACTCTTACCCACCCCCTACAGAGATGCAGTCGTTATATTCTCCAGCCCCAGCCGACTGGGCCCGATAGATTAAGGGTGGATTAAGATAATACATTGCCTTCAACTTCATCTTAGAATTGTTGAAAACAAAAAATAACAAAATTAAAGTTAATTCTTAAATTATAAGAATTAGTTAGAAAGAATTTATAGCTCCAACTAATTATTCTAGGGGGGTGTCCTCGTGGTGTAATGGTTAAAGCGATGGACTGCGGAATCGTAGTAAGCGAGTTCGTACTCCAGTCGCGCTATTATGTTCACTTTCGGGCAAATACCCTTGGAAAAGGTATGACACCCTTATCCTCCCAGCTATGGGTCAAATAGTACCACTACTGTTCTTCTATGAGAATGACTTAGGCATTAAATAACCAACAAAGGTTGATATGCCATTAAACAAAGAAACCAAACCGAACTGATTATTCTATTCTGAGATTGAACGGAAATCAACGAATTCAGAATACGAATCATTCAATAAACAAGATGTATTTTGCATAAGGATTTGGCACAATTGCACCTTTTTTAAGGAAATCAATATTGATGTGTCCTTCCATTTCCCCAAACACTATCACAGCATGACTTTCTTTACTGACCACTACACTTGAGAGTCAGTGTGTTTCCACTCCATAGACTGTCTTTTCGATTCACGCTCATAATGGGAATACTAAAACGTACTTCTCCATACACATCACACATTCCTCTGTAAATTTCACATCGTTTGCACTTCTCAACCATCAAAGATTTGGTGACATACCTCTGTTCATAGCCTAGAGTACTCTGTTTTAAATATACTTGCAAGATTCCAAACAATGCAGAGTATATATTTATAGGAAAAAATTACTTTGCCCTTTCAAAAAAAAAAATTCTTATTTATTGAATGACCTTGGATATATATTGTTCCTTGATTTTTCAGTATAAATTCAATATTTCAAGGAGCTTGAATCTTTTGTCTTTTTTACGAGACAGATGAGATCAATTTTTATTCTTATCATTTTCTTAGCGAACCAGAAAAATTTCTGACAGTTAACATTTAAAGAAAACTATACTTGATCTTTGACAAAAGTACCCATTTTAAAACTAATCTGGAATCAATGATAGAAATCGAAGATCGATAAAACACGATTTGATTTTCTCTCTCTCGCTTTCTCTCTCTCTCTCTCTCTCTCTCTCTCTCTCTCTCTCTCTCTCTCTCTCTCTCTCTCTCTCACTACTTTTTCTTTTGCTGCCAGCTCTCATTTCCCACCCCCACAAAAATATAAATCCCATAAATATCAATTTAGGCTCTGTGCAAGGGTCAATGCTCCTTGATTGTAAACTTGCTACATAACGTCTGGCTATATTTACGACTTGATTTGCGTTCTTTGTTTACTTTCACTATATTTGTTGATCATTCATTTTTATTCTAAGATGATTGACATCTTTAAGTTTTCGTCCCCCTCTTCGTAACTTTTTTATTTTTGTTTTTGTCTTCTCTCAATTAATTATATTCTTATGCGACAAGATTTTGTCTTCCATTGTCCGGACAAATTTTCTGTTTATTTTCTTCAATTTTCTCTTCTTTCCTTCCTATCCCAGTCATTCCTTTTCTTTTTGCTGACTTGATCCAATTTAACGTCGCTTCATCGGCGTCAAAACAATATTCCACTTCACATACATGACTGCGCATTTTGTGGCAAATTAGAAAGGTTCTTTAACACTTCAGTTTCTTATCAACTTTTGCTGAAGAATTCAATGGTAGAGTAATGGATTAAAGGTGGCACAGTTGTTTAAAATAAAACTTTTTTCTATCTCACATCTCACAACTTCTTTGAAACACTTATCAGTGTATCAATAATTATTCTTTGTTATTGCAGCTTCAACTACAGATGAAGAAGATGAGGAAATGGAGGAGGATGAAGAGGAGGCAAGGAAGGGGGATGAAGATGAGGAAATTGAGGAGGATGAAGATGATGGTATTTTGTCATAATTGCTTTCATCCTTCTAGTTTCCAGTGAGTTTTGCCAAGAAATCAACTGGCAACAAGGATTTCAATGTTTGAACACTCTCCTCAGTATTCACTGTGATGTTGTCTCGATGGTTTTAATTGCTTCCTAAATTTTGAAAAGCTATTTCCAATCTATTCTACAAATAATGATAGAAATATTTATATTCTACAATATTTACCAAAATGTTCACTACCAATCAGTTTCAGTTCGTAAAATTCTGCAGTGACGACACACATTACTTAATAGGTTTTCTTCTTTGTTTATAATAATTAAATTTCCCCTCCTACCCTAGATTGGGTGATATGATTTCAAGATAACGAAATATCTTAATTTTCCCGCCGTACCGTTAATGGGGCAAATAATACACTGTATCTCCTGAAGAGAGGTAAGATCCAAAAAAGGGGGGTTGTTATGAGTATGAGTTTGAATTGTATCTGATACTAAGCTCCACTTCAAGAGAACCTCTACTTCTGGAGAATAGGGAATACTCCTTCATTGAAATTACTCCCAGGTCCACTCTGACTCGAAGTTGTAGTACTTGTTAGGGTCCCTTAGTTTAAAATCATTCGTATTCGATATGAATACTTGATTCCATTTAATTGTAAATCATTTTTTATTTAGATTAGTTATTTAAATTTATAATTGTTCAAGGATTATAACAATTGAGAAGCAGGGTACTATAAACCTTATCAGCGATAATGGTACGAGTTTTGCTTCTTTAGTTTTACCGGCCCTCGCAGAATCCCTATTGGATAGCCTTGAGCAAACAACGGGAGGCATTGGCCTCTACGTTAATGCAAATAAAACAGAAATCAAGTGTTTAAAATAAAAAGGAGCCATCTCCACTCCATCTCCAGGTTATCGATCGTATGGAAGTCTGATCTGTCCAATGAAATAAAACGGAATTTCTTCTAAGCTGAAGCAGTGTCCATACTACGAGATGGATGCACCTCGTGGTCGCTAACAAAGCACACAGAGAAAAAGCTAGATTGGAACTACACAAGAATGTTGCGCTCAAACAGTAGCTATACGGCTACCTACTTCCCATCTCACAAGCCATTCAAGTAAGACGAACAAGGCATGTAAGGACACTGCTGGAGAAGCAAGGACAAACCTATAAGCTAGGTTCTCTTATGGACTCCAACACAGGGACACACGAGTGTTGGCCACCCAGCAAATACATTAACTCTGTGAGGACACCTGATGTAGCCAAGAGAATCCGCCTTCAGAGATGGGTTGAAAGATGAACTGTAAGAGAGAGAGAGAAAAAGAGAGAGAGAGTCATGGGAATGTGCAATCAGTGTGACTTGATGATGATGATGATGATGATGATGATGATGAAGGATTATTAGTTGTTACTTGAAACTATATATTTGTGTGCAAACAAATAATTTTTTTCAGATAGAAATGATTACTTGAAACCATAAATTATAATATTTGATAAGAATACTTGAAACCATATGATTATTAGAATTAGATAATTGAAACCATACAACTTTATGGAAATTATTTGTATTAGATAGGAATACTTGAAACCATACAACTGTGTACAAAACATACAAAAATATAAATGTTCTTTAAACGGGAAGTCCTAACCTCCAGACTTGAAATAACCCTAGATGGATTAAAATGCCGTTAAAATCAGTCAATCAATCAAATTAATTTTTATGTTCACTAAAACAGCTGTCTAATCTCCGATAATGCTATTCACTAAAGATTCAAACACACGTTCTTTGCACAGTTTTATTTTCTCTGCTAATTTGCCATTTCCACTTATTTTCTTCTCGTATATTAGCGTGCTGGAATAGCGGACCATTGTCAATGAGTTTGGTTCTCATTAGTTAACCCATATTTCTGGCCTTGTGTCCAACTTATATAAGCTTTTTAAATTATCTGTATATCTCCATGGTGGCTTGTAGTAACCTCAGTCTATTTTCATTATTATAGTCACCAATATTATTCTTGATAGGCCTCACATTTTTTATTATTGCATTCGCATAATTCATTCTATTTTATATTATCATCATCATTAGCATCATTAAACACATAATGACCAAAACATTTTTTAAGTCAGAAACGTTGATTGAAGATAAGCAAAATGCTCTTTGATATGCAAAAGGTGTGAATTCTCTTTTTAAATATTTCTTGAGAAGATTAGACATTTAAAACTTTTGATTTAAAAAAAAATCCCTCTCACACAATGTTGATTTAAATGTTAGATATCGTATGACAGACAAATGCAGGGGAACATTTATAAATAAATACGAACATAAAGACATAAAATAATGAGATATAAAATGTAAAGATATCAACTACCCGATAATCAAGTAGGCAAATATCTTATACTTCTAAATTCTTCCGATAGAGTCAGCTCTCTTCATAAACAAGTATTCATAATTTGCAGTGAAAGTTCTCAACACAATATAAAATACACTATGATTAAAAAAAATCATTAAACACTTTTCTTTGCAGTCGCCTTTTTTTTTTTCTGATGAAGTAAATATTGATACTTTTGTCTCTTGTTTTCTCTGTTGATATTTAATCAATCATTTTTGGAAAAATCAGCCAGAATTAAATTCGAAAGTGTCTCAAGATTAAGACATCAGAATGAACATCGAAAAAACTGTTCTAGCTTTAACAAAATTCAACCATGTTTGACCACAATCATTGCCAAAAGTCTCCCTAAACCACAAAATTCACAACAGGATGTCTATTCTTCTTGCTTATCTATCAGGTTGTTGCACATTGACCCCGCCTGAGCTGTCAAAGTATGAAATGCTCCTGAGTAAATAACTGGTGCATCCGGTCGAAGGTATCAAGGGGATAACCTTGACTGTCGACAGATTGAATTGAGTGGACGTAAAACAATAATATAACTCGGTGCACAGGATGTTCGAGTTAGTTGGATAGAAGATGCTGGAATGAGGACCATGTCCTAGAGAGGCTGGGCCACCACGCCTCTGGTTGAGCATCCCAGGAGAACGGGAAAGAAACGCTGTTATGGCCATAAGAGTGGGGGTTAATATGTTGCAGTTCTGTTCAGTCTCCAACTCACCTCTCACACAGTAAAACCTTTAGTGACCCTTTCGAACCCTTTCAAATAAAGTGAGAGGTATATTTTTCAAAGAACTGTGTCCGCTCGTCTTTATTGTGTTGAATATGTTTCTGCATGCATATGTGTATGTATAGTTGGTTGTAACTATACAACAAGGTTCATAACTAATAAACGTTAATCAAAAATATAATTGTATCGGAAGTGCAGAGGTAACTAAATGGTTAACTGCACAAAACAAAATGGTGACCAATCTAGAGAAGGACAGGTCTGAATTTAAAACTGAAGTGAATCTTCTTGAGTTAGTTTGATGCAAACTTTTCCTTCCAGCAATTCCAGTTGCCAAGTTGATTCCGGTACTTATAGCTTCCTGAAATATACAACTGACAGCACCGTACTGAATTCTCGGCAGGCCTAAAAAAACGAAAAAAAAATCTCCCTACGACACTGCATTGTACAAATGGATAAGAAAATAAAAAGAATTGTTTTGAATTGGATTTTCTTAATTCATTTTATTAAATTGCTCTTTCATAAATTCTGTCAAATCTGGTAAAAGGCTTTTTAAACAAAGCAAATATTAATATATTTTTATTTATATAAAGGAAAGAGTTTTGCTGTTGAGATAGTTGCATATTTCCCAGAAGCACCTGACTTAGAAATTTTGCCCAATAATACCTTCCTGACCCTACCACTTTATATTTAACCTTGTACCAAACGTTGGTAAATTTAGTATCCATATTAGTAGACAGTTTGATTAGAGCGATGGTTAGAAAGCTCGTATAACGTAAAATGCTCATTGAGCGCTTTACAAAAATACTTACACTCATTAAGGATCTCACTTCCATACTATCTAGATTTCTTTTTACTTTCTTTCCTCTCCTTCAACGACAAGGTAACGAAAAACTCCGGATGGAGAATGAATATACGACCTCAAATCTTTTAATCTTTGCTTTTATAGTCTACCTCTTGAACAAATCTTCACCATAGCCGATCGCCCATTGTAGGAAAAATACAGAAGTGAAATGGTCTGATTTAAACTGCTTGTTACATCGTCTAGGGTTATTCTATGCCAAGAGGTTTGAGAATCGCATTCATGGTACGTTCTTATTTACATTTTTTGTGTTGTTGTTTCTTAAGAGATTTTTGTTTCTTTGTTTTTGTCTTTTGCACACTGTCTAATCTGATACAAATAATTTTCAAATATTTGACCGGTAAATAAGACTCTGATAGGTACTACAAATCGAGGTTTGAGTAGACCTGAGAGCAATGGGAATTAAGTGGTACTTCATACACATGAAATTTACAGAACTGGAGCCAAACCATCAGATGCTGTTAAATTTCATACCCAGGACACACCGTTCTTTTGATGTGGATAGTATTACCCCTCTGCAGGGAGTACAGTCAGCGTATTCTAAGCCTCGTTGACAAAGTGAGTCTATTTTTGGGTGGGAGTCTTACCCCTCTGCAGGGGGTACAGTCAGCGTATTCTAAGCCTCGTCGACAGCGGGAGTCTATTTTTGGGTGGGAGTCTTACCCCTCTGCAGGGGGTACAGTCAGCGTATTCTAAGCCTCGTCGACAAAGTGAGTCTATTTTTGGGTGGGAGTCTTACCCCTTTGCAGGGGGTACCCTATTTACCAACCCCTCCGCTCGGGCAGGATATGACACAAGGTCAATTTTTAAGCGGAGTTTAACAGGTTTTAATTCAGAGTTTTCCTTCTCCTAGACTAGTTGCCTAACCAAGGCTGAAGAACCTAGTCTGTCCTACTATTTACCCATAGCTGGAGGGAGAATAATTGGATTCATACCTTTCCCAAGGGTATTAGTGCAATGTGAAATGCAATCAGTCTCGTCCAGGATTTGAACTCGTGTCGCCGTGTTCATTTCCTACGACGATAACAATTACACCACGGGGTACAGTCAGCGTATTCTAAGCCTCATCGACAGAGTGAGACTACTTTTGGGGTGGGGGTCTTATCCCTCTGCAAGGGATACAATAAGCGTATTATAAGTCCCCCCTTTAAGACTGAAATATTTTGATACGAAGAATCTTATTTCCCATTCAGTTTTCTTCTGAATTTTCTCGCGTTTTGCACCGAGGCCACCATTTTTTTTTCTCTTTGCTATTTTCCTTTGCTCATCAAATTTGTTTTTTTTTTAGAGTTAATTACAAAGACGAAACGTTAACGGTGATTAACGAAGGAGTTCAATAATGTTACAAGAAACCGAACATGGAACAGTTTTATTGGCTTTTAATTTCGGTTTGTTTTTACCTTGTGTGTTTTCTTTTCTTTTCAGAACAGATCCACGAAATTGCAAAATCTGTGACAACATCGCTTGTTTCACGTTTCCTTTCTTTTACTCAATTTTAATGCTTCTTTCGATTTCTTTCCACGATTTCTACGAAAAAAAAACATACATTTTCAAAAGTAAATGTAACAATAAGTATTCATGATTTGTAAATTAAGATTTTCGCTAAAAATTGTCTTGTTAAACTTCATTTGTGCGTCTATGGTGTTTTTGTTTTTTTCTGGGATAGATTGGAACATAGTGAAATGAACCCTTGTGAACAATCTGCTTGACGAGCATGCTCACTGCCCTCTGTAGATGGTTAGCATTCTGGCCTAACAGACTATCTGTTAGTGTAGTGAGCTCCGTGATTATTAGGCTCTCTATTAATGTAGTTTTGGACCAGACTCAGATAAGCATAATTCGAAATCTTGAAGAGTTTTAGGCACGACAAAAATAGAAATGAACGTGAGTTCTAAAAAAAGGTTATTGTACACTTAGTGCATCATTTCTCTAGTTTCTATAACCGTTCCCAACCAAAATGAAAAATCAAAAGAAATTAGTATTTCCCTTTTTAGATGTGCCAAGAACTTTTCAGTATCCCATCGCAAATGAATATATCTACACACACGATGTATAGAGACTGCAAGTTTCAACATGATTCGAAGTATAGTGTCTTATGTGAAGCATAGACTGTTATACGTGTGTGTGTGTGTGAAATGGATCAATAAGTCTGTCACTAAAAACAAGGTTATTCCCTGAATTTTAATCTATAATTCTCTCTAACGTTCGATCAGTGTGATTAATATTCACAACTTTTTTTTTGACTAGTGTTATCCACCCTTTAAACATTCCTGACATTTTTGCATATCTGAGAGAAATTCTGAAATGATTGGCATCTTATTTAGTAGGTGTTTTTTTATTGTAAACAGAGGAATTTTTAACTTCTATACCATTATTAACAGTAAAATCTAAACAAAATGATTGCGAGCACTGACTCACACACACACATGCATATATATATATATATATATATATATATATAGAGAGAGAGAGAGAGAGAGATAAAGAAGCAGTGATGTACTATAACAATATAAAGCCGAAGCATAATATATATCATTAAAAAATTCAGTGTTATTATCATACGGCAATATAAACCGATGTAAATTTCAAACACGTTTCAAAATAATTAATACTTCCTTAAGGATTTGATAGATTATGCTTATCGCTTAGGTTCACTTCATTCTAAAGAACGATAGACGTTCAGTCATTCCAGGAAAGTTCGAAATTATAAGAATTTATAAAATAACACATGACAAGACACTCGAGCAATCATCTGCGCAATATTTGTTGCAAGTTTCTCTTTCTCGACAACTCTTCCATCAGCAGCAGCAGCAGCAGCATCGATAAGATAAACGAACCCAATTCTGATGGAAAGAAGAAAATAGTATAATGTACGTGTTGCTTCAAAGGAATACAAAGTATTTCATCATCATCACCATCAAGCTGACTGCACGAAGTGCCTTCTCTCTCTCTCTCTCTCTCTCTCTCTCTCTCTCTCTCTCTCTCTCTCTCTCTCATTCATCGCTCCAAGTAGGTCTTCTAAACTGCCCCCTGTGTCCGCACAAAACTGATCTAAGTCTTCGCTGGTCGGCTAACATTGGCATATTCCCATGTAGAAATCCATAAGAGAACGTCGCTTATGTGTTCGTCCTTGCTTCTCCAGCAGTGCCCTCACATGCCCTGTTCGTCTTACTTGAATGGTTTGTGAGATGGGAGGTAGTTGGCCATACAGCAATTGTTTTATTGCTTCCAGGATTGGTTTAATATAGCGTGTAATATCCTTGTATTGTTCCAATATAGCTTTTTATCAATGCGTTTTCTTAGCATTCATGTAGTGCATCCATTCAGCTGTATGGACACGGCTACAGTAGAAATCCCGTTTTATTTCATCAGATAGATCATACTTCTATAATATCGATAACCCTTTAATAGCAATTCCATGCCTTCGCTATGTGTACGTCGCCATCACTTTCAGTAGATGAGATGTTACTGCGGAGATATGTGAATCGGTCCACCTAGAGGCTTGCCATTTAGAGTGGAGATGGCTCCTTTTTGTTTTAAACACATGAATTCTGTTTTATTTGCATTCACGTAGAGGCCAATTCCTCCCGTTGTTTTCTCTAGGCTATCTAGTTCGGATTCAACGAGGGCTGGTGGATATGCGGGAATGTCATGACCATTTGTATAGTCTGCATCAATCATAGTTTCTCGTGGATATCGTTTGCTTCTTATAGTTTTTAATGTTAAACTATTTTCTTTTATTAGATTTATTGACGTTCAAAGTATATAACCTTGGCTGAGTATAAACAAATATGGTGCTAATGTATTTCCTTCTAAAACTCCAGTGACAACGTCGAAGAAGTCTGTCTCGATCAGGTGAGAGAACAGTTGTTTCCGTGTTTTTATAACATTTACTTTAAGAAGTAATGTTCGTTCCATCTTTCCTCTGTGCACAGAACTGAGTGTCTTGGTGAAATCGCCGAACAGTAGTTGGTCCTTCGAGAATTCGACGGATAGTCAGAATCAGTGAAGTTTCTTCAAAAGTAGTTCTGATTTTTTCGAAGAATTTTCTCGATTTCGTGTTGAGAAGCAGAGCATTATAAACGTTAACAGTAAGAGTTTTGCCTATTTAGTTCTTTGTGATTCTGAGATCACCTTTCTTTGGGAAGGGAATAACGCAGCCTTTCCTCCATTTCTTTATTGAGTTTTGTTTAGAGACGGCGTTACATAATCGTAGAAGTATGTCGTCAAATCTTTTTGCATTCCAAACTTCAACGGGTATTTTGTCAAGGCCTACAGATTTTCTGCTTTTAATTTTTTTTAATACTGCGTCAAGGCCTTCCTCCGTAAACTGTCATAGTTTGACGTCTAGTTGGCTATTAATATTGTTTTGGATAGGTTTGTCAATAATTTCTAAACGGTTTCTAACCAGATTCTGGAAATTTTCTTTCAACTTCAGAAATCTTTCTTCTTGGCAGGAAACTTTTAGTTTTGCTCTCGTGGAGTTCTTCATTCCACTCACTTCATTTACAGCCATGCTAATCTCGTAATTGTCAATCGTCTAATCAATAGAAATTCAATAATTTTATCGATTTGGCCTTGAATGTATTCTAGTTGCTCTTTTTTCTTTTTTTCTTTTTTTCTTTTGGCATGTATTGGTTAATTGTCACTGTCACTGGGCTATCTTAAGTTTCAGCGCGTTGGTATTTGTTGGGTTTCTTTTATTGAGTAAGAAAGCTTTTTGTAAGTTACCTCGTTTTTTCCTAACTACTAGTAACTCCCATGGAACTCTACATTTGCTATGGTTGGTGTGAACTTTGCTCCCTCTTCCAAATGGGTGGTAACAAAATTTTCTTTCACATGTCTCCTTAAGCTTATCGAATTTGTTTCTCGTAGCCATCGTATATTCATTGTTAACCAGTATCATAATATTAAAATATTGTCATAACTAGTTGACTGGAAAAAATGATGAATGCCAAAGAAATAAGATATGTTTATCAGTGAACAAACATCCTCAGATAACCAGAGCCATGAAAGCCAATTTAGCAGGAAAAGGAATCACGTTACATGATCAACAATTACACGATCTCTTCATAAAAGTCATTTAAAAATAACGTGACGTCTTGGAAAGATGACATTATTGAAGAAATAGAATTCTTTTTATTGAACTTTGTAAAGGATTTCTTAAAGAAGTTTTAATGTTTTTGGCATCGTCTTCAATGGAAAAAGAACTTATACAATCACAAAAGTAGAATTAGAGAGTAAGCATTTATCCTACTCCCTCCACCATGAGGAGGATTTGAAAGTTTCCTTTGCCGAGATTAGTTGCCTTACCAAGGCCCAAAAACTCAGTCTGGCCTACTTATGTGAATAAGATGGGGAGTACAGTGGGATTCATGCCTTTCCCAAACCTGAAATGAAATGCAAACAGCCTCACCCAGGATTTGAATTTGGATTGCTGATTTCATTCCTATGACGATAACCGTTACGCGAAGTGATTAGAGTTTAAAGGAAAAACAAAGACTTACAATCCAAAGGATATAATCTCTACAGTCAATGATGGAGTTGCATAATGCTGTGTGGGTGATTTTCCGCTGAATTTACTGATGAATTGATTCAAATTAAGGAAAATTATATTCTGAATGAAAATCTGAAATTCTCGGCGAAGCAACTGAGATTAAAGTGCCGTTGGATCTTTATACAAGAAAATGATCTGAAATATGTCATTTTTTATTGAAAATTCATTTAACAAATCAATTGAAAATTCTAATTTAAATTCAATAAAAAGTTTAAGGTGAAAGCTATATATATATATATATATATATATGTTTGTAGTAATAACTAAATGGAAAAAAAATTTGGTAAAAGATGTTATTTTTTACCGGACGTGTTTCGCTATATTGTATAGCATTTTCAACGGTAAATTTGAAAAGGAATGTTTGTTTTATGTTATGTTGTCGTTGCTAACAATGAAGCATTTGTTTTTTGATATAACGTAATTGTTTGTTTATGTTTTGTTCCATGATGAACCATTGAGCCAGAGTTGAAGATAGTTGAAATTTTCCAGATCTTTGTTTCATTGTTTCTGGGAGAAGAATAACTGCCGATTCTATGGGAAATCGTTTCTTTTTATTGGGAATATGTTTTATTATTTTTACTCCCTTTAGATCAGAATTATGTTTTTCTTTGTTGCTGCGTAAGAATAATTAAAAACGAAAACAAAACATGAAAATCATAAATAAATTACAATCCAAGATACCAAACATGTATGGATTACGAAAAACACAAAAACCAAATACTCCAATGAGGCCAATTATCTCGAGGATTTACAGCGCTCTATACCAAATAGCGAAAGCTATAATAAAATTACAAACGCCTCTATTAGGGAAAATCAGTCCCACACACATTAAAAACTCATGAAACCTCATGGCAAAATTAAAGAAACATCAATATAAAAGATAAAAAATTAGCCAGTTGCGATATAAAATTCTTATATATCAATAAACCAATCAACAAATATCTTAATCTTCTAAAACTTATCTAAATAAATCAAAAATAAAATTCTCATTACCGAATGATAAAATCATTAAAAAATATTTAAACTTGGCACCAACCAATGATTCTTCACCTTCAACCGAAAATTCAATAAACATTTGGTTAACCTATGGGTTCTCCCTTAGGTGGAATTCTAGCATGTTTTTTTCTTAGAATTCCTTGAATTAAACCAAATTCAAAATAAACTCCCCACCCCCGAATACCCTACATTTCACATATATCGATGACATCTTATTAATCTATCCACATAAAGAAAAAACATCAAAAATAACTGACAAACTAAACAAAATAGAAAAAACATCCAATTCACATATGAAAATGAAGCTAACAAAACTCTACCCTACCTCGAAATTTTATTTGTCATGAATTTTCAAGTTAGTAAACAATAAGAAAAAGTCTGGTGAATATGGAGGTTAATGCACAGGCACAATCCTGTGTTTCACCCAAAAATTGCCGATGAAAAAGTGTTGTAGTCTTCAGATAAGACCGGTGGAAGAACAACTCAAACAACGGGTGATAGGTAAAGGGTGATAGGTATTAGTAGAAAAAGGAAGTCCTACAAAGGAAGTACTAGCCGTGCTCGGCTTGCAGTCCGTCTGTCAAATGTCTCGTCAGAAACGAGAAGTTGTCTCTCCCGAGTGAGCTAAGCTCGGAGAATATGCTTAGGTTGGACGAGTCCATCTTTGGGGTATGGTAGGATATGTCCCCATAACAAAAAGTGTAGCAAATTAACACTGACTCTTCATCGAAACAGCAGTTGCACCGTCGTAAGAACAACCACCAACCGTAAAATTATAAATCTTAGTTTAAATTTCAAAATTTTAAAACTCGCAGAGTGAGACTGGATTTTTTACCACACATTCACATACATGCACACATAATGGATACTGAAAAGTTCTCAGCCAAACAAGATGGAAATTTATTTAAATTTTTATTGATTTGTTTTTGTCTTTTGTTTTGTTTCTTTTTTTGTTTTTTGTGGGGGGGGGTGTCGGGTAGAGGATTAAATTTGAGAAAAGTTGTGCTAAGTATTTTTGACCTGTTGGAAAATATCTAAAATAGCAAGTATGTTTCGTAGGTCTTGGGTGGACTGAGAACTTTTCAGCTCTTCTGCACTTATATGAACAGATGAAATTAATATAAATACATTGATAGTGATGAATTGCTTTTTATCCACACATGTCCATTTATACACATATAAACAAATGTATCCATGCAAATAGACTGAGATGATTTCAATCAGACGAACGTGTGATCAATTCTCAAATGCATATTTAATCAAATAAGCAGATCAAATCGATACGCAAATACAAACCTGTTTATATGATTCGTATATCAAAGACATCATTCTATCTCAGATATATATATATAGCTTCGCCCAAAAACGAATTCAATAATAAGAATTTATTTTATAAAAAGTAAATTTTCTTCTAAACTAGAATAACAAGATTTTATTATTTCCAGAGGAATATCATACAATCAAAACAGATATTATTAGGTATTATTTATAACCAAACTTTGCATCCAAAATGTAAATATGTTGCGATGCAATAGTAAATAGTCTTCATATTCATGCAATTCTAATTCTAGTTTCCATGGTAATCAATTATAAAATCCAGGTATATTTTGTTTAGATAAAAATTAACTTTTTATTTTAAGAAATTTCTTGACCTTTATTTATTCATGAGTGATGTTATATAAAGAGATGCTATTCAAACTTTTACCCGAAAAAACATACAACTAATACTACTACAAATACTAATAATAGTAATTGTAATAAGAATGATAATAATGTGGTTTTGTGGTAACAAAATAAAACATCAAAAAATTTGGAGAAAAGGAAAATTAGAAATATATGAGAATATTAGAAGTTGAAACCATAAAACAAATTCAGAGAAGAAGAAGAAGAAGAAGAAGAAGAAGAAGAAGAAGAAGAAGAAGAAGAAGAAGAAGAAGAAGAGTATGAATCAGAAGAAGAAGAAAACAAGGTGTAAGACTATCAAAATTGGAGTTAATGTATTTGTGATACAGGGGAAAAAACGCATAGGAAGAATTTACATCAAGAATATAAACTGATGAGTTTGAAGAATGCAGAAGAATTTCCTTTTGTTTTAATTATATGGATATTTTTCGATGAGAAAATTCTCCTGTTAACACTCGACTATTGTTAATGTAAAAGAGACATTGGTAGAATTGATCAAGTTGACTCTGTCTAGTGAACTCTCTTAAATTAAAAGAATACTACACAAATCCAAACAAACATTCCAAATATTACATGCGGTGCAATCACGTCCAACAAGACACGACTCTTGTTATAAAGCCAAGATAAACATAACGAAGCCATATTTCAAGCAAGCAGTTTATTCAAGTCAGTGGTGACCAAAACCAAAACTAATGAAGCAAATGGAATGAGAATTTTCTTGAAATCACGGACAATCCAGAACGTGACTAGTTGCAAAAAGCTGATCTCATTAGATCAAAAGTGTTTCGAATATTTCAAATGAAACTCTATTTCTCGAATAGAAAAATTTCTCAATCCACTATGATAAAAAAATCTTTGTTTGAACTGAAAAACCAAGTTGCATGGCGGGCACTGATATTGCTGGTGATCACTCAGTTTTAGCAATATTTTCAGTAACTTTTTTCCAAATTTAACATTTGCAATTAAAAAACAAATAACAGGAATTTTCTTTTCAAGCGGGTCATTGGAAAATGTTAATATAATGCCGGAAACTGTCTTTTCGTCATGACCACCGACCTGTGTGATATAAGTTGACACTAAATAAAGACTAGATGAAGAATAAAGAAGCTCTTAACGTAGCGGTTATCGTGATAAGAAAAGGGATCCGGCGATTCGAGTTCAAATCCTGGACGAGGTTGTTTGTGTTTCAATACACTTCAGAAAGGCATGAGTATATAGTCGGACAGTCTTGGTTCTCTAACCTTGGTTGGACTAATCAAGGAAAAAAATTTGAATTCAAACCAGCTGTACTCTGCTGAAAAATTGATTTTGTGTCACATTTTGTCTGTTGTGGGAGGGTTTGATTAAATACATGAATAGAAACTAAATACAAATGTTTTGTCAGAAACTTTTATACACACCTAATAGATTCATTTAGATATAAACTTGAAATCGATACATCTGAAAAAATAACATTCCGATTGTCAAAAAAAAAACATAAACAAATGGAAAGTAATACATTTTAATCTCCCTAAATTTTTCTGTCATCGTATGGATTCCTGTTTTAGACAAAGATTATATATAACAAATCTGGATCAAGAAGTCCGTAAACCAATATAAGCTGAATGTTGATAAAAAAAATTGTCACTGTATAATCTGTTTAATCTATACAATTGGTATTCAATTCTGAATTAAGTGTATTAACAAGGAAGAACATTGGAGAAGGAAATCCAATGCCGTTACTAAAAGTTTCATGTAGTGTGAACAGTACAATCTTCAGACAGCAGATTTCGAAAGATTGTAACATTTGCATAACTTAAAACTTGATTTCATTCATGGTCTTTTTTTAACATTAATATTAGAGTTTTTATGGGTGTTCCGTTTTAGTTTGGGGGCATATAACACTTTTTAAAGAAAATAATTGTTACATTTACCTTAGAGATCCGCCCTGTCGGCTGGGGCTGTAGAATACGCCGACTGCACCTCTGCAGTGGGGTATGACCCCCCACCCAATGGGGCCGCCTGTTGGCCGTGGGCGGCGACCCGTAAGGCACTAGGACAGGATCCTGGTGGTTGAGCAGCCATTCTTACTTTTGAGAAACCATCAATACCAAAAGAAATCAGAATTGGCTACACAATAGAAAAGGTAGAGCAGTATATACCAGCTCCCCTGCGATATTTTTTAGTGTCAAAAATTTGGACACCAGAAAGAAATATGTAGAGGACGCCAAGTATGTGGCAAATGTGGTGACCGTGACCCAAATCACATGGAAAATGAATGCAAGAACATAAAATGTGCAAACTGCCATGAGGAACACCCTGCCTTTTCAAGAAGCTGTGCCATTTATAAGAAAGAAAAAGAGATAATGTTTATCAAGCACACAAAAAATAGACCTTTCCCTGAAGCAAGGAAAATTGTTGCAAGCTATATGGGGACAAAACATATGCTAATGTAGCATAATATGTAAATCAACCACCCCAGGATAACACTTCAATCGATAAATACCAAAAACTAATAGAAAAATTGATAAATTTAAAAGCTAACGAATGGTTAACATTCCAAGAAAACCTTATAAAATTACTACTCCTCGTATTTGAATTGACAGTATCAAGCCGTCAAAAAAGTGACCGTTAAGGAGGAATGTAGGTCACAGAGGGGATAAACAGATGTTGGTACTTGGTGACCTTACCCAGGTCGCCGGACACCAAGAGGGAGAAGAGAGAAGCCAAATGATTGGCTGGGACCCCAAAACGGAAGTGGGGCTCCCCCCCGTCAGCGGAAATAGATAGTAAGAAAGATTAGTTTTTGAGCAGGGTTCGTAGCGGGCAGACGAACCATAGCCAGTATTCCAGGTTGAAGACAAAAGTATACCTGAGACACGAAGAACCCCAGGTTCTTCAAGCCAGTGTAAAAAAATAGAACAAAGTCTATTAGCCCGTAAAAGAGGAAAGATTCTCCAGTGGAACCCCGTCGTAAAATAAGATAAGTAACTTTGGGGACATTTCTCCTTTATACCCAAATTTTGTATACCACTCTCTCTCTCTCTCTCTCTCTCTCTCTCTCTCTCTCTCTCTCTCTCTCTCTCTCTCTCAATTTGAAGAAAAACAAAAGTCAAGAGAAGACATTTATATTCGTGGACTACCCAATTATTATATGTTTTGACACTTTGAAAGTGTATATAACTGTAGTAAAGGAATTCATGTATTTTTATGTTACCATGTGGTCTATGTTGTTACTTCATGCTTTCTTTTCAGCTTCTATTCGCCTTATGTTATCTTGCTTAGAATTGTCCTATTAATTCCTTTAAGATATCACACGGGAAACCGGAGTCGCCGACTACTACAATACAATATTATTACGACTAAAACCTATAGGCTCATATCTTCTGTTGTCAGGGGGGGGAAGAAGTTTAGAGGTCTGGTGGGTATGTGATAGTGTGAAATTCAAGTGCCAACCTGCCCCGTCATCTCACGTGCAAAAATAAAGTCCCATTTTGGGATTTTAGTCAATTTGCCGTCACAGACCTTTTTATGGTGTCTCGTCAGGGGATATTTTAACCTTTATTCCCGACCCATACAGACTTAAAATGGGGGCTCACGTCCGGGAATAGATATTAAAAATAAATATTAATAATATTTATTGCTTGTAGTCGTATGACAATTCCTGTCGTCTAAATCTACCCTGGGAGACCGTGAAAGAAAAAAAAAAGGAATATCGTCGAAACAGTCAAAAATTACCCGTTGAGATAACTGTTTGGGAAAATTAAAGAAAAATGGACAAAATAGGAAACTTTTTAAAAGAATCCTCCATTAAAAAGTTGGAGAGGCTGAGAAAAAGCGAGATAGTGAAAATTGGCGAGAAGCTTGAGTTAAATGTTCAGAAAACTATGAAGAAACATGAACTCGTTAGAAAAATAGTCGAACACATGGTGGACGAAAATGTGTTCGATGAAGCAGCATTAGAGGAGCTACCGACAGAAATAATAAGAATGACTCCAGAACAAATTCAACTGGAGAAAATTAAAATACAAACCCAAATGGAGCTAGAGAGAAATAAAATGGAACTGGAGAAAGCAAAAATTCAGCAAGAAACGAGGCTGCGAGAAGTCGACTTGGCAATAAGAGGACGCAAAGGAAGCCATGACAGTTTCGAAGTAACGAAGCAAGCGAGGCTAGTCCCAAAATTTGAAGAAGCCAACGTAGACGGACACTTCGCACATTTTGAGCGAACTGCACTAAATCTCGGATGGCCGAAAGAATGTTGGTCAATGCTACTCCAAACTGTGCTGACAGGAAAAGCACAGAGAGCATATGCAACTCTGCCTACAGAAAATTGCGCCGACTATGATTTGGTGAAAGCAGCGGTTCTTAAAAGCTTCGAGTTGGTTCCAGAAGCTTATAGACAGAGGTTTAGAACGCAGAAAAAGAAAGAAAACCAGTCTTATGTGGAATTTCTGCGAGAAAAGGAGAACGCGCTGGATAAGTGGTGTGACTCTAAGAGGATAGACGGAGACGCTGAGAAACTCCGGCAGCTAATATTAGCTGAAGAATTCTTAAACTGTGTGCTAGAAGAAGTCAGGGTTCACCTAAGTGAAAGGGAAACTTACGTGAATTATGAAATGGCCGCACTAGCAGACGAGTACATCCTCACACACCGAAAAACGAAGGAAAAACCGTACACGGGAAATAGAGTGAAGTTTAAAGCTGAGTCAAGCCCTGAAGGAAGACCTAAGGAAGAAAATAGAAGGACCTTCCAAAGTAGCAGCAGAACAGTGGTCTGCTTCAAATGTGGAAAGGCTGGGCACATAGCCATAAGGTGTCAGCTTGGAAAAGGTCCTGAAAGAAACCAGACCCAGTCGGGAAAACCTCAAGGAGCTGTAACAACAACTAGAGGGAACAAGTCTTATCGACCTTGGACGAAGAGAGGTGTGATAAGAGGCCCACGTGGAGGACCAGTAGAAGTATCAATTTTACGTGATACAGGAGCATCTCAGTCGTTACTTCTACGAAGTAAATTACCTAAAGGGGTAATAGAAGCAACACGTGAGACTGTGATGATAGAGGGTATTGGCGGAAAGAGGGTAAAAATACCGCTATGTAAAATAACCCTAAAGTCCCAGTGGAAAAATGGACCAATTAAAGTTGGTGTGGTAGAGAAGCTACCCATGAAAGGAATTTCCCTCATACTGGGAAATGAAGTAAAGACTAAAAAGTGTCACCCGTGTAAGATGGCGAAAATAAGCACCAAAAATGAAGAAAAAAAGATGGCGAGGATGAACGCCAAACATGGAAAGAAGATGGCGAAGATGAACGCCAAAAATGGAGAAAGCAAGTTGGCGAAAATGAGCGCCAAAAATGAAGAAAAAAAGATGGCGAGAATGAACGCCAAACATGGAGACAAGATGGCGGCTGAGCCACGTGGGCGGCACAAACGACATAGTCGCTCGCAGAGTGAGAAAGTGGAAAGGAAAGAAGTGAACCTTCCACACCTCAATAAACAGAAAGAGAAAAGGACCAGTCGTCAGAGAAAGGATGAAGGTCCAACGAATAACGGGAATAAATTCCCTGATACTTATCGAGAAGATAAGAGAAAGATGAGAGGACCCCCACACATAGCTAAGAAAGAATTTAAGAAGGGCGACGAAGTCCTGCTACTATCTTCAAATAAAGGACCACACCGTGGTGGACGATATATAGGTCCATACGTAATATCACGGAGAATAGACAAGAGGACATATAGGATTGATATCCACGAGGGAAAGAAGCAGACACAAGTGTGTCATTCAAACAAATTAAAGAGATATGTCCGTCAAGAAGGCCCACCTCGAAAAATTAAGAACACGGAAATGCCGAATAAATTCGAGGAAAAATTAAGCCAGTTGTCTGTTTCAGAGAGAGAGGGCTTAGAGAAATTAATAAAAAATACCCAGGTTTATTTCTCTAACGCCCTACGAAAAGGTAGTAGCGGAATATTCTTTCATAGTTGTTGAGAGAAAGAAAGAGAGAGAGAGAAACTAAAGAAAATGAGGAATTCTCGTCCCCAATGTTGAAATATGAGATGGACGAGAAAGAGGTTCGTCAACAAGTGACGAAGAGGGGAAAGAGAGAAAAGAAAAGGAATTTCTCTCTCCAAAGCTGGACAATTAAGAGTATAAAGTTGTCAAAGGTGACGAAGAAAGAAAGAAAGAAAGAAAAGGGGATTTACCGCCTTAAGGTTGGTACATGATACGACCAAAAGCCGGGAGAGAGAAAAGAAAGAAAGGAAGACAAGATTAAAGAAAAAGAAAGGGAGAGAGAGAGAAAGAAAGAGAAAAGGAATTGTCTTCCTCTATGATGAAAATTACGAAGGACGAAAAAAGGAAAAGGAAGAGAATTCGTCAAAGCGTGAAGAAGAAAGGGGATAAAAGGAAAAGTAAAGTAAAAAAAAAAAAAGAAAAAGAAAAGGAGAGAGAACAGTGAAAGGAATTAGTTTTTTTTTATGCTATTCCTTTTGTCCCTTCCTTTTCTTAAGGGGGTGATGTCACGCGATATTAATTCCTTTAAAATATCACACGGGAAACCGGAGTCGCCGACTACTACAATATTAATATTATTACGACTAAAACCTATTGGCTCATATCTTCTGTTGTCTGGGGGGAAGAAGTTTAGCGGCCTGGTGGGTGGGTGATAGTGTGAAGTTTGGAACCCCTTGCCAGCGGCGGTCAGTCTGGCCCTAAATTAATCCCTCACGTAATATGCCAGTTCTTATATGCCTGAGAGAAAATCTCTGAACGAGGACTTATTATGTAGGGGATCAAGTGCCAACCTGCACCGTCTTCACACGTGCAAAAATAAAGTCCCATTTTGGGAATTTTAGTCAATTTGCCGTCACAAAATGAATAAAATAATCCAATGCAACATCAGAGGAGCAAGGGTCAACTACTCTGAATTGTTACTACTTATTATAAAATACTGCCCAGCAATCATTTGCCTCTAAGAAACTCACCTCAAAAACAACACCACCACCAACATGAAAAACTATTATTCTTACAACTATATTAAACAGCACACTGATAGACCTTGTGGCGGATCATCTATAATTATTAACAACAACATCCCTCACAGCGAAATTACATTAAATACAAACATGCAAGCAGTCGCTATATCAGCAACCCTTCACAAAACAATAACAGTGTGTTCAGTATATATTCCCCCAAATGAAGAACCAAAGGAATTGGAGCTGAACAATTTAATAGAACAACTACCAAGACCCTTTGTTATAATGGGGGACTTTAATAGCCATAATGATCTGGGGAAGTAAGAAAACCGACAAAAAGGGCCAAGTAATAGAATCTTTATTAAATTGACATCATTTGTGCATGTACAACAATAAATCCAACACTAATCTGCACCCAGCAACAGGCACATATTCTGCAATAGACCTATCAATATGTGACCCTTCCTTGTTTCTTGATTACAACTGGAAAATACATGACGACACCAGTGGAAGTGACCACTTTCCGATTCTATTAGAAAACACCACTGATGAATTGAGTAAAAGAACTCCAAGCTGGAACCGGGGAAAAGCTAACTGGGATGGATTTAAAACTTCATGTCTTGCCCAACTAACCTCAGAAGCCAATAAAAACAATCAAGAAAACATTTTATATTTTATGAACACACTGTTAAACATTGCTGAAGAACATATACCTAAAAGCTCTACCTCTACAAAATTCAATAGGCCATGGTTTTCTTAGCAGTTGTGTCTGCAAAACATTAGAAAGAATGGTAAATGCCAGATTGATCTGGTACTTAGAAACCAATAAATTAATAACAGAATATCAATCTGGTTTCAGAAGCCAAAGAAGTCCTATCCACTTGATTCGATTAGAAACATTCATCAGAGAGGCTTCTATTAAAAAAGAACATCTAGTGGCAGTTTTCTTCGATCTCGAAAAAGCATACGACACAAACTGGAAGTACGGCATTGTAAAAGATCTGAAAAACCTCAGATTAGAAGACAGAATGCCAATATTTATCCAAAACTTCCCTCGAGATAGACGATTTAGAGTAAGAATAGGAGAGGTTTTCTCTGAAGAAAAAGAAGAAATGGGTGTACCTCAAGGCAGTGTATTGTCTGTAACGCTGTTCAATATAAAAATTAATGATATTGTGAAAAACATAAATAGCGGAACAAACTGTACGTTGTATGTGGATGACTTCCTGATCTGCTACAGAGCAAGAAACATGAATCATATAGAAAGACAACTTCAAATATGCCTTGATAAGTTCCACAAATGGATCACGGGGTATGGATTAAAATTTTCAAAAGAAAAAACGAAATGCATCCACTCCTGCAACCAACGTAAGCTCCACCTAGATCCAGTACTAAAAATTGACCACACCGAAATATCAATTGTTGAACACTACAAATATCTAGAAATCATTTTTGACCACAAACTCTCCTTCATTCCACATATCAAATACTTGAGAACAAAATGTAACAAAACCATACAATTACTTAGAACTATAGCACACACTAACTGGGGTGGAAGCAAAGAAACATTATTAAAATTATATTGCTCATTAATCAGATCAAGACTCGATTATGGCTGCTTTATATATGGGGCAGCCAGAAAGACATACTTGAAAGAACTAAATACTATACACCACCAAGGACTTAGACTAGCCCTTGGAGCATATAGCACTTCTCCTATTGAAAGTCTATACACAGAAGCAGATAAACCACCACTAACACTAAGACGTGAAAACCTGGCTCTCCAATACTCTACAAAGCTGAAATATTGCCCATTCAACCCAGCTTATGACTGTACCTTCAACCCGAAATACAAGCAACGTTTTGAAAGAAAAGAAAAAACAATAAAACCTTTGGGCCTTCAGATGAAGTCGACCCTACAAGAATCAAAAATACCTCTAAATAACATACATGAAAGCACTTTTCCACAAACACCACCCTGGATCATTAAAACTCCCAAAGTGATTCTCGAACTGAATGAACATTCCAAAACTAAAACCCACCCCAGCACTTATCAAGAGAAATTCCACAATATTCTCCAACACCATCCTGACCACCTCTATATCTTTAGCGATGGATCCAAGGACAATAATAAAACAACGTGCGCAGCTGTTTTAAACAAAACAGTTCTTAAGAAAGCTCTTCCAATGGAAAGCTCTATCTTAACAGCAGAAGCCCGTGCAATAGACCTAGCTCTCAACTTCATCTCGAAGAGTAAGCATAAGAAATTTATATTTTCAGACTCACTCTCTGTCTTGCTATCATTAGGAAATAAAAAATTTCAGAACCCTCTTATCATTAAACTATTGAGTAGATTAGACTCAATGTCAAATAGAAAAGAAATAATTATATGCTCGACCCCAAGCCACATTGGAGTGAAAAGGAATGAAAGAGCAGACTCGGCAGCCAAATCAGCATTAGATCTGACGCCCGATAAATTCAGGATTCCATATACTTACCTGAAACCAACAATTAATAAATTCCTTCACACAAAATAGCAACAACAATGGAGCAATAACATCCACAATAAACTCTTCCACATTCAGCCAACCTTGGGAGAGTGCAGACCAGCATCGAGAAAATCAAGAGAACAAGTCGTTATATCCCGATTGTGAATTGGTCATACAAGGCTTACTCACTCTTTCATTTTGAAACAGGAACCACAACCACAGCGTTTGACCTGCCAGACAATTTGCACGGTTAAACACATTCTTATAGAATGCAGAGCTTTCGCTGTTATCAGAAAGCCATTTTCAAAGTAAATAGTTTAACCGATCTGTTCGAGAACGTCAAAATAGATGACGTTCTGTCCTTCTTGAGAGAGACAAGGTTGCACAAAAAAATATGACAACTATAAAACTGGTTAATCTTGTGCAAACAAATGAAATCCTGCTAATAGAAATTTTTACCTTCCAAAGTATTCGTTTTGAAATCTTTGGTTAAATATATATATATATATATATATATATATATATATATATATACAGAATTTGGCGTTAAATGACCTACAAAAGTTGATATGCCATAAAACCCAAACAACCAACCAACCAACCTTAGAGATTCTCGTTTTATATATATATATATATATATATATATATATATATATATATATATATATATATTGAGAATATCTTTAACGAGATATGTGACAAGATTACAGTTCACATTATTCTGATTTGTCTAAAAGTCCTTTTTTTTCCGTTGACTTGAAGCGATTTATAAGCATTTGAATCTACCGAAAACGACAATATTTGTTTCGATCCTTTTCAACATTGGGGCTTAGTTAATAAGATAATATGGTAACAAACTTTACTTCTAAAAAGGAATAAAGATATCAACTGTATTTTAAATAGAATTTCAGCGCCTAAGGAACATAAAAAGTGTAAAAAAATGTTGCGAGTATCGTATTAGCACAATTTTGGTTGATAATCTGAAACAATAAGGAGGCAAAATATTGAAATTCTATATGAACGATAATTGTAAAAGTCAAATGAACATTGAAAAAGTTACGATAATTGAATGAATAAGAATTCATGCTATGAATGATGTAATTATAAGATCAGGAATTTGTTATTAAATCTAAATCGAATTAGTTCTGTATTTTATTCATCAATATCAACCAATTACCTCCCTTGAAATTTGCTCCAGTCACTGCTAGATTTGAATTATGCAATAACCGCACAGATGAAATTATAATTTCATCTGTGCAACCTAAATCTTTGTCAAACTATGCGATAAAATGTTGTAATTTGATCTCTGAGTTGTCATTTTAAAGAAAATAAGTAACAATATCTTTCCAATATTTTTTTACACGTTTATCTCACAATATTTAGTTTCATATTTTCTAATTGATGTGCGCTTAGAGTAACGGTTATCGTCTTAGGAAATTGAATCGACGCCCCGAGTCCAAACCCTAAACGAGGCTCTTTGCATTTGATTTCACGCTATTCTCCTTGGAAAATCCATTTATGACCCAATCTATCGATTAATAGAAGGTCAGGCTGTTTTCGATTGCTTTGGTGCGGCAACCAGTCTAGAAGAAGGAAAACTCTGAATTCAACCAAGCTGCATTCCACTTAGAAATTGACCTTAGGTCACATCGTTGGGGTTGGGTAAGTACTTTCTAATGGAAAGGTCTAATCAAAATATAATTATACGATAAGTACACGGCAAAAATCAGACTTATTCATATGTACACTTTCTTAAGACAGTGTATCTGTACGCTCTCTCTTCTCTCTCTCTCTCTCTCTCTCTCTCTCTCTCTATATATATATATATATATATATATATATATAGTTGAATAAACTAATCGATTGAAAATGCCTTTTTATAAATCCAAAAAGTGCACAATACTTGCCAGTAGAATAGGATAAAACCAAAAACGAATAAATGTTTGCACACCCCGCTATGGCACTTTCATTTCTGTCAGTTTCATATTCTCTTGGGCAGATCTCATCAAAGAATTGTATTATTTTTTTAAGAGTACATGAAACTGGTAAATAATGAGACTGTCGGCGGAGTAAAAATTAATTCCTCTTATGTTGCACACACACACACACACACACACACACACACACACATTCATAAGATAGAGAGATAGATAGATTATAACAAAAAATTCCCCCACAACATACCCGACGCACTGTAAGTTTCATCTTCCTCCATTAAATCTTCATATCCATCTCTATGCACCTTCACAACCTGTTGACATTATGTTAGCCAAGTTTTCATGAGTGTTAGAAATACGTCTCCACACAGTATATTTAACTTATCCCTCACGCACACATCATCCTATATATATATATATATATATATATATATATATATATATATATATATATATATATCATATTCGTAATATAACATTAACACATCATAGATAGCTAATAAAAAAATTATCATTGTACTCCAACACAACTGCCCGCCTATTAACCTTACGTACTTGACTTACGGGATCATATTTACACGTCAAATCATAAATTCATTTTCTTAATTATGCAATGATGATGATGATTTGCTCGTAAGTTAAAATCATCACCATACGCACTCAAACACATAAAAAAAACGACATAGCAAATACAGTTATTGCAACCTCTTAACACAATATATTCACTATATTCATTACGTACATGCAATCATGGATTACAATGATGTATACGTAATATATCACTTACAAATCATAACTAATACAAATTATTATTGCAATCTAACACAAAACATATTCCAGCATAAAATACAGATATTGCATTATACTACATAGCATACAATATAACATGTTTCATCACCATAACATTTATTGCGATTCTGGCCCACCATACCCCTTTGCTTATTAGGCTTACAAACCAAAACTTTATTTTCTTCGTAATGCAATGATGATGATATTTGGTTCCTTAGTTAAAAATCCTCACCACACACGCGCGTGCGCGCGCACACACACACACACACACACACACACACGATTATATAAAAAAGCAAACAAAAATGATTTTTTACTCGGTCAATCTATCGCGACTTTGGCTACACATGGCGCCTCATACATCCTGAAGACAACCTTAAATTTGCCGCGCAGTGCATGTATCATCATACAAACACATACTAAACATCACTTATACGTCCACGTACAATAATACGCAAATATACCTACACAAACATATACACATATACACACACGCTGCTCACATAAAGTGTAGTACCCAATGGTAACGTTCTTTTGACTGTATTTTTCGATTTTTTCGATTTCTTCAATATCTTTCGTTCTCTGCCTGATGATTTTCGTTTATAAAAGGTCATGAAATCTGGGGTCACAGAGAAGCTTCCATGCTATTAGATATATCATCAGCATCATCATCATGACGCACTATCAGCACGGATATCCCTGACCCTCTCTCGCCACCCCTCCTTATCGTATATTGCTTCCGGCACAGAGTTGGTGTATGTAGATTCGAGCTGGTCGTCCTGCCTTTGCTCGTCCATATGAAGGGGTTCATCACTTATGAGATCGTCCCTCTCTCTCTCTCTCTCTCTCTCTCTATATATATATATATATATATGCAGAAAAATTGAAAAACAAAGTAATCCAAAATTGATTAATTTATTAGAAGGAAAGTTGATGTTAAGTGTTCATAGTACAACGATGGATGTTTGATAAACACTTGTTTCACCATTTTAAAGTCTTGACAAACATTCATTAAAACCAAAACATTTTAACCTCGACTTTCCTTCTAATAAATTCATCAATTTTCAATTTTTCTCCATACAGTCGGATTCCTTTCTATTATTTACTCACACACACACACACACACATATATATATATATATATATATATATATATATAAAGAAAAAGAGGGGGACAAAAAGATACAGGCTCGAAGTTGGTGTCAACACCGGATGTCATGCCAATGTCTGGTGTCATGTATCTAAGAAACATTTTAAGAATACTCACTGGACCTTCTCACTTAGTTAATCTTTTTTTTATTTTAAGAAAAATATATTTAATTATTTATTTATTTGTTTATCTATTTAGGAAACATGCAGATAAATACTATTTCTAATATCAAACTTATCTTCAGTTAATTTTTTTTAAGGTTTTATCCGATTTCTCTTAAGGATTGAAATTTAGTCTTTATCTAATTTATTAATATTTTAATATATATTTTTATTCTGAATACTGCCATTCTAAGTATCGCTAAAATATTAATATTATGGGATACAAATTTCTTCTAGTCTTAAAATAAGCAATAAAAACATACTTAAGAACATTCTAGAAATTTAGGATCAAACCCGCATTAGCATTTAAATTGCATTTTTATATTTTTCAACCAATCAGCTAAAAACATGGAATAGAACATTCTAGAAAATTAAGATCGGAAGTGAACTAACAGAAAACATTTAGGCTCGAAAATAAAATAGTAAAATACAAATCTGATTGGTCAATAAATGTCTACGCGCCAAGATTTTAGGGCGATTCTTTGATCCACCTGTAGGATATAAATAACACAGAGTTAGGAAGCCATAAACGAAGACACAGACGAACACAAGCCACTAAGCCAGTAGCCGATACTATGTCCAACCAATTGCTTTCCTTCCTCAACGAGAGTTCATGACCTCTTTTCAAGTGGCCGAGAATTATATTCAAAAGGAAAACCCGACAAACTTTCTTTCATCCACGAGACACGATGTCGCCACAATCATAAAACCCGCTATAAACTTAATGTAAGTAAGAACGACTTATTTACGGACTCTGATAACATGAACATACACACATCTTTCAAAAAATTTAATTTTTATTTTCCAAAAGGCCATTTACACATCATATATTTTGCTTGTTTTCATATTCTATTATATGCATATTAAATTGTTTGTTATTTAATGTTCGTTGTGTTCTATTCCATTTCTTTTGCGCGATTGTAATGTTTTGTGTTGTATTTGTGGTGGGAATAATTTAGAGAGCAATCTACTGAAATAACCAAATTACATACGCCCCCCACAATATAAAAAAAACTTTAATTAAAGGTAAGTTTGATATTAGTAATAGTATTTATCGCCACGTTTTCTTAAATAAGTAAATAAATGAATAAGTAAATAGATTTTTCTTAAAATAAAATAGGTTAACTAATTAAGAACGTCCATTTTTTGGATACATAAGGATCCATGACACCAGACATTGGCCACTACATCCGGTGTTGACACCAACTTGTAGCCCATAGATTTTTGTCCACCCCACCAATTTCTTTCTTTCTTTCTTTCTTTTCTTTTCATTTTTTAAAAAAATGAGTAAGAATCCATTGCAAGAATATTTTTATAATCTTTTTCTCTCCATCACGTGATGGCTATCTGAAGAGGTTGGTTTCTCAGCTGAAATAAATTCTTAATGGTCAAATGACGGTTCGTTGAGCTTTCCTTCCAATGATACGAATTTGCTCGGTCCGAATTTTATAAATATATGTATTAATAAACATACGTTGAGCACTCCTGGAGATTTATAAGAATCCTCTTATACATTCTAAATATAAATCATTCCCAACTCATCGACTTTATATATATATATATATATATATATATATATATATATATATACTTTTAGCTATTTTTAATCCGTAAAATTTTTACAGTGCTCTCTGCACGAAATGCAGAGCAATATCAATATGTCAAATATAAAATACAATGATAATAAAACACGATCAAATCTCACGACACCGAATTTCACGTCTAAAATTCAACATATTCCTCAATATATATATATATATACGTGTGTGTATGTGTGTGTGTTTGCCTCGCTTTTTATATATGTGGATGATTACAATACAAATCAAACAAAATCAAATTAAGATTTCAAGACTCTTGATTCTTCGGTTAATTCAATAACTTCTAAATTTTAAAGTTATTTTATTATTTTATGAAATTGTTCGATCATTTTCAATATATCATCTTTTTTAAAGATCCAGTGCTCACTAACAAATATCTTTTTTTATGGGTCAAAATCCATAAATATTTCCTAATTTTCGAAACAAGATTGATTGTTGGAGGGTAATACCATGAGTTTAGTGAAACATCATTTCTTTCCACCAAATTAAACATACTTTATGTGTTCTTCAATGTGTATATGTATGCGCCCATATATATATATATATATATATATATATATATATATATATATCGCACGTGCGTGAGTGAAGGTTTTCTAAACATACGTCAATGTATAAAAGAGTGTACATGAAGGCATACGTGTATTTCAACAAATTTCTGAGTGCTTATCTGAGTTCGATTGTGTAGGACCAATTTTGAAAAACATTCGAAATTCTGGCTTTTACCTCGATTAGAACAACTGTCACTGGGGGAGAGGGACGCACTGATCTCAGTCACGAAGAAAAATTAGAATCAATAAAACTGTTTCCTATTTCGTTCTAGTTCCATTGTCTCAGAGAAATGTTAAGGATTTCGCTTATTTTTATTACAAATCAGAAGAGATTATGAGGATGATAATACACAAATAAACTCACAAATACAAATCCTAATTATTCCAAGAAACTTGCACCTTGGAGGCGTGCTTCGTGTTACGGTTATCGTTATAGGAAATCGAATCGACAACCCAACTTCAAATCCTGAACGAGGCTCTTTGCTTTTCACTTTAGACTTTCATGTTCTTTGATAAAAGACATGAATCTATCTGTTCTTCTATATGAGTAAATTGTAGGACAGATTGGATTCTTAGCCTTGGTTCGGCAACAAGTTTGATAGAAGTAAAACTATGAATATAAACCGGCTTTACTCTGCTTATAGTTGATTTGATGATGTCAAATCCTTCCCATAGCAGAGGTATTGAATGAATACATGTATGTGTTCGTCTATATACGTGGGAGAATATATGTGCGTGAACACAACAGGTTTTTACTAGGCAACATTTCATCAGGTACATAGCCACATCCATTAAGTAAAACTCTCACCAAGGATTGAACTCACCACATCAACAATAGTTCACAAGATAAATTTCTAATCCTTGATTATGATTGTCATAAAATCGCGTGCATATTTTTGTACACTTATATATGTGTGAGTATATGTTTGTTTGCATAAGTGTGAATGTGTGAGTGTGTGAGCACGTACGTGCGTAAAACATATCAGCACTTTCCTTTCTTACTATGTGTGCCCATGCCAGAGAAATGTGGAGCCTGCGCGCGCAGCTGAATAGCAGCAAGTAAAGAAAAGCAATATTCATGGTCCGATTCTTTCTCAAGCCGACTACTTAACGTCAAACACCAAAATATAAAGTGGATTGTTTTACCAATAACACTCCACAACAATCCCACCGGGCTTTTTGAGCTATTAAAATGAGAGAACATTTGACCGCCATATTTTTTCTTGTCATTAATCGTGCAAAATTTATTCAGTGCGCTTTATTCACTTCTCCCAATCCTTTTTTTTTTCTTCTTTTTCGATATAAAGTTACTTTTCGCTCGATGAAAAATCACATTTCCTTGACCTTTTATCGATAGCAACAGAAATGAAAAACCGCCAAGGAAATTGAATGATTTTTCTGTTTTCTCCGTTTTACGTTTTATTCTTTGCTGCAATTTAATGGCTTCTCCATAAGCCACATCTCGTCTAACAATTTTCAAGAATAAAGGTAACTTCAAACAGCAACAATAATTCGATAAGCCTAAAGAGAAAGGGAGCGACAGTATAAAAAGTAGCGACTTTGACTGTGTAATACATCAAAGAATTTATTTCGAATTGTTTGTTCCTCACATTTACACATCAATATCAACCAAAGTAGATGATTGTGAAAGTTTTATGTAATTAAATCTCAAGTGATATCGTAGTAGCTACTCCCTTCGGTTATATATCTATTCAAACCCTCTACTGCGGGCAGAATGTAACACTTTTTAGCGGGTTACTGTTGGTTTGAATTCAAAATGTTCCTTCTGGTCGATTGGATGGAGAGGAGAGACGGGTTCATGTATCTCCCAAGGGTATTATCGCAAAGAGAAACACAGACAACCTCGTCGAGGATTTGAACTAAGGTCACACATTCTGTTTCCTAAGACGATAACCGTTACGCCACGACGCCTCTTTGTGTAGAAAAACTAAGCTTTTCCTCCCTTTTAAAAAGACTCAAACAAAATGAGTTTTCAGTGTTTGCTTATCAAGTTTATAAATCGACGTCGGTGATTGCTTCAAATTCCTAAGCTTAGAATGAATTTTCCTCACTTCATGACACTTAGTGAGAATGAAACTCACCACAATATTAAACAACTCCGATACCAGTTTGCTAACTGTCTTTCTATAAAATACGTGGCAATGTTTTGTTGTTTTCTTGCTGCTTTTTCCAAAAATTTGATATTTCAACTAATAAAGTCTTGACTTGAATTTCGTGATTCAAAACTTTCTTTGTCCAGTTGGCTGGGGCTGTAGAATACATCAACTGCACCTCTGCAGAGGGTCAAAACCCCATCAAACGAGTGTCCTGGATATGACACTAAACAATCTGCATGTGAGGTTCCAGTAATGCTGGGGATTTGGGGAATGCGAAGCACCCCTTCATTGCCATTGCTGACAGGTCCACTCAGGCCCGGAGTGGCAGCACCTGATAGGGTCCTATGTATGGGTCGAATAGAACTTAACTGTGTACGGAAACGGAAATGCTAAACGGAAATGCTTGAAATAGAGCTGTTTTTGACATTTAACTGTGTACTAAACTGAATTATTTGAATTAGAGCTGTTTGACTAAACTGAATGGCTATAGATAGATATGTTTTTGACAATTAAACAGTGTATTTACATTTAAACTTTTTACTTATGCTAAACTGAATTGTTTGAAATGGAACTGTTTCGAAATTGAATCTGTACTTACGCTAAACTGAATTTTTTGAAATAGAAATGATTATTTGTATAAAGATGGATTTGACACTAAATAACCTACAATGGTTGATTTACCATAAAACCCAACCAACCAACCGTCAAAACTTTCTCTCTTATTATATTTTTCATCGTTTTTAAGACATTAACATTCCTTTTTTGATAAAGACTTCTTTTCCATTAACTCACAAAAACCTAAACATGAGTATCTATTCAATTCATGTAAAGAGTTTCTAAATGAATGCCTTATTCTAAAATTTCGGAAGTTTGATTTAAAACGAATTCTGCTTCTAACTCAAGATAGATGAATATCGATTCTAAAAACGATCATTATTGTATACGGCGAACGGCAACAGATTGGTTGGCTGAATCTAATTAATGTACTCTTCATCAGAAAAGACACTCGACTATATATAGTCAAAACAATGATGTCAATTATATGATCAGTCTGTAATATAAATCAACAATTCTGATTGGTCATCTCGAAAAATCAAAGATGAATTAGAGCCTTTGCAAGTATTCTTAATTTTCATAGTTTGAATCGTATTTCGTGTCCTATTTTTTCAAACAAAATCTCTAACCTTTTGGAGAGCTCAAGTTTCAGATCATTTGTCAGAAGCTGAAGAAGGATTGAATAATTGACTAGGTCTTGACCTAGATATAATTTCAAAGATTTTTTTAGCTTTCGATCAGGCATTTTTTACATGATTCTTTATCAAAATTGTACCAGTCAAAAGTTTTATAAACATTTTACAAACTATTTGCGTTTTATTTGTTCTCTAAAGTTATGAAATGAACAACTAACATTCACAAACAAAACGATTCATGCAATTTGACACCGGTGATTACAACTTTTTAGAGTCCTACAAATAAATAAGCATGTTGACATTTTTAGGCCTGAATTTTGACAATAAGTCAAACTATGACACCTTTTTTTTCAAATTTTTCTCGGCTGACATTTTCGTGATATATATAAACGTCCATGAAAGAGTAATACCTCACCCTCAAAAAGGTCATGAAGTCACAGTTTAAAGCAAATACTAGACCCCTGTCGGTGAAGCTTAGAATATTTTGACTGTATCCACTTCAGAGGGGTAAAAACTCACCCAAAAATGAGCATGCTCTGATGAGGAGACACCAGTTTTGGAGATCTGAGGATTGTGGCCTACTCTTTCGCTGCCATTACTCCCGGGTTTACTCTGACCCGGAGTGGTAATACCTGTTAGGGTACCATCTCTTGGACATATTGATTTGTTTGAAATTATTCGTATTTTATATGTTCGTGTACAAAAACTCTTTAGTAACAACTGTAAAAAAGTGTATGTATTTATTTACCCAACCCCTTTCATACGGGCAGGATATGACACAAGGTCAATTTTTAGGTAGAGTTTAATAAGTCTGAATTCAGAGTTTTCCTTCTCCTAGACTGGTTGCCAAACCAAGGCTAAAGAATCCAGTTTTCCCAAAGATTTATCCATTGTTGAAAGGAGAATAATTGGATTCATACCTTTCGCAAGAATATTAGTGTTGTGTGAAATGCAATCTGCCTCGTCCGGGATTTGAACTCGTATCACCGTGTCCATTATTCTAAGTCAATAACCATTACACCGCAGGCAACTACACAAAAATACAAATATGAATGGACAATGTACGCAATTCTCTAACCTTTTAGCATGATATAACCCCCAGACGGGTTGATATGCCGTCAAAATTAACCATATGAAACAAATGACAATTACTTTATTTAACGGACGTCGTAAGAATTGATTAAGTGTCTGGTTGTTTTGTTTAATGAGAAAGTCAAAACGCAGCACCATAAACATAATGATCATTTAAGCCTTTGTCATTGGTTTGTAGGAACTTTACAAAAGTAGACCAGCAAGAAATACAGGCAAAATAATATTATATATATATATATATATATATAGTATTGAATTAATGTAGAGGGTATTTGCAATGCGAAATAATAATCATTTGAGTTTAATTAATTTCAAAGTAAAACTTCATCGTAAGAGACATTTTTTATTTTAAAAAAGTTTCTGACAATGAAGTTTTACTTTGAAATTAATTAGACTCAGATAATTATCATTTCGCATTGCAATAGCCCTCTAGATTAATTCAATACTATAGAATAAAATAATCTATGCAATGCTTCGAGCAAATTACAATATATATATATATATATATATATATATATATATATATATATATATATATATCTCCTAATAAAGATATAGGAGTAGATTGATAATCGATACTTAGCAAAATGACAATAACCCCAAAGTTGAAAGAGAAGTTATGATATGGGAAATATACTTGGTGTATAATCCTTTACATAAAGTGCTGAGTCATAAAAGTTTCCTCTGTCAGTTGAACGAACAATCCAGATGAAATTGAACATCTAGGATCAGCTACCATGTTGGAACGAAGCAAAATCAAACAAATTGATAACGAATTGAGGGAAATAATCATGTCTCACATTGTCTTAAAGGAAACATTGAACATTGAAATAAATATGTTCTCTTACACTATCTTCCTTAAACTCTTTACTTACCCAGACAAACACAACAATTATCCTCCAAACATCAACATATTATAATTTGCATCATATATCATTGTGTGTGTGTGTGTGTGTGTGTGTGTGTGTGTGTGTGTGTGTGTGTGTGTGTGTGTGTGTGTGTGTGTGTGTGTTGCTTTCGAGCACAACTTCGTTCGACCAGTCAGTGATACTTAGAGTGAGCTGATTGTAAACTCTACAAAGTAGGATGACCTCCCCTCATGGGGAGTCCTAGATATGATACTAAACTACAGGGTTGGTGAGGCTCCAATTCTAGAGATCTGTGAAATGTGGATTAACCCTTGTGATTACCCGAAATGATAGTACCTGATAGGGTCACATCAACTGGTCAAATAGATTTGTTAGGGTTCCCTATAGGGGTCAAATAGATCTGTTAGGGTCCCATCTTGAGGTCAAATAGATCTTTTAGGGTCTCATAATTGGGTCAAATAAATCTGTTTGAAAATTGTTAGGGTTAGATACGAATACTTAAGGACAAAAAACTCTAAATTATTTGTATTAAGAATTGTTACTTGAATTGTTAATTAAGGATTATTAACAGTTTCTTTAAATTATAACCGTAACTACGTTTAATATTCTTGAAAAGAAATGATTACTTGAAACCATGTAATTATTAGTATTATTTTGGAATGCTTGACATCTTACAACTGTGTTTAAATTATTAGTATTAGAAAGGAATACTTGATACGATATAACTAGGTGCAAAAACTCTAAAGAAATGACTGCAATTTCCTAACCTTTAGACATAAAATATTCTTTGATGAGTTGACACGCCGTTAAAATCAAATAATCAATCAATTTGTTCGACATTTCATCTCTGAACTCAAGATCAACAATAAAATTCCCTTCCTCTTAGCAAATTCCAAGACTCAAATTCACTATTAACGTTTAGAAAAGAAAAAGAAAAACCTGATAACACCTGCCTCCTTAACTATCATAATGGATGTTCACAAAGATACAGAATGGCTGTCATCAATACTTTATTAAGTCAGACTAACTTCCTCTAACAATATATTCTTCTACAAAGAATTAAGTGATATCAAACTCACTCAAAACAATATTGAGTTTACAAACAATATCGTAGATGAAGAAATTAAAAGAGATAACTTTGAAATATACATGATTATAACTGCATCATGGATGTGTGTATGTGTTATATATATTCATTATAATGTAGTTTGTCATACTTATAAATAAAGTGTACTCAAAGACAGTGATAGAGAATATGTAGACTTAAGATAGCGTAAACATAGAATTAATAGCGAAGGTTAAAAAGGGGAAACTTCACGCTGACTGCATACATGTTTGTGGCTCGCTCACACACACACACACACACGCATATATATATATATATATATATATATATATATATATATATATTCTCCAGTACAACTCACCTTAGGTTTTGAATTCAGAGTTTTCCTTCTTTTACACTTTACGCAATCGAGTCAAGAGAGCCCAGTTCACCCTAACTGAGAACTGAGGAAGAAGAGATGGAGTCATAACTTCCCGAGAGCATTGAGTCAAATTGAAACGCAAGCAACTTTGTCAAGGATCTGAACACACTATAAACGAATAGTCTCATAGTTCATATTTTTAACTGAACTGTTGGGCTCTCATACGTGAACACAGACGAAAAAGTCCTCCATCATATATATATATATATATATATATATAACCTCTATCAATGAGAAAATTTTACCATGAAAGTAACAGCTTGTCACTGCTTCTGTTTAAGGCAGATAAAGTAGATAATGATAATTTTATTCAATTACTTTTTTTCTCTTTTAAAAGAATCAAGTAACGTAAAGTTTGTGGCTGGCGGAAAATGGACTTGGTAAACCAAATTCCATTTTAGGTGAAGCGGTTTGCCTATCAGGTTCTCGAGAAGGCGTTTGGGAAAAGTATCTCTTTTCTCTCCTTTCCCCTTTACAAGTAAAATAGTTGACAGATACAGTACATATGGGTCAATCAGAGCTTTTTAGCCTCGGTATGGCAACCTTTCTACAAAGAAAGACTGAAGAGTGTTGTTCTAATACATTGTCGCACTGCTCTTCTGTTATCAGCTCATTCCCAACATGCATCTGGTCTTACACAAGCTTTCAAATGATCTATGTAGTTCATTTAGTTTGAATTAGTTGATGTTCGCCACCTCCTTCAAGTACTTTTAATATAAAATAGGGTTAGGCACTTGTTTGCAGCTAGTGCAATTTAAAGAAAACAATTGGAACAATCATATGACCTGTTCAGTTCCAGCTCAAAGACAGCTTAGCTTCCAAGATCCTGTCCCTAAACATTATAGACCGCCACCCTCGGCCAACATATATATATTCTCGCAGTCAATGCACTATTCATTTAAATCACTTGTAAAAGAAGATCCAGTTTTTGTATATCAAATAAAATATTTAGGTTTGAAAAATGTTATCGGTAGTTAGCAATTTAATTGTGAAAAATCGATATAAAAAATAATTTGAACACCTGTAAATCTAAAAAAAAACCTGCATTTTAGAAACCTATTAAAAACAAATCGTAATTAAAATCAAATTGTACTAATCAGAGAATTTATAAAAATGTTTCTTTGATGCAAAAACTTTTCACACCCAATTATAAAATACGAATAAAAGTGTCAATGTATATTACGTTTGAAAAGACAAATCACCAGGGAATTAAAATGATGTTAATTTTGATGCGAAAAAATTCGAAATCATTCTCTAAATCGAATCACTTTAGGCAACTGAATAAAATGAAATATTTCATCAAGAATTCATTTTTCTTTTTCTATACCAATGATATTCTGATACTTTTGATTCATTAATCGTTTCCGATTATCTATTTCACTGGATGAAAAAAGAAAACCATCACAAAAGGTTAATTCGATTATATGTCACTAATTACTTCAAATCATTACAACTGGGAGAGACTTTAACCTATTTCTAAAAAGCTTTCTTAATTTTTTTGTCTAATGCATACTTGAATCATCTGCAAATCACACACACACACACACACATACACTCTCTCTCTCTCTCTCTCTCTCTCTCTCTTTCTCTCTCTCTCTCTCTCACACACACACACACACACACAGAAATTGCAATATTTTCTCACCTTACTTTTATTAGATCATAAAACTAATATAAATTTAAGCAAATCAAGAGTTTTCTAAAAGTGAAAGGACAGTAAATCAGCTGCTGCAGTCTAAACAATTAAGTGATTGATTCACATACAACGCCACCTGTGGCCATTCAGAGAACGAGAGAGAAATTAAAGTATTTTGTCCACTTTAAAAGATATTCCGGTCAATCGATGGTATTGCTGTATTGAAGATAATGAGAATAATTGTTGACGGTATCTTTTTTTTCTTTTGCTTTTTTTAAAGATTCTTTTTAATTTCAAAATGTTCGTCTAATTCTTGTAATCCCATCAAAGGAATAAACTCCTGAGCAGTCCATCTCGCAAGATACTCTGGACACTTCCTAAACTGAACAAAGGAGGAACTCATACAAATTGACCAAAGGACAAGAAAATTGATAACGATTCACTAGGCTTTACACTCGTAGGATGACATAGACAAACTATGTCAAGAAGGAAGATGATTCGCCATCATTGGGGGATGCGTTGATGCAACAAGTCAAGGGTTCGAGGAATACATAAAAAGGAGTAAAGTAAGATTAATTATAACAGCCAGTAATAACAATGTCCACTTAAAAACAAACAGTAAAACAACAAAAACTAGAAAACAAAAATGTGAAGAGAAACAACTATATGGATATTTCACGCGACAAACTGGCGAAATTGCACACAAAATGACCTAGATATGGCTAAGAAAGGGAAACCTCCAGAAAGAAAGTGAATCTCTTTTAATAGTAGCACAAAATAATGCCATAAGGGCCAATTATATCAAAGCGAAAATTGCTATTTATGCTAGAGAAAAGCAGGTGTACATTATGTGAAGTCAGAGATGAAACAGGTAATCACATAATAAGCGAACGCAGCAAGCACATACAAACAGAATACAAAACGATGTTGTGTCGTGAGTAGTAAGAGTCAACACACATATAAGATTAGAGATATTTTATTCCGGAAGGAAATACAGCCAGCCAACGAATGTAGATACGAGGATCATTAAATCAGTTTCCAGACATTTTTTTCGTATGGCCACTTTTATTGATAGTACACACATGAAACTCTAGTCCCCTTCGAAGTTATCTTCTCCAGCTGTAATGCACTTGTTGTACCGTTCCAACAACTCTTGGAAGGCCCCATGGAAGTCCTCTTGTGTGAGCATGTCAATGACGTTCGTCACAGCCTCTTTCATCTCCTCAATTGTCTCATAACGACAGCCTCTGGGCTTAGGGAATAACCAAAAGTCACTGGGAACAAGGTCTGGACTATAGGGAGGCTGAGGAACTGTCTTGATGCCCATCTTGATCAAATAGTCTGTGACAAGGATGGAGTTATGGACTGGTGCATTGTCCTGGTGGAAATGCCACTGACCCGATTTGAAGAGTGCTGGCCTCTTCCCAAGGAATCTCTGACTGAACTCCCTTAAAACCGCAACATAGTAACCCTAACCCTAACCCTTAGGCCAATCAACTCTGGTGTTCTGACTTTCTGACTCTTTCCACACCTCACAGACTCTCTGCCTTCCTTGAATCTCTTATGCCACTCAAAAACTGATGTTCGATTCACGCAAGATGCTCTAAAAGCAATCTGAAGCATTCCATACGTTTCTGTGGCATTTTTTCCAAGTTTAAAACAGAATTTTATTGCATATCGTTCTTCTAAAGTGTCCTCACATCCAGATTGCATTTTTGAAATTTACCAGCTGTGACAATCAGGCTTTAGTAGGGTGTATTCCAATTGCTGCTGTAGCTGTTCCTTTGAAGCTGAAATCATAAAAATTGGTCAGTCATCTCATAAGATATATAGCAATAACATAGACAATTTTAAATGCCTGTACAAAAAAAGTCTGGAAACTTATTGAAGGAACCAGGTATCCTAAGTCGTTTTGTTTTTGACAGACAAACAAGTCTAGAGCAAGCTAGCTCTAAGTAGTCCTCAGACCAGTCCATTCCGTGGAAGGGGAGTCCAGCCACTCCACAACGCTAGACTAAGCAAGAAAGAATATTTAATGGGAATTGTGTAAGAGATTAAAATTTCATTATACAACCAAATAATATATGCTCAAGCCAGAACCTGTCCTGGAAAATGAGACTCATAAAATTCTCTGGGATTTTACGATAAAAATGGATTATCCACTCCTGGTCAGAAAAAACAGACCTTGTGTTAATTAACAAGAGAAAAAGAATTTGTCATCAAGTGGATTTCGCTGTTCAAGCACCCCACAAATGTTGTATACTCGTAAAGATATCAATAATAACAATACTGGCCGACTCGGTCGTTTCGGATACGAACGAATCTATTAATTTCTGGCTTCAGTTCTTCAACACGAGAAAGACACAAATCATAAAAGCCTATACTAACCATACTATGCAGACCCCACCCTCCACGCGCAGCGTATCTTGATCTCAATTCATTTCTACCGGTCGAGATCCGAAAAACTCAACTGCTACCTTCAAGAGTTGACCTTTTCAAAATCCTCAAATTCTCAGGACCATCTCCTCTCGGCATAACGTCATCCACACTCTAGCACTATTTCCGGTCTGGGGGTTTATTATGACATGAAGATTGTCGTATCCTTTCTGTGGGGGCGAAAGACTTCGCCGTCTGACTATGCACCTGGACTAAGAGACCCAAGTAGTTCAAACTAAATAATAGAATATAATTAACAAAAAAGGGTTTATATAAAAAATCATTACCTTAATTATATAACACACCTTTCCTCCCCACAAAATACAATTATCTTGTTATAGAAAATGACAAAAAAAATTTTAATAATGCATCGATGTGAAAAGATTTTCTTTTTGTTTTTCTCTATTTTCTTCCTTTCTGATTTCGTAATCTGTAACAATCATGTAATAATCTAACACTCTTCCTTATGCCAACTTGACCAATAAAACTATAGTAACAGTCAGAACAACAATTCAAAAGAGCATTTAAAAAACAACACTATAAATCATTCAACAGTTCAAAAAATAAAAGTCAGCAAAAACATGTACATATAGTCCTTCATTTTCTTTTTTCTCAATTTTTTTTTTCTTCATTTTCTGATTCTTTTCTTGTTTTCGTGTTTCCTTTGAAAGACAAAGCAGTTATTCTTTCTCGTGTCTCTCTTTCTCCATCTTTTTTTTTTTTTTTTTTTTTTTACTTAGTCCTCACCAATAATTATTCTAACTTTATGTCCAAATGTCTATTTTTCTTCTGAGTCTCTTTCAAACTTTTGTAATTATCTTATTTTTCTTATCAGTGAATATTTCTTTTCCTTTTTATTTCTTCTTATTTTATGATTCAATGTCTATTTTATTTTACCAATTGACATGTATTTTTTTCTCTTCAGTTTTTTTTTTTCTTTTTCTTTTTCACAGATCAATTCCTCATTTTCTGTCTTTTACTCTTTTTGCTTTTCTTTTATATCCATAATTCATTACTTCTCTCGTAATCTATGTCATTAATTTATATATATATATATTCTAATAATGCACACTATCATTGTCCGTGCCCTGTACATTTTCCATTAAGCGTCCTTTACAACTAAGCATAGCTTGTAATCAAACCAAGATAAAGGTGGTAAAATTTCCCGGGAACCTTTTTTTCTTTCCAACCAACACAAACCGTTCCCGTTTTTGTCCCTTTTTGCTTCTACTTTTGACCACCGTCATTCGGTCTATCTCTCATCTCTTCAATAGCTAACAAGTGCCTTTTTGAATTTTCTTTCAACAAGTATCTCTACAAAAGAATGGCTCGTGTCCAGCCATCATTTCTTCGTTTTTACTTATTCCGAAAATGACAACACAACACTAGCTTCTTACTTACTTCCAAAGACGAAATAAAATATCCTAGGGTTCTTTTCCTAAGCAACCCAAACCTTTTACTCTGTCCGCTACTTTTTTCACTGCCCCTCAGTCTATCTTCTTTCTCTTTTTTCAATAGTTAACAAGGGTACTTTATTTATTTATCTATTTGGTCAACTATATTTCTCCTTCAATCACGATTCAAAACCGAATCCATAGATTTTCCTGTGCATACCACGAGACACGTCAAGATTTTGGACACATGCTCCCTAATTTCCCATCCCCTTTTTCGACAATATCCTCTTCAACTCAAACCCCCAAAATTCTCGACCCCATTCTGGGGGAACCTCACAAAACGCTGGTCTGGCCACTAACCAGTACCTCAAAATTCTCGACCCCTTTCTAGGGGAAGACCTTCACAAAACCTGGTATAGCTTCTACCAGTACCCAAAATATCGAACCCATTCTTGGGAAACTTCACAGAACGCTTCTAATTTCTACAACTTTTCCAAACATTGAACCCATCCCACAGACCTAACTGCGGATCCAAATGTATATGAGCATTCTCCCGACAACATATCGTAGATGCCCGGATCCTTCCGAGGGATTGAAAGACACACAGAAAGAAATATCCCAATTTAAAATTACTACGCTCTACGATGAGCATTTTCAAATTACTCTAAATTTCATTCATAAAAACATCCTGGGTTCAATCCCAGGTCGAGTCATGACAAAGACTCAAAAAATAGTATTTGATGCCTCCTTGCTTAACACTCAGCAATATAAGGTAAAGTGTAAATCAAGGGTAAAGTGGAGCAACCCAGAGAAAGGGGTAGCGCCCTCCTCCACACCTCGGTGTTGTAGCAATTGAAAAGGGAGCCTTCGGTCACTCTCGACTATCGTCGCCAACTTTACTTATATGTATGTTACCAAAACTACTACCACATCACGGGTTTTGTTATGACAAATTGACAAACTCGTATGTCCCTTCATTTCTCTGTTTTTCCCTTCTTTCTTTCCCCTCATGATTCACCGTCCCCTAACATAGCATTAATCTGTATCAACATGTACAATTAAACTTATGAGCCTTATCATAGCTTTTCAATTTTTTCGTGTCATCAAATAAATTCTATCGGGCAACTTAAAAGCGACATAAAATTTATACAATGAGCAATCTACCTTATCTTTCTTTTTTTCTTTTTATGTCTTCTTGTCGATTCTTTTGTTCAAATTTTTCCTTCTTTGTTCTGGGACCTTGTGTCGAACATTTTTTTCCTTTTTTTTTTAAATCTGTTGCTTGTCTTTCAATATTTGGCGTTCTTTTTTTCTTCGCTCTTGTTGGTTGGGATGCCGCATTTTTTTTTTTCTTGTCTTTGGAGTTGAGTTCTTGACTTTCCCTTGTTTCCTTCTTCGGCCGGGATAGCACAGTCATTTTTATCTATTTATTTATTTATTTATTTTGGGGGGTGAGTTGAGTTTTTTTAATTTCCGTTGTTTCCTTCTTCGGCCGGAGTAGCACAGTTTTTTATTGTTTTTTTTTCTTTGTTTTTGGAATTGAGGTTCTTATAGTTCATCTTACGTTCTCTCTCTCTCTCTACCACCTAAAACAACATTCGCCTAAAATAAATTCCATCATTTTCGTCGCTTCTAATCGCCTAAAGTACCGTGAATGGTCGAGTGGACAACCCAAGTTCAAAATCAATTTATGTCTTCTTTTTTTTTTTCTTTTTGCAAAAGACATAGCAAGTCAGCGCGCACCAAAGTGTATATATGTTGTATACTCATAAAAATATCAATAATAACAATACAGGTCGTCTCTGTCATTTCAGGGACGAACGGGTTTATTAATTTCTGGCTTCAGTCCTTCAACACGAGGAGAGAGACACAAATCATAAAAGCATATGCTAACCATACTATGCAGACCCCCACCCGGCGTGTATCTTGTGGTGTTTAAGATCTCAATTCATCTCTGCCAGTCGAGATCTGAAAAACTCAACTGCTACCTTCAACAGTCGATCTCAACTACTTCTTCTCAAAATCCTTAAATTCCCAGGACCATCTTCTCTGGGCATCCATACTCTAGCCCCATTTCTTGTCTGGGGGTTTATCAGGACATGATGATAGTCGTATTCTTTTCGCGTGGGCGTAAAACTAAATAATAAATATAATCAACGAAAAATGATTGATATAAAAAAAATCATTGCCTTCGTCATATAACACAAAGTGAAAATGAAAGAAAGCGAAAAGATCGACAAATACTTAGATCTTGCTAGAGAGCTGAAAAGGCTGTGGGACATGAAGATGACGGTAATACCAACAATAGTCGGCACGCTAGGAACAATCCTCAAGAGTTTGGAAAAAAGTCTAAAGGATTTGGAAATCAGAGGAAGAATCAAGATCATACAGATCACAGCAGTGTCAATATCGACTAGAGTAATCTGACAATTCCAGGAGACCTGAAGAGACTTGCTGTCACTCAGCCTCAAGGAAAAGACCACCAACTGACAGTGGAGATAAAAACTCGCAAGGAATCAAAGAAGAAGAAGAAGAAGAACAACAACAACAACAACAGTATTTTAATAATTTCCATTTGGAGAGTCGCAGCCAGTTAATAAGTTTGTTAACATGTCTCATGACTGGTTCATGGTTACAGATAGTTGTAATTTTATGTCTGTTTGGGCAGTCATACAATGAAATAGGAAAACGTTATCTCCGGTTCCATTACCTATCATCGTGAAAACAAATAATAAATTTATAAGAATTATATATATATATATATATATATATATATATATATATATATATATATATATATATATATGGATGTAGTTATTGTATATGCATATATATGTACGTGTGTATGTGCTTCGATTGATAGAGGGAGGGAGGGAAGAGAGTAATTACTTTCATACAATTTATAGGTGCGTGTTATTTATGATCTAATATTCCATCTTGATCATTCCGTCGGATTAACATCGGCTATCACAACTGATTATCCTTTCATTCGTTCCTCACCAGTTTTGCATTGTGTCGGTGATGACTTATTGAATTCCTCGACCCAATTTAATGTCTTTTCTTCCAAACACACAAATCTTATCTACAATTTGGAACAATTTAATATCTTTCCTGGTGCAGTGAAGAGAACCAGGTTTACACTTGAATTCTTGCTTCTATTTGCTTCGATTTTATCAGCTAATACCATTGGTTCATCATCGGCCAATGAGATTCAACAATCCTCAAGTTGATGCAAGCTATTGTCCAATGGTTGTCACTGCAAGTTATATATATATATATATATATATATATATATATATATATATAACTTGCAAGGGGACAAGTTTTATCTTTCATGTGCATGACTTGAAAGTTCATTCAAAACAAAAATAAAAACTCAGAATTTTAATGTCATGACTTAGAATGGAATTAGCTGGTATTTCTTCCAAATAATCAGAGTGAATTGCTTATATATATGTGTGTGTTTGTGTGTGTGTGTGTGTGTGTGTATTACTCTCTTTTTTTCACTCTTTTTCTACGTCATACCAGTCACAAGAGACCATCGTAATGATTGGGCAGGAAATGGAGATTTTATGCCATAATATTGATTGAAAAGTGAGTTGATTAGCAAAATTCTCATTATATATATATATATATATATATATATATATATATATAATTCCTAGATGGCCACGAGCGAGCCTACCTAGGTTTCACCTAACGGATCTTCAGGATTACTCTGACTAGAACAATCCTGAAAAGCCGTTTGGTGAAACCTATGTAGACTCGCTCATGGCAATCTAGGAATCATTTTCATTATATCAACTCTATCTCGTGTATTGAGCACTTTATAACCGTTTAACTTAGGTAATTCTATGGGTTTTTTTTCCTTTTGACTCGACATACGTGCTACTTGATTATTTTCAAGTAACACGTGTGTTTTTCGTCTTTTCTTTTTACGAAATCTTTTCCAAAACATCAGTTTGTAGAATTTGCAAATTTTACAATCTGAGTTTTTTTTCACACCAACAGCATTATAGATTAAATATAAAGATTAAAACACATGCACACACACACACACACACACACACACACACACAGATATATATATATATATATATATATATATATATATATATATATATATATATATATCAGTAAAACACTCCATGTGATGAAGAGTGGTTCTCAGGCAAAGTTTATTAAACTTCGCCAATTAGCTGCGGTATCTGCGGGTAGAATGTATCTGATTAAGCTTTTTTCTGAAAAGTTCAAGTTCCACTCCATCACTGATGCGGAGGCCAATTTTGTTTGATTCCTAGATGATTTAAACCCTCCTGATTAATTTAAATTAAAATACTCCGGGTATCTCCTGAAGCAATTAGAGGACTCACACAGACTCCTCGTTCTTCCCCTTCCAGAAGCCTTTAAAACACTGCTTGAAGTCCAGGGAGTACGTATGCCAAGTTTCATGAAGATTGCTCCTTTAGCCTTGGAGGCTCGATGTAACAAAGCCCTCAAACAAAGCAAATCATATGTAGAAATTTGCGTGTGTGTGCGTGTGTTCAGATTCTAATGTTTCGAATACTTAATATTAACATACGTGAAAGGAAAATTTTCGCCATCTAGATTACTCTACCAAAATGTGCCAGAATGCAAGATAAAAGACTTTCTGCGATATTTCATTCTTCTATAAACCAGTCGACTCGTAAGTTGATTGTTTGTCATCTAAATTCTGAAGTTAAAACGACTAAGTAAGTAATGTAAGCGGCGGTGGGTGGGGGGTAGTACGAATGTCAGGAGTAATTTGTATACTGCTATTTCCTTTTCATACGGTGAGCTTCTGCTGAGATCTAGTCATTTTGTTTATGGATTATTATTATTATTATTATTATTATATCGCTCATCAATAAGTGCACCCCCGAAGAATTTTCAATTAAAAGTTAATTTTCTTCTATAAATTAGAGGATGTAGCAAATTAGCGTAAAGAGTTAGAATAAAAAATGTTGCCTGTCATTGTAGCCGGGTGTCTTCCGGGTAACTGTGATAAAAGATTAATGATGAAATAAGTAAAACAGGCAAATCAGAACAAATAACAGTCGGTTGAATGGAATGGGTTTGGTTTGGTTTCTTTGTTTAATGGCATATCAACCTTTGTAGGTTATTTAATGCCAAAGCCATTCTCCTAGAAGAACAGTAGTGGTACTATTTAACCCATAGCTTCGAGGGTAAGGGGGTTCATACCTTTCTTAAAGGTATTTGCCCGAAAGTGAACATAATAGCGCGACTGGAGTACGAACTCGCTTACAACGATTCCACAGTCCGCTGAATGGAATAGACATTGTCTTTTTAAGTATTTCAGTATTTTTTGGTAATAATCCATAATTAACAAATGTTTTCGTGTTTGTATTAATTTTTGTATGTGTACAGAGTGCGTAAATTATTTATTGATTTATTAATTTATTGCTTACTTATGTATTAGTCCTGAATTCCTTCTGGAAAAAACGAATACATTTTTATTATCGTCGTGAAATTCAGGACAGATATATTTAGTGTTGAGAATTTGTTTTCATCGGACAATAGATTATTGGACAACACAAATGAATAACGAAACTTCTTTTAAAAACGCAGCAACGAAAGGTTTATAATGGTAATAAGAGTAAAAGAGTCAAAGTGAGAAAGTGTCCCTTTTGGTGTCGCTGGTTAGTATGTTGGTATGTTGGTCTTTGAGTTTGTAGGAAGTGTGTGGGTGTGAGTGTGTGACTGAGCGCAAAGCTGGTTCTTCCGTGTGTGAAGCTAGTAGCCGCGTGTCCTTCTGTGAAGGCGAGAGAGGTCCTTCGTGGCCGATAGCTAGGTGCTATCTGACCATGTGTCACTGTAACAGGTTGCTCGCGTGACTAACCGCAAGGCTGGTTCTTCCGTTCTGTGAAGCTAGTTGCTGTGTGTCCTTCTATGAAGGCGAGAGAGGTCTGTCATGGCCGCTAGCTAGGTGCTATCTGACCACGTATGTGTGTCACTGTAGTGGGTTGATCGCGTGATTAACCGCAAGGCTGGTGCTTCCGTGTGTGAAGCTAGATGCTATCTGTCGTTGTCCGCTGACGACCAAAAGGACAAGAAAAATAGTTCTAGAGAGGGAGAAGGAATCAATGCGCTCAGACTGTCGATTGGTCGGTTATAGCCGAATCGCTTGACAGAGGCATTGATTCGCGAAAGGAAATAGATCTGTGGCTGTTACATATATATTGGTTCTGAAGTTGATGTAGGTAGGTATAAAGTTAGGCCTTTTACTACTGGTCTAATAGTAGATGGCTGTTAGCAGATACACAAGAAAACGGTGGCAAACAAGGGAAATATTTTTTAGAAAACAATGACCCTCTTAGGTTTTTTCTTGGACAGGTAATTCTATTTTTAGATATGATGAATCCCCTGACCTATTGGCCGTTAAAAGTGATTCGAGTGAAATCAAAACATTTATTATTGCCTAATTTTACACCATCGAAACACTGTAACCAAAAATATGAATACGTTGAAATCTTAAAATAAGTACTCACCTCTTATATATATATATATATATATATGAAATTTCATTTTTGGTTATAGAAGTATTGCAACGTTTTCTGTCGACCGAAGACTATTTTTGGTGTTACATGAAATGGTTAACCTAATAATAGTTCTGCTGGTGCTGTTACAATAGATGCGTGTGGTGTGACTTGAAACATCCTCAGATGTTTGTGATATCGGTGTTGGATTTCTTACTTTCTACTATTGATGTTCATCAGACCTCGATAATTTTCCCTTGAGCTAATCGATATAAATTTATATGGATTGAATTTATAGGGGATGAATTTATTGGGGTTGAATTTATAGGGATTGAATAATAAACAAAAATACAATAACATAAAAAATAAAATAAATAAATGAATGCAAAAGTAACAGTTTCCCTGGGGGCCTCTGACAGGAAGTGCAATTTGTGTATGCCTGGAAAGGGGGACTTCCTAGCGCCAAAGAGAAACTCTCTCGCGGGTACCTTGAAAAATCTCGACTGAAAAGACACACTTTTTTCTCTTTGCTGGTAGGAGGGAACGTACGTGCATGCTGAGTCCCAAACTTAGCAGTGCGTTGAGTCTCCTACAAGCAGCAGCCTCTGTCAAATACGGAGACACACGACGGATCCTTAACTTATTATTTAAATAAGAAAATTTCCTAATATTCAACGAATGTCTTGTCTGGAGGAGCGTGACCATTTCTACTGGTTGAGGAAAACATTTTCACCACAGAATAACCGTAAAAATCAAAAATAAAATTTGAGTCTTAAAGTATTCCTATCTTTTTCCTTTCGTCCTTAAATCCTTTTTACAGTTTTGACAAACAAAAGAAGATAACAAGTGAATAGGATAAGAAGAAAAAGGATTCAGACACAAACCTCAGAATCTTCCAACAACAACAAAATTCCCCACCTACCACGATATACCTTCTTGCACACCATAAAATGCACATCTTTATATACAGTCCTGAATTAACTTACCAGGGAATCATATGGAGGTAGGCTTAATGTAATGGTTATCATCGTAGAAAAAGAAATTGGTAACTCTGAGTTCAAATCCAGGACGAGTACCTTTGCTTTTCAACTTAATCAAATGCTTTTGAAAAAGACATAAATCTATCTCTTCTCTCACCATCCCAGATATGGGTCAATAATTGGACAGACAAGTTCCTTTAGCTTTGGTCTGGCAACTAGTCAAGGAGAAGGAAAATTATGAATCCAAACCAATTCTACCTCACTTAAAATTGACCTTGTATCATATTCTGCCTGTAGCGGGGGGGGGGGCTGAATAAATACACACATGGAAATCTAATCTTGGAGTTTAATCGTCGTTTTGTGGCAGCTTCGCTTTGATGACTTTCTTTACCAAGATCGAAAAATCTCAATCTAATGTTTATTTTTCTCCAGCTTAAACTCACTGTCCAGTATAACTATTTTCTTACCTTTCCAAATTAAGTTGCTCTGGGCCAAACGTTTCGGTTTGGTGCGGTTATATATATATATATATATATATATATATATATATATATATATATATATATCATTTGGCCTGCTTCCAGTGCGTGGGATCGAATTCAATTAACTATAAAATGTGTCATTCTTGCCAGTTCTGACTGGTTGGTTGTTTGGTTGGGTTTTATGGCATATCAACCTTTGTAGGTTATTTAACGCCAAATCCATTTTTATGCAAATAACCAATTCTATCTCAATGAGTATACTGTTTAATTGTCAAATACATTTCTATTTCAAACTATTCAGTTTATTCAAACAGTTCTAATTCAGCTAATTAAGTTTAGTATAAGTACAGATTTTGTTTACACACAGTTATCAAAACAGTTATATATGTATAACAATTCAGTTTAGTGTAAGTACAACTTCAATGTCAAAAAACAGTTCAATTTCAAACAATTCAGTTTAGTTTGGTTTGGTTTGGTTTGGTTTGGTCTTATGGTATATCAATTTTGTAGGGTATTTAACGCCAAATCCATTTTATGTAAATAATCAGTTCTATTTCAAACAATTCAGTTTAGCATGAGTAAACCGTTTGTCAAAAACGTTTCTATTTCAATCTATTCAGTTTATTCAAGCAGTTATATATAACAATTCAGTTTAGTATAAATACAGTTTCAAAAACAGTTCTATTTCAAATAATTCAGTTTAGCATAAGCACGCAGTTTAAATTTAAGTACGGTTTAATTGTCAAAAACATTTCTGTTTCAAGCTATTCAGTTTAGTCAAACAATTCAGATTAGAATGTGTGCAGTTGGTTCTATTTAACCCATAGATAGGGCCCTATCAGGTGCTCCTACGCGAGGCCAGAGTGGACCTGGGAGTGATATCAATGAAGGGGTACTCCGCATTCCACAAAGCTCCAGCAGCATTACTGGGCCACTCCTGGCCATGAGATGAATTGAACAAAAGTTCTTTATTTGAGTAATGTTGTCAAGTATCATATGTAAAAAATAATCTAGGATTCGTTTGGGAGGGGTCTTACCCCTCCACAGAGGTGCAGTCGGTGTATTCTACAGCCCGAGCCGACTGGCCAAAGCACCTCATGTTTAACACACCTGCAAGGGGATGATACGGTCAGTCGATCATCCGTCTAACCCCAATAAGGCCGAAGTAGTGTTGCATGCAAATATACACTTCATGGATCTATATTTGTTCACTGGTCTGGCCTTGTGATTGATTGAACAAAAGTTCTTTATAGGAATAATAATTTAAGTATTGACAAAGTCTAATTTTCAACTCTTTATTATATTTGAAACTCAACACTTCAAAGAAATAGAAATTAGAGCTTTTTGAATTAGTTGGTTTTTGGGGTTTATGGCATATCAACCTTTGTAGTGGACCTGGGAGCAATGGCAATGAAGGGGTACCGTGCATTTCCAAAGCTCCAGCATTACTAGAACCTCACCATCAGATTTAGTGTCCTATCCAGGACACTCGTTGTGGGTGGGTCTTACCTCCTTAGCAGAGAAGCAGTCGGTGTATTCTACAGCCACAGCCGACTGGGCGCACTGGGAGAAATGGCAATGAAGGGGGTACGTCGTATTTTCCAAAGCTCCTACATTACAGTTAAGTCAAAACAGTTCCATTTCAAACAATTCAGTTTAGCATAATTACGCATTTTAGTACTATCTAACTCATAGATAGGACTCATCATTTACTACCACTCCGGGCCAGAGTGCACCTGGAGCGATGGCAATGAAGGGGTACTCTGCATTCCCGAAAGCTCCAGCATAACTGGACTATTAGATTTTTTTGTGTCATATCCATGACAGTCTTTCGTGGGAGAGTTTCGTCCCTTTGCAGAGATGCGGTCGGTGTATTCTACAGCCTCAGCTTATTGGCCAAACGCTGATTGGTTGAAATCAATGGGGGCCGTGATTCAAGATTTTTTTTCTTATATGTAAGAAATACAGGGAAAAATCCCAATGTGTCAAGAATCTATTGAGATTTTTAACACAATTACTTGTTCTATACGAGAAAATTCGCACTGCATGATGGGAAAGGCTTCAGCTTCATTTAAAAACTAACATTTCAGGGTTTTCAACGTTTGGTTTTATGGCATATCCACCATTGTGGAATATTTAATGCTAATTTCATTTTTATACAAATAATCAGATCCATTTCAAACCATTCAGTTTAGCATAAGTACGCAGTTTAGTTCTATTTGACCAATAGATCGGCTGGTTGGTTGTTTGGGTTTTATAGCATATCAATTTTTGTGGGTTATTCAATGCCAAATCCATTTCTATACAGATAATCAGATCGATTTCAAACATTTCAGTTTACCATAAATACGCATATTAGTTCTATTTAACCCATAGATAGGACCCTATCAGGTGCTATGACGTCGGGCCAGAGAGGAACTGGGAGCGATGGCAATAAAGGTATACTCTGCATTCCCCATAGCTCCAGTATTTCTGGAACCACACCATCAGATTGTTTAGTGTCATAATCAGGACACTCGTAGGGGGGTCTTACCCCTCTGCAGATGTGCAGTTGGTGTATTCTACAGTCCGAGCCGACTGGGCAAACCAGTTCTGATGATATTGATAACTGCTTTTTGAAGGTCTGCAAAGGTAACAGCAAAGATGTTTGCAATTGTCGAATTTCCTCTTTTTCCTTCATACTTAGATGACCGATTGGAAAATAAGACCGATTCCCATAATGGGACTTTGAGGACCTAGAAAATACTTGAAGGGCCCGTCTGCGTTTTGCTAATCTGAAAATGGGTTCTTTTAATTGATTATTGCACAATGGAACAACAATTTATGAAAAGACAAAATGTGGTACAAGGCCTAGAAATTGGGGCAATGAGGATAGGCTTCACTATTCTATCTTTAACTTAACTAATTTTATTCACTGACCCGAACAAACTATATTATTATGGAAATTTTATTTACAAAGATAAATTCCCGGTGTGAAAATGCGAAGGATAAAAAAAAAATTACAAAAATATTTTTAAAATGAAAATTATTAGTCGTGCAGAACCACTTTTTCATGAGGTGATATAACAGAAGAAATGAGTTAACTGATAGAAATATTAATGCGAGACGTGAAGAAAAAAAAGAACTATGGAAACCACTCTCACATTTTTGGAGAAATTGATTCTCTCTCATCTAAAGAGAAAAGGTGGGGTAATTAAAATAAAAAAGCAAAGAGAACTAAAATATATATATATATATTAAACCAATGCGTTTCCATATTCTTGCAGAGTTAAATTGTGTTGGTGAAAATGAAAATGCGATAAGCGCCAATGTTACATATATGCAAATTGTTTAACCCAATAAAAAGTTATTGAAGCCGTAAAATTTTACATTAGTATTTCCTCATAGCTATTAAAACGCCGACACGGAGTCGGTGTTCAGTAGATTTAGAAATGGTGCGAGTCAATGACTTGCTGAACGCAACATGAGTAATATAAAGTACGGAAGAACGGAAATAACAAAATTTCATAAACTTGTCTGTCAATAAGCTGCTTTGTTTGCATTCCAGAATTGATTGGAATGATGAAGACAAGCAAAAAAGAAACTGGCCATCTCTGCCCAGGAAGACTGATATATAAATAGGCAAGAAACGACCTTGTGGTTTGAAACCAGTTCCTTGGCAGTTTGTATTTCTGTCAGAAAAGACCGAGAATATGCTGGCTGAGATCCATAAATGACACACGACACATCAACCTGACCTTACAATGGCAGGCCAAAGTGTTACATTTGTACACAGACCGCTCTGATACTCTGACCAACAAAAAGAGGGTAAGGGCCAAGGCTGCAAACGATTGCTAATTTGAAGGAGACTGAATACCCTTAATGAACTCATCCGAGAGCACGGGCATTTTGGAAATATGACACTGGTCTGGTCACATGACCAAACATTGGCTAGCAAATGAACCCGTGTTTCAACTCTATGAATGAGCAAGATCCTGGCCACATGGTGATTTACCATCACATTGGTCACGCAGGATTTCGGCGCAACACGTACTTCGCAGCCGGCAATAAAAACGTGCAAATAATACCGAACTATAGATCCAGCACAGGTTACTTTGTGGAAGGATTTGACTTGGTATAGATTGAGATTTGACATCATTCCCAACGGAAAGCGCTATTACTCGACATTGAAGCGGTTTTGAGTAGTGGCTTCTGACCCGCCAAAATTCGTCGAGTGTTATACGCTTGCTGGAGTCTGTTGTATAAGCTTGCTGCTAAAGTACCTCACAGACAACGACACCACATTCTGCAGAAGAGAGTTCATAATTTTTGTAGGGACGTGTAACTGAGTTTCTGCGGTTCTTCCGTCTCTGCAGGAAAAGGAATTGCGGAAGCGTGAAAAGGATTGTGGCCAGAATACATTGCTCCTTCTTGGTGACCATAAACTGATTCAACGTAATTTTATTTTGCCCGCTTCTCATTCATCAGTTGATGCATTTCAAGAATTCGGTTGACTAGTCGTATCATCTCTATTTTAGTTTTCTTAATTTATTCGCAATTGTTTCTCTGTCGAATCTGATTTTTGCGTGTGTCTACATAAAGATTTAAGTAGTTTGTGACTTCTAGGCATCTTCAGTTCCCATAAATCCCATTCGACTTTCAGATATTTCCGACCATTCTCTGAAATCCTTGAAGCGGGTCATTTTGTTCATGCTAATGATAAATGTTTGCATTTGTCCGTTAGCAGAAAGATTATTTCCTGAAGGAAATCTTAGAGCAGCTATCAGTTTTTGGAATTGTTCATTGGATAGGGTTGTCATACTCAACCGGGCTCGATATCTCTAGATAAATTATAGAATCTTCGTCCCAATGTAATAACATCCATTCTGTTACGTTGTTTATGTCAATCTTCAATGTTGTAAAACTACAAAATACAAAAGGTTACAATTGTTTTCCTTATGATTACAAATGGTTATTTATTCGGCGTCTGTGAAAATAAGATTAACAAAACGAAACACTCACACATGAAAATAGGTTTGTCACGACACTACGATAACTATAAGACAAACGTTAACCTTAGAATTTAGGAAATTTTATTCTTCTTAGTATAACATAACATTTTTTTTAAATATCTTTAAATCCGATTCCGTTTTATATTCCATATTTTTCTTGAACCACCCGAACGTAATTGTTCAGAATGTAGCATTGCCTGATTATCATGAAAACATTAAATTATTACTTATAATGTGTTTCTAACTTCCGTGTTAGACTGACTCTGCGCATCCGTGTGTATGTATTAGTGTATACGAGTATGTGTGAGAGAGAATAGGGGCGCTTGGTGACTGTCAGTTTATCACCTATGAAATCATCGTGTTATTCTTACATATATATATATATATATATATATATATATATATATATATATATATATATATATATATATATATATGCTTTATTCTTACGTATATATGCTTTATCACCAATAATAAGCACTCTTTGTTTATAAATTTCGCAAATTATATATATATGTATATATATATATGTACACACACATACACATATTTTTATATATATATATATATATATATAAATATATTTTTAAATAGGTAGGTCCACGACGATATCTATATTCTTCAGAATTTATTTATCTATTTTGTTCTTACATACGTGTATGCTTCCAGCTAGTTGCTTTCGTCAGAGAACATATTTGGCACAAAGCCTTGTTAATGGGGTACTCAATGAGACTTGAACTCACTCACTACAAACACGAGTGAGTTCAAGTTTTAGTGAGTACCCCATTAACAAGGCTTTGTGTCAAATATGTTCTCTAAAGAAAGCAACAAGCTAGAAACATACACGTATGTAAGAACAAAATAAATAAATAAATTCTAAAAAATATAAATCTCTTCATGGATCTAACTATTTTAAAATATTTTTATTCTCTCTTTAGACCTAAAACGCACATTGGCATGATAGAGTGTTCGCCAATGGCCTGGGAGACGGGGGTTTAATCCCAGGTCGAGTCATACCAAAGACTCAAAAAATGGTACTTGATGCCTCCTTACTTAACAGTCAGCAATATGTAGAGATCAGGGGTAAAATGGAGTAATCCAGGGAAATGAGTAGCGCCCTCCTCTACTCCACGGTGTTGCAGCTATCGAAAAGGGAGCCTTCTGCTCACCCTCGACGAAGGCCGCCATCTTTACTATATATATATATATATATATAAGAAATAGGTGTTTGGGTGAAATAATATTCACTTATTTAATGATACTCATAAGTCATTGAAATAAAAATAAAAATTTACGTCTAAAATTGATCAGCATTTATAGCGCGTCAACTCATTTGCATAAGGAAACCATTTTTTTTTAATCGACTGCTCACAGAAACAATTTTATCAATCGATTTTTTTGTCCTTATAAAACTGAAATATTTTCCAGATGAAAAATCTAATGTTAATATTTTACTAAGTTAAAAAATCTTGGAAGAAAGGAAATATAATTTCATACAATCGATATGAATTCATAAAATTTAAAATAATTTTCATGTCTTTTTCCTTATCTGATATTTTTATGGCCTCAAAACATTTGAAGCAGTTAATGTCAATGTACTTGACATTACCTTTTTTTTATGTGACGAAGCAGAGTACGCCTGCACGAATATCACTGGATTTTTATCAAATAAGTTTTGAAAAGGCGGAAACATTCACTTATTTACTACACAGATCTCAGTATTTTTTCTGAAGTTACCCGAAATAACTCTCACCAGATCACACACCACCTGCATATAATAACATAGTTATTTAGTATGAATTTACCCAACCCCTCAGCCACCATTAAGATGTGACACAAGGTCAATTCTTAATTGAAGTACGACAGGTTTCAAATGAGTTTTCCTTCTCCTAGTCCGAATGCCACAAGAAGGTTAAAGAGCCCAGATTGCTCTACTATTTACCTATAGCTTGGGGAATAATAGTTGGATTCATACCGTTCCCAAAATGAAAACAGCATCGTTGAAGATTTGAAGTCGGAGTTACCGTGCCTGTTTCCTGCGACAATAACCATTACCTCTTGAGCGCCCCCAAAGTTACTTTCTATCCAGTAAGTATGAATCAGGATTTGTGCAAGGGAAGCACTAATACCAAGTTTGGAGTTTTCTGACATTTCATCTCATCTTTTGTTCTTGAATTGAAGGAGTTAACACATTACTAAGAAACTGTCAGCATTTAGAATGAGTTACTATTTATTCAATCAAAGTATCCGGCGAACTTCATTCTTCTTCCTCACCATCAAAAGTAACGTAAGTATCATTCCATGTTATTCGTCGAGTGACTAAGCGGTTTCTTTTTTATTTTACTTTAAACATATCGAATGATCAATAGAAAATCTCTTCGCCATTTTGAAAGATAAGATTTAATACTTTCGTACTGAGTTTTGATTTTTTAGAGTTTCAAATTTCTTCTGCTGATCTTTGTCTTTTAAGTGTAGCTTTTTACGCCAACCAATTTATGCTCCCAGGTTGAAAGACAGATAATGACCGTCGATATTGAAATGAACAGGGTAATCATCAAACTATTTTCAATCACTACTATATCCCCGTTGGAGACAAGTTCATTCAATGTGGCTTTTGTCTTAAACATTACAGTTTTTCTTCTACCAAGAAAATTATTTAGATTATCTCCCTTTACTAATATAATTCCATATGTGCTTAAAAAAAGTTAGTATTTGAAATTGTCTGCAAATAAACTGATATAAGTGAATATTCTCAGTTGTTACTGATTGTCGGTTTTCTAGCTCGGATATAAACAGGATTTCAACAGCAGATTTTCCAACACATATAGATCCTTCCCGATTCGAAATATTGGCGCAAATAATCTTCTTTTCCTATTCTTGTTTATTTCAGTTTGTGTTGAACTAAATATATTTTATTAGCGATAAAAGTCTATTTCCGGTCACTACACAATTTTTGTTTCATTTGATAACTAGACGATCCTTTAACTTTGTGGGTTCTTGTAATATCAGTGATCCTTGATTACAATAATATTTTTATTTAGGTATGAGTGTCGGATTCAATATTGCATTCCATTATTTTTATTTCATCCAGAATTTAGATTATTAGAACATGATGTTCAGCGTGAGTGCTAACCCCCAAAAAGTTACGATCAGGTGCAAAACGTAATTAAAATTGCTTTATTTAGTCTATTTTTCTAAAAAAAGATTTCACTATACTGTACCGTTTTTATGAGTTACAGTTTTACATATATATATATATATATATATATATATATATATATATATATATATATATATATAGTCGGATGATCTAGTTCGGTCCACACTATTTTAACTGAAATCTTAGGATGAAAAAGCTGTCTACAAGATGGTTCCTGAGAAAGCTGACGTCATAGCACAAGCTGAAAAGGGTTGACATTCCCAGAACACATCTGACTCACTTCCGGGCTAACCCTAAAAATGTCCACTCCAGATTAGTAACTCAAGATAAAACCTGGGTTCACAACTTCGAAAGATTCAAAGAAAAGTGAAAACTCTTCGGTTCTCCTCCCCGAAGAACTTCAAGAAGGCAGCGTCTGTTGGCAAGGTGGTGGTTTCTGTTTTGAAGGATTCTGAAGGCGTAATCATGAGAGAACTATCTAGGAAAAGGAAAACTACTAACGGACAGTACTATGCATCGGAATTAAGGTGAATGATGAAAGCAATCAAGTTGAAACGCAGAGGGAAGCTAAGGGTTATTGTGTTTTTGCTCCAGAATAACACACCAGTTCACTCTGCTAAGGTTACAATAACTGAAGCCGCCAACAATGCAGTTGAATTGCAACCCCAAACTCTTTACATACCAGAAAAAGTTCTCTCTGACTTTTTCCTGTTTCCTAAATTCATATCTCACCTATGCAGTAGTTATTTTGGAAACAATGATGATTTCATTTGTGCAGCGGAGGAATTTTTGAAAAATTAGGATGCCACCTTCTGTGGTCGGATTGCAACTCTTGAGTCTCATTCAACCAAGTGTCAAGGGAGACTTTTGAAAAATAGTGAAAAACTGTCTTGTTTCTCCGACTACTTCTGGATAAGGCTTATCATTTTTTGAACTACCTTCCAAGATCTATTGTATTCTCTATCATTAATATTGAACATTCTTTATTAATAAGTATAGCAAACTGAATAATATATATATATATATATATATATATATATATATATATATATATATATATATATATAACAAAGAATGAGTGTTAGCTGGAAGTGCTGAAAATGAGAAAAGCAGGAACCTTTCCTAGGTTTAATAAATTCTTCTGACAATACCCACTATCTTCATAAACTTGTATAACTGGGAGTGAAACGCTGAAAGATGCGTGGTTACACACAAGAAATATCCAAGTTTTCAAAAAAAAACCCTCTGTGTGTCTGTGTGTCTGTATCTCTGTGTCTCTATCTCCGATACGATACACATAACTTCATGCAAAAATCCATCGATTTATTTATTGAAAACTTTATAGAAACCTTTAATTCGAAATGCTTATTGACTCATAAAAGCATTACATCCGGAAACTTTCAATTCCCACCAAAGCCAGGATTCTAGCTGAATTCTTCTGTCAGCTTTCCTCAAAATTGCCGCCTTCCGTTCATTTCTCAAAGCTGAACTTTGGCGTCTGCTTAAATACATAAACATCTTTAATCATTTTTTCTTTCTATCTTTCGACTTCCTTTACCCAATTACCACTTCCTTTCTACCTCCTTTTAATCTTTAATGTCTCCCCTCCTCTTCTCTCTCTCTCTCTCTCTCTCTCTCTCTCTCTCTCTCTCTACTTTTTGTTGTACCTTCTGTCCATTCCCTTTCTACTCCTCTTTACCGTCTAACCCGTTTTTCTCTGCTTTGATTTGCATAGTTAAGGTCGACCTGTTCTAAATTCTGATAGTCATGGATACCATTTTGACGACGACGAATGAAGTGGTGTTATTGAAATTTTCCAGCTAAAATCAATAAGATGGATAAGCTCCGTAACATCCTCTTAATTCTTGTTCGTGCTGTTTACTGACTTTACTAGGTGGCTAATCGAAATGTATCACGTACAAACTATTTATTTTCACAGCTGCGAGCCACAGTTCCTGCTTTACTTGGCTCCTGCTAAATGTGATATTGATTTTGGGGTCGACTAATATGGCTACCTTTGATTAGATGACACATATGTACATGCCCAAGTAAATGTAGATATTTTTCGTACACAAATCTCTCTCTTTCTTTATTAAATTTCTAAAAGCTCTCCCGTCATTCGCAGTTTCATTTCAGTTAGAAAAATGAATACTGTCGTCTTTTCATATCATGAATATAACGGACACAGGACGTAATGGATTAAGCCTTTAAAAATTCTAAATTCCCGTTCTCCTCCGTGATCCCAGATGATATTAATCTCTCAGGAAATAAAGTTTCATTTTATACTTGTTGTCTGTTCCTACTATAAGTAACATTCACTCTAAAATAGAAGGTTGTTTCACTTCTGGCCTATACACATAGAAGATGCTTAAATCCATCTTTTTTCACTCACGATGGGTGAATAATAAAGAAGACTGTCCTCTTTAACCTTGGTATAACTAACCATCTAAGAAAAGGAAAACCAGCTGTACTTTAACCCTGTCGACTGGGCTTTTGAATGCGTTTATTGTAACCAACTGCAGAGGAGTAAGACACGCCTAGAAGGGGGTATCCTGTGTATCCCGTTGCAGGGGGGGGGTAAAACATACTTAGAAAGGGGTATCCTGTGTATCCCGTTGCAGAGGGGTAAAACATACCTAGAAAGGGGCATCCCATATAAAACACTACATCTGATTGTTAAACTCTGTTTAGTTAGTTAAATCCTTTTTACTAGAATATATTTAGGCATTAGGGTTTGTTTGATTTTTTTTCCCGATATTCGTAAAACGTAAAGAATAATTTTATTTAGCGAATCCGATATTGTAAATAATGATTGGCAGAACTTGTTATCTAATTCTCGTTCGACGGCCACCAGTGATGTGTGGATATTTATTAAGCTTATTGAAATTTACTAAGCTTTTTGCTTAGATGTGGCACAAGGCCATATGAAAGGGGCACCCAATGAGACTCGAACTCACTCGTGTAGGTTTGCTAGCCGAGCTTGCTAACCATTACACCACCAGAGGCGCCTATATTTATTAAGCTTATTAATCGTTGCTTATCATTTACACTATCTAACTCGTCATCTCTGCAGCTGTGTTTATCTTTGCCAAAAATAATGGAAAGAAATAAATGAGGAAAAAGCAAGGAAGGAAAAGACACGCAAAAATAATGTATCGTTTATTAACGTTTTATAAATGAGCGCTTTGCTCTAGTGCAATGGTTAACAAGCTGATCTCTTACATCAATTTACTACTGAATAGTGAATTTATCTTCACTGTATCTCTTATAAATCCCTGTCGATGGATATTAGAATAGACTGACATCAGAGGGTTAAAACACCCCCCCAAAAAAGTTGTCCTAGGTATGACACTAAACTATATGATGTTGAAGCTCCTGTTCTGGAGTTCTGAGAAGTACAGAGTACCTCTTTATTATCATTACTCCCAGGTCCACTCTGACCCGGACTGCTAGAGCCTGTCAGTGTCCCATCAATGACTAAAATAGATCTGTTTCAATAACTCTAAAGAAACAATGCAAAAAACGTTGATATAAACGTATAATTACCGCGATTTCCTAACCTCTTGGTCTAAAAAATAACCCTCGACTGGAAGACGCAGAACCATAAAATGCAACGCTATGATTACGGAGTTATTGTTTAGACGGTGGTGAACAGAGATTGCATAACTTTATGAGTAAAAGACTCGCAATAAAAGAAAAATCTTCATTCGCCTGTTTCTCAAATGGGGAGGAATTCCATAAGAACGTCAGACCTTTTCTGTAGCCATTTGACGGTGAAAATATTGAGCCAATGTAAATAAATTGTTGATCGGTCGAATTTTTGGCATGAGATTCTTTTTATCAAAACATACAGGTTGTGCATTTGTGGTTGGCAGGAAAGATGGAAGCCCCAAGTGTAAATGTTAAGAAAAACAAACGAAGTTTCTTGCCTCAATACAATTCTCCTTTTACTAAAAAGATCTCCTAAACGATAATCGGAGAATGTGAGCAGGAATTATAACTGCCAGTGCGTAGAAAAGATATATCTGTTGGTATTATGCTATTATTACTTATAATTATTTATCTTCGTTCGCCTGTGGAACGCGTAGGTGGATAGAACAAATATGTCATATTCTTCTTTAGAGTATTCCTGTAGATGAACTAATAGTTCGCTTATTAAAAAAGGGGGGGAATAAAAAGTAGGAGTATTTCTAATTATGAGTCTATTTCCCTGTGAGACTTGAGATTTAGCATCTCTTATATAAATTCGACTAGCGTAGATACAGTCAACGGTGCAAGGTGACAGTCAGTTCTCATTAGACCAAGTCTTTGATTCTGTGTCTACACTAACCTAACTCAGATATATGCCCTATCACCGTTATTGAGCACTTTATTCATACATTTAGAAAACTACATTATATATATATATATATATATATATATATATATATATATATATATATATATATACTGAGAGAGAGAGAAATAATTATTTCTCAAAACTGTATGGAGTTTGGTCAATGTTAATGAGTCTTTGAAGTTTGATTAAGATTTCTTTTGACTCTTCAAGCAAAATTCTGTTTCTATATAAATCTCTTCCGTAATTGTAAGGTCCATTTTTGCCTGAACTTTGCTCAATTCTAAGCTGATAAAATACGTATAGATTTACAATACCAAGTCTGTCTGCCTCGGTCTTTCTGTCTCACCTTGTCGATGGCGCTAACTGTATTCCCTGATGAAAGTTAAGACTCTCCTGAAAAAAAAAAGGGAAGTTTGTCCTGGGTATCTTCAGAGCTTCTTGCTAGTTGAGATACTTGCGTTTTGCACGGAGTAATGGTAGTCACGTTTTTCGTTGTTGACTTTAACTCGTAACTATAAGAAGGCATATGGTAGGGAAGATATTTCGTTGAGAAAGACATTTATCATGGTGGTATGGAAGATATTTAGCTGAGTCTCAACTCACCAAGGCCAATATTAGTATAAGTATACCCATGATATATCAATGATATACCCATGATATATCTCTGATATACTAACACTGAACAAAATAGAAGAAAAGACTAAATATGCTCATTTACACATACGAGAACATTTAAAATTTAACATATAACTAATCTATTTACAATTAGTATTAAAAGAAAGGATGTACAAACATGACCCATGGCAGAATTATACACACAGTTTTCCATGAACAATTAGTATGTTGAAAAGGGAAAATGGAAAAAGGTTTACTTGACAAGTGTGATTACTGTAACCACGTGGCTTTACATTTCCTTAATTGAGAGTGAGAGGGACAACCAGTTAAAGAACAGAGACAAAAAGAGAGCGAAAAGGAGTTTCTGAACTGTAATTGTGACACATCATCCAATCCCCAATGAACATGACAATTCCCTAAAAGACAATTATTTATCCACGGAACAATGGCGCAACACATTCTTACTACCTGCTATTTCCATTTATTTGAACTTGAAACAATCAAATCCAAACAAAACAAATCCGTTACCATATTTGCCAACCCCTCCGCTCGGGCAGGATATGACACAAGGTCAATTTTAAGCGGTGTTTAACAAGTTTGAATTCAGAGTTTTCCTTCTACTAGACTAATTGCCTCACCAAGGCTGAAGAACCCAGTTTGTCCTACTATTTACTCATAGCTGGAGGGAGAATAATTGAATTCATACCTTTCCCAAAGGTATTAGTCCTATGTGAAATGCAATCAGTCTCGTCCAGGATTTGAACTCGTGTCACCGTGTCCATTTCCTACGACGATAACCATTACACCACAGGCTCCTCCCAAAACAAATCTGTTACTGTGTATGTGTGAGTATGTATATGTGTATGACTGTATATATGTGTGAGTGTGTATGTGTATGATTGTGAGTATATGTGTATGACTGTGTATATGCGTAAGTAAGTATATGTGTATGACTGTGTGCATACTTGGGAGTGTGTATATGTGTATGACTGTGTGCATACTTGGGAGTGTGTATATGTGTATGACTGTGTGCATACTTGGGAGTGTGTATATGTGTATGGCTGTGTGCATATTTGTGAATGTGTAAATGTGTATGATTGTGTGCATATTTCTGAGTGTGATATATGTTTATGACTGTGTGCATATAGAGATGTGTATGTTTAGAATGTTGATAGATCATAATTTGCAGTTATAAATGTATATAGTTGCGTGTTTGCAAACAAACATATCTTTTTTTTTTAATGTACATCTTCGTAGATGCATAAATATACACTGTATGTGCCTGTGTGTGAGTATTTGCATCTATTATGATAGAAGCGGATTTAAAACACCTCTGAATGAGCACTGAGGCATTTAGAATAAGATGCCCGCACTGAAAATAGTCTTTTTGAAGAAACAAACACCACCCAGCCATTCAATGCGCATGCATATTTATGCGTAATCCTTTTAAAGGAAATATAATCACGTTTTTGTTGTTAGAATCAATCCCAGTGAAAAAAATTGTTTTGTGCAGCACTGATCGATAATGAAATATATGATATATAAAAGGTAAAATAAAAAGTAATAAAAGATATCTTGCAGGCTATAAAAGATATCTCGCAGGCCATTGTCCGCAGCAATACTGTTGCCATTTTATCAGTGGTTTATAAACAGCAACTGAAATATATTCGTTTATTTTTATAAAATATGACAACATTCTGTTCCCCATCTTGAACAACCTTTCAATTATTGCCTGACCTTCTCAGCCTCTGACGAGCCAATGGCGTGAGATATCAACCAGTATTCTTGATCTCTGGTTGGTCAACATAAATCAATCAAAGACAAGCTTGAAACCAACTCATTACGTCATAACTGTCTATATTTTGTCTTGTCATTGTTTCAATTTAATGAAACCTTCGTTAAGGAAACAAGCACGCCATGAACGTTCATCAAGCTTTCTTTGTTTTGTTTGTTTATTTGCTGTTGTTGTTTTTTTAGGGGTTTTTTCCCTCCAGCTTTCAAACTTTTCGCTGACTGGTCAAAATAACAGCCATCTTTCTGCAGGCCAACAAGATCATCTCGTCAGTCATTATTTACAAACCCTTTTCCAGATTGGTGGATTTGCTTCCAATGATTCACAACTTAATTTGTTTTACAAACATCACAGATAATAATCACTTTTACTGACAATTAGCGTGTTCACCTTTCATTTTAAAAATTCACGGAGCATTTTTGTTTTTAATTTAGTTCAGTTAATGACATATTTAAACTTTTTTTGAGTGTGATTTTTCGAACTGCTATCCTCATCTTTATTGTCATTAGTTGTAATACAACGTTTCGGCTGATGTATCCTCTGGCCTTCCTCATGTGTCCCTTGTTTATCTGGGTATAAACCTGAAAAATCACGCACAAAATATTGCACATCAAGCCTCATCTCAAAAATTCAGACAGATAATATTCAAATTTAAATGACAAAATGATACATGATGACTTTTCATTGAAATCTGCCTAATAACTAACATCGTTGCATATCTTTCACTGTTATTAATAGTCAACCTAAGTAGAATTTAGAATGCCAATTTTCAAACGATCTGTCTTAGAATACGTTGACTGTATCTCCCCCTGCTCAATGGTAAGACCACCACCCCCAGACTAAAAAAAATATGTCCTGTGTATGACACTTTACTGCATCCGATTGGGAGTCTCTAGTTCTGAAAATCTTAGGGGTGTGAAGAGCCTCTCCATTACCATTACTCCCAGGTTTACTTTGATTCGATCTGTTTGGCTCTTATCGATCGATCAAATAGAACTGTTCGAATATTATGAACATTAAATCGAATACTTGAGATCATATCATATCTTTTATAAAGAATAATTACTCGAAGCAATAATCATTTACTAAAGATTATTACTATTATTATTACTTGAAATCAAACAACTGCATTTTCAATTGGGAATCCTAATTGTTAAACTGACTTCGATATGAAATAACCCAACAAGGTTCGACATACAGTAAAACCAACAAACTAAACAACGGACAACAAGAAAAACAGAGAGAGAGAGAGAGAGTCCTTAAATAATCAGGCATAATTACTTTAATCAGATCATCAAAATACTTGAGAAATCGTCTTACAATGCTCTGTATACGAGGACCACAGGAATTGGGAAATTTTTAAGAGTGTGTATTGTTGATTAATTCGAAGATAAAAAGAGACAGCTTGTATTAACATCAAAAGGAAAAAATCAAATCACTTTGTCTTCGTGGAATAAATCAGAAAATAAAGAAAAAAGTTTCAAAACAGCAGTGTATTGAAATTAGTCGAGGAAAGATATCACAGTATCTCTATTATAGCAAAGTGGTCAGAAGTAAATCACTTCTTAACTTTGTCAACATTTAACTGAAATAGCAATGAGCAAATGAAATGATGAAAAATCAATTGGAAATTTAGTGTACAATTATACTTTCAAATAAAATCATAAATCTGGGTCTAGAGAATACGAGGCAATAATATTTGAACAGCAGTAAAATATGTTCGAATAACAATTTGCAGTGCGAGTTATTCAAAAACTTTGTGTGAGCAACTTCAGATCAAAAATATATATTCGTTCTACAGAGAGGACTTCTGAAAACATTCAATGACATATTCAGACAAAATAGAATACCTTTTTTTATGGAATAATAAAGATTTATTTTAAGCAGCAAAACAGAACCGGAAATGATCGATTAAAGCTTAAGCGATTTTGTCGAGTTAGTCTCCTAATTTGAATTGTATTGAACACATCTGATCCAAATTGGAATTGTGAAATAAGGAACATGCCGAAAAAAAATATTTTGTTTCATATCCGAATATTTCACCAAAGAAGATCACAGATTCTTGAGAAACCTTCTAAAAGTAAGTTTAAAATTTACTTAAAAGCCAAGTCCATCAAGTATAATTTTTAAAATATGAATTTCTCAAATTTTTAGATCATTGACTAAAAGTGTCTTGCTTGAAAAAAATGTTGTATTTTTACATTTGTGATGTCTCTGAACACACGTATATATATATATATATATATATATATATATATATATATATATATATATAATGTTTATATATATGAGGTTTAATCATATGAGGTTTTCTTTATATATATATATAACCAGATTACACGTCAAAATGGCAGGATTATTTACATGTGCATCAACTTTGCTCCCTAGTTTTTGGTTAGAATGGTAGTGTAGTGTATGTTTCTTCTCGTCAGCTGTGTTTTCATTTTCGATGTGAACACAACAAAAAAAGAGAGAAAAAAGAAAAAAGAAGATGACCCTGAAGTTTCTAACCCACGAACGGCACCCCACCACGAAAAGGAAAGGACTGAGAAGTCTGTTGCTTTAGTGACCTTGGTCGTAAGAAATGGACTACTTTTTTTTATCTTAGTTACGGTTAAACATGTAGGCCACTACATTAAATTGGCCGTATATCATATTCTATCTGTTTTATGTTGAATCAACTTATCGTACCTGTAAGTTCCATGAAAATTGCTGCTCACGAAAAATCTGTATATATATATATATATATATATATATATATGCTTGTGTGTGTGGATACATATTATGTCTTATATATATGTAAACAGAGAGATAAAGAGAGAGAGAGAGAGAGAGAGAGAGAGATCTAAGTTCGAAATGCGTAGATACTAAGCCACCAAGCGCCGTTGACTCTGTGCTGACGCTATTCTCACTTAGATTTACATATCCTCTATCACTGATATTGAGTACTTTTTATGTATAAATATAGCATACTACATTATATATATATATATTTATAAATTGTAACTTCTATTGTCTGCTAAATAACTCGGAAATGTTCGATTATTCCTATAATTGAGAATAAAAACTATCATTTTAAATTGTCCTAAAAGCTTTTTAGGAAAAGGACAAGCTATATAAAAAAAAAAAAGATAATTGCTTGTCAAGGGCAGGAAAATATGTGCGAACGCCTGCGCAGAAGAATGTATTATAAAACAAAAGGGAAGACAACAGGAAAGTCGATCATGGTGTGTGAATGAGATAAGCAATGAAAAGAAAAATAAATAAGCTATTAAGTGAATCAAGTGCGCATCTATGCAAACACTCGCAGGAAAAATTCTCCAACAAATTACAACGGCGTATTTTCATAGAGAATAATTTTGTACAAATTAAAATATTCGGTTACAATTAAAATAAAAACACATTTATTTTTAATAAACGCGTACAATGTCCCAACGTATTGCGAATATACATCTTTTAAATACATCGTAATTCCTGTCTTTTTTTTTTATTCCATAGTTTATTGTTTTGCATTCTTTGCTTTTGTTTTTTGTTTGTTTGTTTGTTCGTTTGTTTGTCTGTTTTTGTTTTTTGGTTTTTTTATTAGTTTTTTTTTTTTGTTTTTTGTTTTTTAGTTTTTATTCTTTGTTTTTTGTTTGGTTTCTTTTTTGTAAATATTACTTTTTATTTGTTTATTCAAAATTAAAGTGTTAGTATATTGTCATTAAAAATAAATAAATACTCGTTCTTAACATGAAGTGCAAATATTAATTTTTCTTTCAAATTGCTTTCCAGACGTTGGATAATATATATATATATATATATATATATATATATATATATATATATATATATATAGAGAGAGAGAGAGAGAGAGAGAGAGAGAGAGAGAGAGAGAGTGTCATTGAAAATATATATTCGCTTTGTTAATAGCAACTGGTGTTGCCTAAACATTTTCATGATATAAAATATATATAAAAAGTTAAGAAAGAAAAGTGTTAATGTTTTATATATTTATAGCCACGTTAGATATACGTGCCCTTCAGTAAGATGTTGCATATTACCTATAATGCGCACCTGAGTCCTATACATAATTTTATTTAAGACAATTTTATCTTCATTAGCATAGTGTGTTTTTTTTTCTTTTATTTCATCTCTAATGTTTTTTTGTCTTTGTTGGATTTTTTTACTTCGTAAAAAATGACAATAAAACTTGAATGCATCACATGACATTATGCAGTGAAAAAAAAGCTATAATTGGGGGATGGAAAGTAACATTGTCTTTTATAGTTCGTAATTTCTATTTCATCTAACAAAATAAAACAAAAGTTTTCTCAGTATTCATTCCGATTTTAACCCGACTTCAATTTTTCCTTTCATTTCAAATTCTTCCAATAACCTTGCAAAATCATATAAACTGTTTCTAGTTCTCAGGTGATTATCAGTACGTAACTCACTTTCAATTATTTTCAGTTCTTGGGCAAGATCTTGGTATTTTATAACTTTTTATAGTTAATAATTATAATACTCCGAGCGATTTTTCCGACCAAGTTGAAAATACAGTTTTTCACTGAAGTCTCAGTGACGCCAAATCTCATCAGGTCTCTTCCAGGTATTCTAGCTGATTTTCATAAGGCCGTAGTTTGGATGGTTTCGATCCTTCCTCTGATCTCCAGTTCAACCAATTTGGGAGTGGGGAACTGTTCCAAATTTCACCCATTTACATGTTAATACCAAATATCTTAGTTTTACTACTAAATTTTGATTGCAAACAAGTCTGCTGAAGCACCCCATCTCATTTATATGCAGTCTCCAGTAGAGCGATATTCTGGAAAACGTCAATTCATTATTAGATAAATTATTATTTAACTACTTGCGAGTTTTTCACCTTAGTTTTAACGGATGGTCTTTCACTGGAGTCTAAGTGGCTACAAGTCTTTTGAGGTCTCCAGGACTCTTCTGAATATTCTAGCCAATCTCAACAATACTGTGGTCTTTATTGTCTCGATTCTATCTCTGATTTCCACTTCCTTCAGTTTTTTTTCCAAGCTCTAGAGGACCGTTCGAGGTCTACCAACTACAATTGGTATCACAACACTTTCATGTTCTACGTCTTTTTCAGCCCTCTAGCAAGATCCAAGTATTTGTCTATCTTTTCATTTTCTTTTATTTTTCTTCTGTTGTCTGCTTGTAACACTATGTAGGTGGCTCGCCAAGCAGACGATTCCTTTGTCTGTTTTGGCGCGAAACCAGATAAAGGGTTTTGGACTTGAATTCTCGCCGCGTCCGGAAGTGGAAGGGGACGCGAGAAGAGAGTTGGTTAGACAAAGGAGCTGACAGGCAGTTGGCGACGGGACACGGACAGGGGCAGTCGACTCCGGACACCGTAGCAGAGAGGCGAGTCAGCATGACATGAGGGTCCAGCCACAGTGAGGGAAGATGAGTCTGCATTCCAGTAGCTTTGTAGAAGTTCGCTAGAATCCACACTAGCGTTAGTCTGCACATGCACAAGGTGTTACAGAACTCCCTCTCTGCACTTGAGTTAACCCCAAGCGTTTGTTCGTTCTTTTTTTTTTCTCCTGTTCCCTCGATTGTATTCTTGTTGTGGCAAGAAATGTGCGTTACCCCTATCGGAACCACTAGTTGATCACCGGCCAAGAAGTGAAATGGTTAGAAGAGTTGTAACGTAGGGGGACCGAGAGGCGGTATCGTAACATGCTGTCACCTTCATGCTCCACAGCTTTTTTTTTTGCTGTCCAGCAAGATCCAAGTATTTGTTTATCTTTTCATTTTCTTTTATTTTTCTTCTGTGGTCTGTTGTCACCTTCATGCTCCACAGCTTTTTTTGCTCTCTAGCAAGATCTAAGTATTTGTCTATCTTTTCATTTTCTTTTATTTTTCTTCTGTTGTTTGCTGTCACCTTCATGCTCCACAGCTTTTTTTTTGGCTCTCTTGCAAGATCTAAGTATTTGTCTATCTTTTCATTTTCTTTTATTTTTCTTCTGTTGTCTGCTATCACCTTCATGCTCCACAGCTTTTTTTTCTTTGCTCTCTAGCAAGATCCAAGTATTCGTCTATCTTTTCATTTTCTTTTATTTTTCTTCTGTGGTCTGCTGTCACCTTCATGCTCCACAGCTTTTTTTGCTCTCTAGCAAGATCTAAGTATTTGTCTATCTTTTCATTTTCTTTTATTTTTCTTCTGTTGTTTGCTGTCACCTTCATGCTCTACAGCTTTTTTTTGGCTCTCTTGCAAGATCTAAGTATTTGTCTATCTTTTCATTTTCTTTTATTTTTCTTCTGTTGTCTGCTATCACCTTCATGCTCCACAGCTTTTTTTTCTTTGCTCTCTAGCAAGATCCAAGTATTCGTCTATCTTTTCATTTTCTTTTATTTTTCTTCTGTGGTCTGCTGTCACCTTCATGCTCCACAGCTTTTTTTGCTCTCTAGCAAGATCTAAGTATTTGTCTATCTTTTCATTTTCTTTTATTTTTCTTCTGTTGTTTGCTGTCACCTTCATGCTCCACAGCTTTTTTTGGCTCTCTTGCAAGATCTAAGTATTTGTCTATCTTTTCATTTTCTTTTATTTTTCTTCTGTTGTCTGCTATCACCTTCATGCTCCACAGCTTTTTTTTCTTTGCTCTCTAGCAAGATCCAAGTATTTGTCTATCTTTTCATTTTCTTTTATTTTTCTTCTGTTGTCTGCTGTCACCTTCATGCTCCACAGCTTCTTTTCTCTCTAGCAAGATCCAAGTATTTGTCTATCTTTTCGCTTTCTTTCATTTTCACTTTGCTGTCCAACGAGACAGCAACATGCACTGACAATTTCTTTTCTTCTTGTTAATTAACACAAGATTTGGTCGTCCGATTCGGCGATCTGTATTATTATTAATATTATAAAAAAGAATGTGAATGAAAATTATAAAAGAAATCTGTTGTCTTTCATTTCGTTGCTCGTGATAAAAAAATAAGATTCGATTTAAATGATCGTAGAAAAGAAATCATTTCTTTTCATTGTCGTTGGTGTGTGTGAACGTGCATAACAATATTGAGAATGAATTTATAAGATGCCAACGATTCTGGCAACTGAGTGAAGCTTGATTTACAAAATTTACTTTTGATTATTTACATTGTGAGAAATGAAGAAATAAGCGGAAGTTGAGATGACACAGAAAAATGACGTTGAGAAAGAACGTTTGTTGTTGGAAATATAAAGTGGTCATGACCTCAATTGCCTTTTTTTTCTTCTTTTTTCTTTTGCTACATTTTTTTTTTTCTTTTACAATCTTTTCTATTTGCCCAGTTTGTCAAGTTACAGCAAAAATAATATAGATTCAAAAACTTCGAATCAAATTACCTTTCTTTCTTTCTTTCTTTCTTTCTTTTTTAGTTTTTTATTGTTTTGTTTTTACTCTTAATTTCGTAGTTAAAGATAAGTATCTACACGGTGGCTGAAATGGCTGGGTATTTCCTTCCGACGACAGTGGTTGGCATTCGATGTAGCAACCCTCTCCGGGATCTCATGACAAATCGAGAGCCAGGTACTCACCCAAGTAAACAAATTCAGACATCGAGGCTCCACAGTTGGCAACAATAATAGACTAGAGGCGAAACTATCTCTCCGTAAAAATTAAAGATGCAGTGTACCACGCCGTAGTTCTCTCAACCCTCCCGTACGGTGCAGAAACTTGGACGGTATACAAAGTCGGTGCCAAAAGACTTCGCGTCTATATACTACATCATTTGCACAAAATAATAAATTTCAAGTAGTGGCAGCAAATCTTAAATAAATTCATTCAACAAAAATCTTAACTCCCTAACATGTACGATATTCTTGTTTAACGCAACCTGAGATGGGTAGGCCACTCGAATAGACTTGAGGACAGCAGACTGCCAAAACTGATCCTGTACTCGCAACTTAGAGAATGGTCATGTCAAACGAGTTGACCAGAAGTCAAGCATAAGGATATCATCAAAAGAAACCTGCGGTTCATGAATATCCCTTAAGACAATTGGCAATACCGATCCAAAAATCAAAAAAAGATGGAGGGAAAAAATTAGCAGGACGTCATCTTCGGACACGATGGACAACTCATTGTGCCACAAAAAACTGAAGCAATCGATATGCTACGCCAACAGAAAATTACACACATACATATATATATATATATATATAATTAAATAACTTATTGAATAATAGGACTTACGGTAAGGGAAAAAAAACCCGCAAGTAATTCGAAGATAAAAATATACAACGAACTATTGTCTAGGGGAAAATATATATATATATTGGGGAAAAAAAAGAAAAGGCCAACCTTGTCATAGCAATTGAAAAAAAATCAACAGATACGCAATTGATTGGTCAAAAGTAAAAACCACCGTAATTGCTGCTGAGCTACAAGTGCAAAAAAGTGCTCAATACTAAGTTGAGCAAAATAGTGACAAAAATTATTTCGTGAGTCAGGAACTAACCTAAGCGACTCATCAGGGTACCCTGATGAACCGCTTCGGCGAAACTGTAGTAGGTTAGTTCCTGACTCACGAAATAATTTTTGTCACTATATATATATATATATATATCCAAACATGTTTGTTGGAATAAAATAGAATCCTTGTTATTTTGAAGTTTTTATTCTTTCTTTTAAGAGTCCTAATGGGGTTTTTTTATGTTACGATCTTTATGGTTTCTCTATAGGGGTCATTTATGATAAGCTGTGTAATTTCGATTCGTATCAGAACCATTATCAAAGTAATCTTTATGTTTATTTATTAATTAAAAGTAAACAACTATATATATAAATATATATATATATTGATGTGAGATTGTTTCTCTGTTTATATTAAAATTCAAACCTTTTTTAAAAAATTTAGAAAAATGAAAATAACCAAAAAATATTAGAAAACCTAAGCACATTTTTGAATATAAATAAATCAATCAATAAATTTGACGACAATAACGTTACTCATTAAATGTGTATGTGTGTGTGTGTGTGTGTGTGTGTGTGTGTGTGCCATTTCCCTGATATTTGATAATCGCAGTCTGAGTATGATATAAACAAGTGGCCTCTGCTCGAAATGAAGGACAATACAGAGCACGAAATACTTAAATGAAATAATGTTCCATGTAAATGAGACGAGAACAAAGTTGGTCAGTTTAGTTGAATCAACATGAAAACGACATCTCTTTTTCAATATTTAAAATTATTTATTCGCTAGTTATTTATTTGATTACAAAACTGATTTCAGGTCGATTGCAATCGATTAATGTAATATTATGAATGAAATCGATTCATCAAAAATCAATGGAAAGTTTCAGATCTTTCCATTTATATTCTGTTGATTAATTGGCCACAAAAGGAAAAGTTTCGAATGGTTTCAATTTATTTTGCCTTCAATTTGAAGAAATTAATCGCAAATAAAACCGGATAAACGGGAAAATATGAAGAAACAATTCACTTTCTCCAACATCTTGGTTTGGTTTCTTTGTTTAATGGCATATCAACTTTCGTGGGGTTTTTTTTTAATATCCTGGATCTAAGAACCTCTGTGTGTGTGTGTGTGTGTGTGTGTGTGTGTGTGTGTGTGTGTGTGTGTGTGTGTGTGTGTGTGTGTGGTCAGACCAATAAAAAAATAAGTAATTCCCAACTAAAGAAGAAGAAGAAGAAGAAGAAGAAGAAGAAGAAGAAGAAGAAGAAGAAGAAGAAGGATTTCTAAAGAGAAGTTTTGAATGAAATAATTTTTCTTAAAGTTGAAGGAAATATTAAAAAAAAGAAATAAAAAAAGAAGAAAATGATCAGAAATAGCGAAGGAAATAAAGAAAAGAATGAAACATAATCAACATGAATAATTCGTCCTTTTACTTCCTTACAAGAAACATATAAAAATATTTTGACAAGGTGAATGATAATTTCGGATCATCTTTATAAGTTGTGCATAGAAACCATATAAAGTGTGTGGGTGTGGCTGCATGCACCTATGTGTATGTGTATGTAAGAAGTCTACATGTGCCTGAATAGTTGCTTGTATGAGTGGTTGCTTGTGTGAGTGGTTGCTTGTATGAGTGGTTGCTTGTGTGAGTGGTAGCTTGTATGAGTGGTTGCTTGTGTGCGTTGTATTTTGTGTGATTGAATATTTGCAAGAGAATAAAATCAATCAATATCGATAAGGTAATCAATAACTGCTATAAGAACATTACAATGCAATTCAATTCAAACCGATTCAACAAAACAGTAAGTATTTTAAAGAATATAAAGAAAGATCTCTTCGGGAATCAGATTTTATTGTCAACATTGAATAACAAGAAGCCAATAAAAGATGTGAATAGATGAGCAGTATTAATCGCGAGGGTATTCAGAACCCTTCCTAAACTGAAGTAGTGATGGACTGAGATGATAATGTTAGAAGTGCAAAAATTGTCCATGAGAAAAGATCTATGCAATTCTCGTCTACATAGAAAGTAGAAAGTAATTAAAGAAGTTTACTTACTATTGTTAAAACAACCAGTCCATTGGCCAAGCTTTTAGGGTGTTGACCAAAGGCCCAGAAGACAGGGGTTCAATCCCAGGTCATGCCAAAGACACAAAAAATGGTACTTGATGCCTCCTTGCTTAGCCCACAGCATTATAAGGTATGGATCAAGGGTAAAGTGGAGCAATCCAGGCAAAGGAGTAGCGCCCTTCTCATCAACTCGGTGTAGTAGCTATTGAAAAGGGAGCCTTCGAGTCCCTCTCGACTACGGTCACCAACTTTACTTACTATTGGGTTAATTCACTTATGAAATTAATAAACGAAGAAATAGATAACATTTAAGAAAGAAAATTTATTGTACGAATAAAAGATATTGCGAACAAAATTATCTAAATTTGGCTGCACAGCAGTGCAGAAACTATTTACTAAACTTAGTTTAGTTTGGCACAAGTTTCAAAGTATTGAGCATCCAGAGAGAATCGAACTGATCAGTTAACATAGCTCGCTAACTATTACACAAGGCCGCAAATAAAAGGAACCTCGTGAGGATTGAACTCTGAAATAGTTAATCTACAAAACTAGCTTGTTAACCATTACATCAAAACAAGGGGTCACCACGGCACAACTGAAGTCAATGAAAATTCCCAGCTGAAAATTTACTGACATTCGACCAGCAGTCTGTCCCATCGGTTGGGCTTAGAATACACAAACTGTATCACCCCTACTGCAGAGAAGTAAGACACTTCTCCAAAAAGGAGAGGAATTTGGTATGACACTAATCTACATCTGATGATGAGGCTCCAATTCTGGAGATCTAGGTGATGTAAACTACCCCTTCATTGTCTTTAATCGCAGGTCTACTCTGACCCCAAAGATGATGTGTCTGTTAAGTTTTTATCAACCTGTCAAATAGATCTTCTTAAAAAAGATTCGTATTCGATATGAAATTATTCCATATGACAGTGTGCAAATGATAAAACTATACAAAAATATGTAATTATGAACGTACAATGAACGTGATTCCCTAATCACGTAAAATAACCCGAGCCGTTACAATCAATCAATCCATCAAACTTAATTGATAACCACAAAATAAAGCCAATAAAAATACAGAACATTGAATGGGGGGGTAGATGGAAAATTTGAATTACATCTCTCGACTTCAGCAAATCTGTCTATAATATCGCTTATCATTAAAAATAAATAAAGAAAAAATGTTTCTACACAGACTTGTTGGTATTTTAGAAAATGGAACCCACCTAATTGGTTAAAATTCAAGTCACATTTGCACTGATATCCATTGGGAACAATTTTCCTACTTTAATTGACCCGTTTTTTTTTTCTTTTCTTTTTTTTTTAGGTTGGTACTACACTGTAAAATACGAAACGATATCTTCACTCGTCAGCCAAAAGAATTCTCCAATTTCTGAATGTTCCCCTATAAAGGATTTTGATGGAAAACCCGACATAAAAAAGTTCTGTGTTGAGAAAAGGTAATTAGAACGAGAATCCTTTCTCTAGTGCATAAGAAAGGAAACTGATATTATCATAAATAAATTGTTCGTTTATTCACTCTCAACTCGATACGCTTTTTACTTCAAGAGACACAAGAATCAATCAGTTCAGTAATGATCATTTTGATACAACATATAATTCTTTTGAATAGAAAAAAGATCTAAGATTTTTTTCTCTTTTAATTTTTTCGTCTTAGTTATTTTAATTTCCTTAACGATAAATTGCTAAGTTTCTTTTAAGTTTACAAATATTGAAAATGCTTGTTGAATAAGAAAAATGGCGTTGGTAGTTTTTCATTTCATATTTCAGCATTGACCGTTGTAATTTTGCTTCAATACATAAATTCTCTGCAACAACCGAAGCTACCTCATGACAATTTGATATAATCAATCAAACGTAAATAGTTATTGGTGGATTATAAATTGTATCGATATATCAAAACCTATAAGTCATGTATCACTGATCATCACATCTCTCGACGGAAATTATCGTTTCATTTTCGTAAAAGTTTTCATTGCAAACAAATGATCTTCTTATGAATTACTACTGTTCTCTGAACTGTAGACAAAAACTCGGTACTTTAACAAAGTTTGACATAATAAATCAAATTCTAATCATTTTTTTTTTCGTTCGTGCGAGTTACATATTCGTTTCATTTGAAGGCGTGCTTAGTATAACAGTTATCGTAATTCGAAATGGAATCAGCGACCAGTGTTCGATTCCTTGACGAGAATATTTGTGTTTCACTTCATGCTAATGTCCTTGGGAAATACATGAATTCAGCTCTCTTTACTGTCATTTATCCTTAAATAGTAGAACAGACTGGGTTCTTTAGCCTTGGTCAGGCAATCAATGTTAGAGAAGGAAAAGTATGAATTCGAACTTCGCTCTAAAATGACCTTGTGTCGTATCTTGCTCATGGTCGGGGGTTTAATTCGTTTCCCGAAAGTGGAAAGTTAAATTATTTGTTTTGAGATACGCACCAAAGATAAAACTAAAAACGACAAAGAAAAGTCTTACATATTTACCAACCCCTCCGCTGGGACAGGATATGACACAAGGTCAATTTTTAAGCGAAGTTTCACAGTTTTGAATTCAGAGTTTTCCTTCTCCTAGACTAGTTGCATCACCAAGGCTGAAGAACCTAGTCTACCCAAATATTTAGCCATAGCTGGAGGGAGAATAATTGGATTTATACCTTTCCCAAGGGTATTAGTGCTATGTGAAATGCCATCAATCTCGTCCAGGATTTGAACTAGTATTGCCGTGTCCATTTCCTACGACGATAACCACTACACCACGCTTCTCCTTGTAATCATATGAGCATTATCTTATTCTTAAAATTACCAAGACATATTGCTGCGTACGAAAAGCAAGAGAAGCCAATGAGACAATAACCAAAAAATACCAAAGAATAAATACTGTCAAATTATTGTTTGCTACAACTTGTATAAAATACTATTTTAAAAACCCATAAAACTTGTAACTAATCCCTTCTTCTTCTTCTTCTTCTTCTTCTTCTTCTTCTTCTTCTTCTTCTTCTTCTTCTTCTTCTTCTTCTTCTTCTTCTTCCTTCTCAAAACACCAGTCTCCAATCAATGTGCCCTATACAACTTCAAATTCTGTTGCATCTTACGACTCGTCTGACAGATCGCCCTGTCGGAGATATATAAAATGCACTGACTGTATCCCCTGCAGAGGGGTAAGGCCCTACCAAAATGAAGACTCACTTTGTCGATGATGCTTAGAATATACTGACTATATCCCTAACAGAGTGGTAAGACCCCACCCAAAAATAGACTCACTGTCGATAAGGCTTAGAATAGGCTGACTGTATCCCTTGCAGAGGGCTAAGACACAGCCCAAAAATAGACTCACTCTGTGGACGAGGCTGAGAATACACTGACTATATCCCCTGCAGAGTGGTAAAACCCCACTCTGTCGATGAGGCTTAGAATACCCTGACTCTATCCCCGGCTGAGGGTTAAAAAGTAGACTCACTCTGTTGGTGAAGCTTAGAATATGCTGACTGTATCCTCTGCTGTGCGGTAAGACCCCCACCCAAAAGATGTGTCCTGAGTATGACACTAAGTGCATCTTATGGTCCGGCTTCTGATGAATCCCATTCAGCTTCTTTACAAAGTTACATGTCAATTTTCCATTAGCGAAACATGGACTTCAGTTAGGTGCTGGTCAAATACCAGACTAAATTTTCGGATAAGAAAATCGCCATTGATTCGAAATTATCTTCCGAATCAGGGCAACATTCAGTCTCGGCATTAAAAAAAAAAAAAACATGTAGAAATGAGGTTATAAGTAGAATGAACTTTTGAATTAGTATATATTTTAATGTTAACACTTCCTTTTGTCTTGTTGTGAGATAAACAGATTAGAATTTTATTTTTAAATTTCTGATATCATCGAAAGTGAAGAAAAGACCTAAAACAATGATTCTACATCATTTAAACATGTAAAAATTTGTCTGTTTCACGTTCTGGTAATAAGGCTTTACTTAATAAATGTCCATGAAATTGAACCTTATTGAATGGCTGCCTTCTTATTTATTGAATTTGTCTGTTGAACCCAATCAACCTTTGATATTTTGGCCTAATTAAATTTCTTTCGTTTGCAACCTAATATAATTGTAGTCATTACTTGCATCCCTTAGTTTAGTTTGGCATAAGGACAGAAACATGGGGCACCCAATGAGAATCGAACTCATCAACACTGGACTGTCAGCCTAGCACGCTAACCATTATACCACACGATGCGCTCCACCAAGAAATAACAGTAGTCATCATTTACCAAGTTTAAGTTTGTTTGGCACAAGGCCAGAGCAGCCGAGTGCGCACACGAGGAAACCTACCAAGCCATAAGAGTAAACAGTGTAAAGAGTTCCATTAACAATTTGTTGCCAAAGAAACAACATTATGCTCTCTTTAAACTTTAAACTTCTTGTTCGTCGTTTGTCGAAAGGATATATCTTGTACAAGACGACTAACAAGCCATTAAGCAGCAACATACCAATCACAAGGGCGTGTCACATGGCACTTAGAAAAACACAGAATATAAAGAAAAGTCTCTAAACCCAGAGTAATTATTTGGTGATGAATGAAAGCCTCTGACTTTGCGACTGATAAGCCTCGCGCATGCGTGATTAGACGTTCAACCGAAACACTTTGTTTTCGATAGAAATTCCCGGTGATTTGATTCGATTTAATGAAAGACAGTAAATTATTGATTACACATGTTGCAGTTGGATCTATTTTGGCAAATTAACGTTTTTCATAAACATATCTGGATTTTCTAGAGATGGCAATTTTCAAGGACAAATTAAATATCAACAAGAATAAGGAGGCGTTTTATTGGAATAGACATGGTTATCAAAGATTCTAGGGATTGCCATTAAGTCTTTATTTTATCTATTTCTACCTCAGTCTTCCTCAAAATTAGCCTTTCACTCCCATATAATTAAAACTCAGGGTCAAATTTGCTTCACTTTTGCAGTTAAGTTGAATTCACAGTTTATGAAAAAATGAATTTTGCTTATCTATTCTCATTTGTATGAAATTATAATTAACTGTAAAAATAAGTTAAAGATCCAGGTGCCCACTCATCCGCTTAAACTCAAATTTAACATGATTACACAGACACAAGTCAATGAATTCACTAATTTTCAAAATTTGTGTCCATTGAAAATTGAATTTTCAGTACAACAAACTTATCCTTTATCCAAAATGAAATTCTAAATTTGAATTAAGTTTTTTAAAAACGACAGAATAAAACCCGTGAAAATCAGTGTTAACAATTTCACCTATCTTGACAAAAAATTGTGTTTGATAAATGTGCTATAAATGTTTTTGTTATTGAATAACAAGTTCTGAAAGTCGTTGCCAGTTATTTTACTACTTCCCAAAATGGTGTTCTATTCACAGCTTCATGTTGTGAAGAGACTTTTGGAAGGGCTTGGGTTAAGTTACAAGGACATTCTGAAGAGAAAACTATTATCGGTGAAAAATTTTGAACAACTTAAACGAGACCAAAACTCTTGGCGGCAACTCATTCTTCAGGTTATGAGACTTTCATTCATCGGCCATGTTGAATTCAAGAAGAAATCAGGAAGAAGATTATGATTAGAAAGAATTGATGGGTGGCATTAACTACAAGATTTTCAATATTCACTCAGCTCAAGGAATTTTCATGGGCGTCTTAATCTTTTCAACAATCAAAGGACACACACAAGAGAAAACAGGCGAATATTGCTCGAATACAAGAACAGTCAATGATGATATATTTAATGTCAAATAAATGTGGCACAAGGTCACATAGTGAGGAGCAAGATGTTTTAAGCTTACGGAAGAGCCTGTCTGAAAAATCAGCATTCGCATATTTGTTTTTAAAACTAAATGACTTGAACACGAACTACGTGTACAAGGGGGAAATATGCAATTGTCTCCGCCAGCAAATTGGTCTTTAATGAATGAAAATGATTAGAGATGAAAATACGAAGATTATGTTGCACAAATCTTCCAAATGAGTAGAGATTGCCTGTCTACCACCTTTAAAAACCAGTATTTATTACTCGAGCTTTTAACTGAACTTGAAAACCAACCTGTGACACCTTAATTATATTTTTATCTAATTCCTCCAATAAGCCTTATAGATACAAATCAAACTTTGCTGAGCACTTCATAAAATTAATGCTTGGGAAATCGAAGTAGAAATATTGTGTTTCGCCAGCCTTCCAAGGTAAGGGAATATGTCTGCTTCAAAAATCAGCATTCAAAATATTGGATTTTACCTAGTATCAAACACTGGTTACTAGTGCCAATAAGAAATACTCTTGTAAAATATGTTGAAAATATTTAATATATCAATATGGAAGAAATTTAATTCAATCTAATGATTACATTATTGATCCTTTTGCTATCAGTGTGATATTCTATCATCGTCTTCCTTGTTTGAAATTATTTCTTCTTAATCGTTCAATTGAGGTTACATTTGTCTTTTATTAGTTATGCCAATGGCTGCTTGTTTTTATCTTCACACTCAACACATATTGTCTTTCCTGCCTTCTTCTTCTTCTTCTTCTTCTTCTTCTTCTTCTTCTTCTTCTTCTTCTTCTTCTTCTTCTTCTTCTTCTTCTTCTTCTTCTTCTTCTTCTTCTTTCGTTTTACTCACTAACAATTCTCCCTCCCACAATCAGCCATGCTGGAATGTTATCGATCAGAATTCGTTAAACAATAATCTCCCTATTCAAGAAATTAAAACAATTTGATCTCTAAAATCTCAAGTTTCTCTCGACTTCATATGTTGTTTTTTTTATTCGTATTAAGACATTTTCACTTATGTCATCTTTATGATCACACACCAGTTGAATTGTAAATCCACAGACAAGTAAGACAAATGTAGAAAACTTAATTATACCGCGGCATGAACGTTGCCAAGCAACACTGGAATTGTTACAAAATCATCAATGTCCTCGATTTAATCAAACTCATTTCTTATTCCTTGAATTATTCGTATTTGTATCCTTATTTTTGGCGGAGTTTACATTTCGGTCGATCCGCTTTCCAACCTTCATTAGATATATGTACATTGGTACATCAATTAATTTAGAAAACATATTTATGTACAACAAATATTTATTTTTCAATGCAACTGATTCCTTACTTGATGCGCTTAAGCCAACACTTCTCCATAAATTTCATATTTTAAACATTATTGAATAAAAATAACACACTGAACGTTAGCCTAATGAAAATATCATACTGAACGTTAGCCTAATGAAAAATATCATACCGAGCATTATCCTAATGAAAAATATCATACCGAGCATTAGCCTAATGAAAAATATCATACCGAGCATTAGCCTTATGAAAAATATCATACTGAACGTTAGCCTAATGAAAAATATCATACCGAGCATTAGCCTAATGAAAAATATTATACTGAACGTTAGCCTAATGAAAAATATCATTCTGAGCATTAGCCTAATGAAAAATATCAAACTGAGCATTAGCCTAATGAAAAATATCATACTGAACGTTAGCCTAATGAAAAATATCATACTGAACGTTAGCCTAATGAAAAATATCATACTGAACGTTAGCCTAATGAAAAATATCATACTGAGCATTAGCCTAATGAAAAATATCATACTGAGCGTTAGCCTAATGAAAAATATCATACCAAGCATTAGCCTAATGAAAAATATCATACTGAGCGTTAGCCTAATGAAAAATATCATACCAAGCATTAGCCTAATGAAAAATATCATACTGAGCATTAGCCTAATGAAAAATATCATACTGAACGTTAGCCTAATGAAAAATATCATACCGAGCATGAGCCTTATGAAAAATATCATACTGAACGTTAGCCTAATGAAAAATATCATACTGAGCATTAGCCTGATGAAAAATATCATACTGAACGTTAGCCTAATGAAAAATATAATACTGAGCGTTAGCCTAATGAAAAATATCATACTGAGCGTTAGCCTAATGAAAAATATCATACCGAGCATTAGCCTAATGAAAAATATCATACTGAACGTTAGCCTAATGAAAATATCATACTGAACGTTAGCCTAATTAAAATATCATAGTGAACGTTAGCCTAATGAAAAATATCATACTGAGCATTAGCCTTATGAAAAATATCATACTGAACGTTAGCCTAATGAAAAATATCATACCGAGCATTAGCCTAATGAAAAATATCATACTGAACGTTAGCCTAATGAAAATATCATACTGAACGTTAGCCTAATTAAAATATCATAGTGAACGTTAGCCTAATGAAAAATATCATACTGAACGTTAGCCTAATGAAAATATCATACTGAACGTTAGCCTAATGAAAATATCATACTGAACGTTAGCCTAATGAAAAATATCCTACCGAGCATTAGCCTAATGAAAAATATCATACTGAACGTTAGCCTAATGAAAATATCATACCGAACGTTAGCCTAATGAAAAATATCATACTGAACGTTAGCCTAATGAAAATATCATACTGAACGTTAGCCTAATGAAAAATATCATACCGATCATTAGCCTAATGAAAAATATCATACTGAACGTTAGCCTAATGAAAAATATCATACTGAACGTTAGCCTAATGAAAAATATCATACCGAGCATTAGCCTAATGAAAAATATCATACTGATCGTTAGCCTAATGAAAAATATCATACTGAATGTTAGCCTAATGAAAAATATCATACTGAGCATTAGCCTAATGAAAAATATCATACCGAGCATTAGCCTAATGAAAAATATCATACTGATCGTTAGCCTAATGAAAAATATCATACTGAATGTTAGCCTAATGAAAAATATCATACTGAGCATTAGCCTAATGAAAAATATCATACCGAGCATTAGCCTAATGAAAAATATCATACTGAACGTTAGCCTAATGAAAAATATCATACTGAACGTTAGCCTAATGAAAAATATCATACCGAGCATTAGCCTAATGAAAAATATCATACTGAACGTTAGCCTAATGAAAAATATCATACTGAGCGTTAGCCATATGAAAAATATCATAGTGAACGTTAGCCTAATGAAAAATATCATACTGAGCATTAGCCTTATAAAAAATATCATACTGAACGGTAGCCTAATGAAAAATATCATACTGAACGTTAGCCTAATGAAAAATATCATACCGAGCATTAGCCTTATGAAAAATATCATACTGAGCATTAGCCTAATGAAAAATATCATACTGAACGTTAGCCTAATGAAAATATCATACTGAACGTTAGCCTAATGAAAATATCATACTGAACGTTAGCCTACTGAAAAATATCATACCGAGCATTAGCCTAATGAAAAATATCATACTGAACGTTAGCCTAATGAAAAATATCATACTGAACAATAGCCTAATGAAAAATATCATACTGAGCATTAGCCTAATGAAAAATATCATACCGCGCATTAGCCATATGAAAAATATCATACTGAACGTTAGCCTAATGAAAAATATCATACTGAACGTTAGCCTAAAGAAAAATATCATACTGAACGTTAGCCTAATGAAAAATATCATACTGAGCGTTAGCCTAATGAAAAATATCATACTTAGCATTAGCCTAATGAAAAATATCATACTGAACGTTAGCCTAATGAAAATATCATACCGAACGTTAGCCTAATGAAAAATATCATACTGAACGTTAGCCTAATGAAAATATCATACTGAACGTTAGCCTAATGAAAAATATCATGCTGAACGTTAGCCTAATGAAAAATATCATACTGAGCATTAGCCTAATGAAAAATATCATACTGAACGTTAGCCTAATGAAAAATATCATACTGAGCATTAGCCTAATGAAAAATATCATACTGAGCGTTAGCCTAATGAAAAATATCATACCAAGCATTAGCCTAATGAAAAATATCATACTGAGCGTTAGCCTAATGAAAAATATCATACCAAGCATTAGCCTAATGAAAAATATCATACTGAGCATTAGCCTAATGAAAAATATCATACTGAACGTTAGCCTAATGAAAAATATCATACCGAGCATGAGCCTTATGAAAAATATCATACTGAACGTTAGCCTAATGAAAAATATCATACTGAGCATTAGCCTGATGAAAAATATCATACTGAACGTTAGCCTAATGAAAAATATAATACTGAGCGTTAGCCTAATGAAAAATATCATACTGAGCGTTAGCCTAATGAAAAATATCATACCGAGCATTAGCCTAATGAAAAATATCATACTGAACGTTAGCCTAATGAAAATATCATACTGAACGTTAGCCTAATTAAAATATCATAGTGAACGTTAGCCTAATGAAAAATATCATACTGAGCATTAGCCTTATGAAAAATATCATACTGAACGTTAGCCTAATGAAAAATATCATACCGAGCATTAGCCTAATGAAAAATATCATACTGAACGTTAGCCTAATGAAAATATCATACTGAACGTTAGCCTAATTAAAATATCATAGTGAACGTTAGCCTAATGAAAAATATCATACTGAACGTTAGCCTAATGAAAATATCATACTGAACGTTAGCCTAATGAAAATATCATACTGAACGTTAGCCTAATGAAAAATATCCTACCGAGCATTAGCCTAATGAAAAATATCATACTGAACGTTAGCCTAATGAAAATATCATACCGAACGTTAGCCTAATGAAAAATATCATACTGAACGTTAGCCTAATGAAAATATCATACTGAACGTTAGCCTAATGAAAAATATCATACCGATCATTAGCCTAATGAAAAATATCATACTGAACGTTAGCCTAATGAAAAATATCATACTGAACGTTAGCCTAATGAAAAATATCATACCGAGCATTAGCCTAATGAAAAATATCATACTGATCGTTAGCCTAATGAAAAATATCATACTGAATGTTAGCCTAATGAAAAATATCATACTGAGCATTAGCCTAATGAAAAATATCATACCGAGCATTAGCCTAATGAAAAATATCATACTGATCGTTAGCCTAATGAAAAATATCATACTGAATGTTAGCCTAATGAAAAATATCATACTGAGCATTAGCCTAATGAAAAATATCATACCGAGCATTAGCCTAATGAAAAATATCATACTGAACGTTAGCCTAATGAAAAATATCATACTGAACGTTAGCCTAATGAAAAATATCATACCGAGAATTAGCCTAATGAAAAATATCATACTGAACGTTAGCCTAATGAAAAATATCATACTGAGCGTTAGCCATATGAAAAATATCATAGTGAACGTTAGCCTAATGAAAAATATCATACTGAGCATTAGCCTTATAAAAAATATCATACTGAACGGTAGCCTAATGAAAAATATCATACTGAACGTTAGCCTAATGAAAAATATCATACCGAGCATTAGCCTTATGAAAAATATCATACTGAGCATTAGCCTAATGAAAAATATCATACTGAACGTTAGCCTAATGAAAATATCATACTGAACGTTAGCCTAATGAAAATATCATACTGAACGTTAGCCTACTGAAAAATATCATACCGAGCATTAGCCTAATGAAAAATATCATACTGAACGTTAGCCTAATGAAAAATATCATACTGAACAATAGCCTAATGAAAAATATCATACTGAGCATTAGCCTAATGAAAAATATCATACCGCGCATTAGCCATATGAAAAATATCATACTGAACGTTAGCCTAATGAAAAATATCATACTGAACGTTAGCCTAAAGAAAAATATCATACTGAACGTTAGCCTAATGAAAAATATCATACTGAGCGTTAGCCTAATGAAAAATATCATACTTAGCATTAGCCTAATGAAAAATATCATACTGAACGTTAGCCTAATGAAAATATCATACCGAACGTTAGCCTAATGAAAAATATCATACTGAACGTTAGCCTAATGAAAAATATCATACTGAACGTTAGCCTAATGAAAAATATCATGCTGAACGTTAGCCTAATGAAAAATATCATACTGAGCATTAGCCTAATGAAAAATATCATACTGAACGTTAGCCTAATGAAAAATATCATACCGAGCATTAGCCTAATGAAAAATATCATACCGAGCATTAGCCTAATGAAAAATATCATACTGAACGTTAGCCTAATGAAAAATATCATACTGAACGTTAGCCTAATGAAAAATATCATACTGAGCATTAGCCTAATGAAAAATATCATACCGAGCATTAGCCTAATGAAAAATATCATACTGAACGTTAGCCTAATGAAAAATATCATACTGAACGTTAGCCTAATGAAAAATATCATACTGAGCATTAGCCTAATGAAAAATATCATACTGAGCGTTAGCCTAATGAAAAATATCATACCGAGCATTAGCCTAATGAAAAATATCATACTGAACGTTATCCTAATGAAAAATATCATACTGAACAATAGCCTAATGAAAAATATCATACCGAGCATTAGCCTAATGAAAAATATCATACCGAGCATTAGCTTAATGAAAAATATCATACTGAGCGTTAGCCTAATGAAAAATATCATACCGAGCATTAGCCTAATGAAAAATATCATACTGAGCATTAGCCATATGAAAAATATCATACTGAACGTTAGCCTAATGAAAAATATCATACTGAACGTTAACCTAATGAAAAATATCATACTGAGCATTAGCCATATGAAAAATATCATACTGAACGTTAGCCTAATGAAAAATATCATACTGAACGTTAGCCTAATGAAAATATCATACTAAACGTTAGCCTAATGAAAATATCATACTGAACGTTAGCCTAATGAAAAATATCATACTGAACGTTAGCTGAATGAAAGATATCATACTGAGCATTAGCCTTATGAAAAATATCATACTGAACGTTAGCCTAATGAAAAATATCATACTGAACAATAGCCTAATGAAAAATATCATAGTGAACGTTAGCCTAATGAAAAATATCATACTGAACGTTAGCCTAATGAAAAATATCATACTGAGCATTAGCCTAATGAAAAATATCATACTGAGCGTTAGCCTAATGAAAAATATCATACTGAGCATTAGCCTTATGAAAAATATCATACTGAACGTTAGCCTAATTAAAATATCATACCGAACGTTAGCCTAATGAAAAATATCATACTGAACGTTAGCCTAATGAAAATATCATACTGAACGTTAGCCTAAAGAAAAATATCATACTGAACGTTAGCCTAATGAAAAATATCATACTGAGCATTAGCCTAATGAAAAATATCATACTGAACGTTAGCCTAATGAAAAATATCATACCAAGCATTAGCCTAATGAAAAATATCATACTGAACGTTAGCCTAATGAAAAATATCATACTGAACGTTAGCCTAATGAAAAATATCATACTGAGCATTAGCCTAATGAAAAATAACATACTGAGCGTTAGCCTAATGAAAAATATCATACCGAGCATTAGCCTAATGAAAAATATCATACTGAACGTTAGCCTAATGAAAAATATCATACTGAACAATAGCCTAATGAAAAATATCATACCGAGCATTAGCCTAATGAAAAATATCATACCGAGCATTAGCTTAATGAAAAATATCATACTGAGCGTTAGCCTAATGAAAAATATCATACTGAGCATTAGCCTAATGAAAAATATCATACTGAGCGTTAGCCTAATGAAAAATATCATACCGAGCATTAGCCTAATGAAAAATATCATACTGAACGTTATCCTAATGAAAAATATCATACTGAACAATAGCCTAATGAAAAATATCATACCGAGCATTAGCCTAATGAAAAATATCATACCGAGCATTAGCTTAATGAAAAATATCATACTGAGCGTTAGCCTAATGAAGAATATCATACCGAGCATTAGCCTAATGAAAAATATCATACTGAGCATTAGCCATATGAAAAATATCATACTGAACGTTAGCCTAATGAAAAATATCATACTGAACGTTAACCTAATGAAAAATATCATACTGAGCATTAGCCATATGAAAAATATCATACTGAACGTTAGCCTAATGAAAAATATCATACTGAACGTTAGCCTAATGAAAATATCATACTAAACGTTAGCCTAATGAAAATATCATACTGAACGTTAGCCTAATGAAAAATATCATACTGAACGTTAGCTGAATGAAAGATATCATACTGAGCATTAGCCTTATGAAAAATATCATACTGAACGTTAGCCTAATGAAAAATATCATACTGAACAATAGCCTAATGAAAAATATCATAGTGAACGTTAGCCTAATGAAAAATATCATACTGAACGTTAGCCTAATGAAAAATATCATACTGAGCATTAGCCTAATGAAAAATATCATACTGAGCGTTAGCCTAATGAAAAATATCATACTGAGCATTAGCCTTATGAAAAATATCATACTGAACGTTAGCCTAATTAAAATATCATACCGAACGTTAGCCTAATGAAAAATATCATACTGAACGTTAGCCTAATGAAAATATCATACTGAACGTTAACCTAAAGAAAAATATCATACTGAACGTTAGCCTAATGAAAAATATCATACTGAGCATTAGCCTAATGAAAAATATCATACTGAACGTTAGCCTAATGAAAAATATCATACCAAGCATTAGCCTAATGAAAAATATCATACCGAGCATTAGCCTAATGAAAAATATCATACTGAACGTTAGCCTAATGAAAAATATCATACTGAACGTTAGCCTAATGAAAAATATCATACTGAGCATTAGCCTAATGAAAAATATCATACCGAGCATTAGCCTAATGAAAAATATCATACTGAACGTTAGCCTAATGAAAAATATCATACTGAACGTTAGCCTAATGAAAAATATCATACTGAGCATTAGCCTAATGAAAAATATCATACTGAGCGTTAGCCTAATGAAAAATATCATACCGAGCATTAGCCTAATGAAAAATATCATACTGAACGTTAGCCTAATGAAAAATATCATACTGAACAATAGCCTAATGGAAAATATCATACCGAGCATTAGCCTAATGAAAAATATCATACCGAGCATTAGCTTAATGAAAAATATCATACTGAGCGTTAGCCTAATGAAAAATATCATACCGAGCATTAGCCTAATGAAAAATATCATACTGAGCATTAGCCATATGAAAAATATCATACTGAACGTTAGCCTAATGAAAAATATCATACTGAACGTTAACCTAATGAAAAATATCATACTGAGCATTAGCCTAATGAAAAATATCATACTGAACGTTAGCCTAATGAAAAATATCATACTGAACGTTAGCCTAATGAAAATATCATACTGAACGTTAGCTGAATGAAAAATATCATACTGAGCATTAGCCTTATGAAAAATATCATACTGAACGTTAGCCTAATGAAAAATATCATACTGAACAATAGCCTAATGAAAAATATCATAGTGAACGTTAGCCTAATGAAAAATATCATACTGAGCATTAGCCTAATGAAAAATATCATACTGAGCGTTAGCCTAATGAAAAATATCATACCGAGCATTAGCCTTATGAAAAATATCATACTGAACGTTAGCCTAATGAAAAATATCATACTGAACGTTAGCCTAATGAAAAATATCATACTGAGCGTTAGCCTAATGAAAAATATCATACTGAGCGTTAGCCTAATGAAAAATATCATACCGAGCATTAGCCTAATGAAAAATATCATACTGAACGTTAGCCTAATGAAAAATATCATACTGAACGTTAGCCTAATGAAAAATATCATACTGAGCATTAGCCTTATGAAAAATATCATAGTGAACGTTAGCCTAATGAAAAATATCATACTGAGCGTTAGCCTAATGAAAATATCATACTGAACGTTAGCCTAATGAAAATATCACACTGAACGTTAGCCTAATGAAAAATATCATACTGAACGTTAGCCTAATGAAAAATATCATACTGAGCATTAGCCTAATGAAAAATATCATACTGAACGTTAGCCTAATGAAAAATATCATACCGAGCATTAGCCTAATGAAAAATATCATACCGAGCATTAGCCTAATGAAAAATATCATACTGAACGTTAGCCTAATGAAAAATATCATACTGAATGTTAGCCTAATGAAAAATATCATACTGAGCATTAGCCTAATGAAAAATATCATACCGAGCATTAGCCTAATGAAAAATATCATACTGAACGTTAGCCTAATGAAAAATATCATACTGAGCATTAGCCCAATGAAAAATATCATACTGAGCGTTAGCCTAATGAAAAATATCATACTGAACAATAGCCTAATGAAAAATATCATACCGAGCATTAGCCTAATGAAAAATATCATACTGAGCGTTAGCCTAATGAAAAATATCATACCGAACATTAGCTCAATGAAAAATATCATACTGAGCGTTAGCCTAATGAAAAATATCATACCGAGCATTAGCCTAATGAAAAATATCATACTGAGCATTAGCCATATGAAAAATATCATACTGAACAATAGCCTAATTAAAAATATCATACCGAGCATTAGCCTAATGAAAAATATCATACTGAGCGTTAGCCTAATGAAAAATATCATACCGAACATTAGCTTAATGAAAAATATCATACTGAGCGTTAGCCTAATGAAAAATATCATACCGAGCATTAGCCTAATGAAAAATATCATACTGAGCATTAGCCATATGAAAAATATCATACTGAACGTTAGATTAATGAAAAATATCATACTGAACGTTAGCCTAATGAAAAATATCATACCGCGCATTAGCCTTATGAAAAATATCATACTGAACGTTAGCCTAATGAAAAATATCATACTGAGCGTTAGCCTAATGAAAAATATCATACTGAGCGTTAGCCTAATGAAAAATATCATACCGAGCATTAGCCTAATGAAAAATATCATACTGAACGTTAGCCTAATGAAAAATATCATACTGAACGTTAGCCTAATGAAAAATATCATACTGAGCATTAGCCTTATGAAAAATATCATAGTGAACGTTAGCCTAATGAAAAATATCATACTGAGCGTTAGCCTAATGAAAATATCATACTGAACGTTAGCCTAATGAAAAATATCATACTGAACGTTAGCCTAATGAAAAATATCATACCAAGCATTAGCCTTATGAAAAATATCATACAGAACGTTAGCCTAATGAAAAATATCATACTGAGCGTTAGCCTAATGAAAAATATCATACTGAGCGTTAGCCTAATGAAAAATATCATACCGAGCATTAGCCTAATGAAAAATATCATACTGAACGTTAGCCTAATGAAAATATCATACCAAACTTTAGCCTAATGAAAAATATCATACTGAACGTTAGCCTAATGAAAAATATCATACTGAACGTTAGCCTAATGAAAAATATCATACCGTGCATTAGCCTTATGAAAAATATCATACTGAACGTTAGCCTAATGAAAAATATCATACTGAACGTTAGCCTAAAGAAAAATATCATACTGAACGTTAGCCTAATGAAAAATATCATACTGAGCGTTAGCCTAATGAAAAATATCCTACCGAGCATTAGCCTAATGAAAAATATCATACTGAACGTTAGCCTAATGAAAGATATCATACCGAGTATTAGCCTAATGAAAAATATCATACTGAGCGTTAGCCTAATGAAAAATATCATACCGAGCATTAGCCTAATGAAAAATATCATACTGAGCATTAGCCTAATGAAAAATATCATACTGAGCATTAGCCTAATGAAAAATGTCATACTGAGCATTAGCCTAATGAAAAATATCATACTGAACGTTAGCCTAATGAAAAATATCATACTGAGCGTTAGCCTAATTAAAAATATCATACCGATCATTAGCCTAATGAAAAATATCATACCGAGCATTAGCCTAATGAAAAATATCATACTGAGCGTTAGCCTAATGAAAAATATCATACCGAGCATTAGCCTAATGAAAAATATCATACCGATCATTAGCTTAATGAAAAATATCATACTGAACGTTAGCCTAATGAAAAATATCATACCGAGCATTAGCCTAATGAAAAATATCATACTGAGCATTGGCCTAATGAAAAATATCATACCGAGCATTAGCTTAATGAAAAATATCATACTGAACGTTAGCCTAATGAAAAATATCATACTGAGCGTTAGCCTAATGAAAAATATCATACTGAGCATTAGCGTAATGAAAAATATCATACTGAACGTTAGCCTAATGAAAAATATCATTCCGAGCATTAGCCTAATGAAAAATATCATACTTAACCTTAGCCTAATGAAAAATATCATTCCGAGCATTAGCCTAATGGAAAATATCATACTGAGCATTAGCCTAATGGAAAATATCATACTGAACGTTAGCCTAATGAAAATATCATACTGAACGTTAGCCTAATGAAAAATATCATACCGAGCATTAGCCTAATAAAAATATCATACCGAGCATTAGCCTAATGAAAAATATCATACCGAGCATTAGCCTAAAGAAAAATATCATACCGAGCATTAGCCTAATGAAAAATATCATTCCGAGCATTAGCCTAATGAAAAATATCATACTGAACGTTAGCCTAATGAAAAATATCATAGTGAGCATTAGCCTAATGAAAAATATCATACTGAACGTTAGCCTAATGAAAAATATCATACTGAACGTTAGCCTAATTAAAATATCATCGTGAACGTTAGCCTAATGAAAAATATCATACCGAGCATTAGCCTAATGAAAAATATCATACTGAACGTTAGCCTAATGAAAAATATCATACTGAACGTTAGCCTAATGAAAAATATCATAGTGAGCATTAGCCTAATGAAAAATATCATACTGAAAGTTAGCCTAATGAAAAATATCATACTGAACGTTAGCCTAATTAAAATATCATAGTGAACGTTAGCCTAATGAAAAATATCATACTGAACGTTAGCCTAATTAAAATATCATAGTGAACGTTAGCCTAATGAAAAATATCATACTGAACGTTAGCCTAATTAAAATATCATAGTGAACGTTAGCCTAATGAAAAATATCATACTGAACGTTAGCCTAATTAAAATATCATAGTGAACGTTAGCCTAATGAAAAATATCATACTGAGCATTAGCCTGATGAAAAATATCATACTGAACGTTAGCCTAATGAAAAATATCATACTGAACGTTAGCCTAATTAAAAATATCATAGTGAGCATTAGCCTAATGAAAAATATCATACTGAACGTTAGCCTAATGAAAAATATCATACTGAACGTTAGCCTAATTAAAATATCATAGTGAACGTTAGCCTAATGAAAAATATCATACTGAACGTTAGCCTAATTAAAATATCATAGTGAACGTTAGCCTAATGAAAAATATCATACTGAACGTTAGCCTAATTAAAATATCATACTGAGCGTTAGCCTAATGAAAAATATCATACTGAACGTTAGCCTAATTAAAATATCATAGTGAACGTTAGCCTAATGAAAAATATCATACTGAGCATTAGCCTTATGAAAAATATCATACTGAACGTTAGCCTAATGAAAATATCATACTGAACGTTAGCCTAATGAAAAATATCATACTGAGCATTAGCCTAATTAAAAATATCATAGTGAGCATTAGCCTAATGAAAAATATCATACTGAGCGTTAGCCTAATGAAAAATATCATACTGAACGTTAGCCTAATTAAAATATCATAGTGAACGTTAGCCTAATGAAAAATATCATACTGAACGTTAGCCTAATGAAAAATATCATACTGAACGTTAGCCTAATGAAAAATATCATACTGAACGTTAGCCTAATTAAAATATCATAGTGAACGTTAGCCTAATGAAAAATATCATACTGAGCATTAGCCTTATGAAAAATATCATACTGAACGTTAGCCTAATTAAAAATATCATAGTGAGCATTAGCCTAATGAAAAATATCATACTGAACGTTAGCCTAATGAAAAATATCATACTGAACGTTAGCCTAATTAAAATATCATAGTGAACGTTAGCCTAATGAAAAATATCATACTGAACGTTAGCCTAATGAAAAATATCATACTGAACGTTAGCCTAATTAAAAATATCATAGTGAGCATTAGCCTAATGAAAAATATCATACTGAGCGTTAGCCTAATGAAAAATATCATACTGAACGTTAGCCTAATTAAAATATCATAGTGAACGTTAGCCTAATGAAAAATATCATACTGAGCGTTAGCGTAATGAAAAATATCATACCGAGCATTAGCCTAATGAAAAATATCATACTGAGCATTAGCTTAATGAAAAATATCAGACCGAGCGTTAGCCTAATGAAAAAGTTTATACCAAACATTCACCTAAAACAGAATTTCATACCGAACACTCACCAAACTAAAAAAATCAAATTGAACATTCACCTAATAAAAAATTTCATATTGAACATTCACCTCGCAAAGATATTACACCAAACATTTACCTAATAAAGATATATCGACAATTCACCTAATAACAAAACGTCAGACTGCAGACTTATTAGTCCAATCTCGTGGCATCCAATAATCTTCTAAGAGATTTTGAGCATAATTCTTAGAAATAAGAAGAATTCATGAAATAATAACAATGTTTTTTTTCTAAGAATTTAAAACGTTTCTCATTTTGTCAATTGTTTAAAGAATTCTGTAATTGACATTTGGTTCTTGATGTGTTCGTTTTTATGGCAACCATTGACCGGCTTTTTTCTTTAGGGACAACCACCACCCCCAAATAATTACATATAAATTCCATAAAATATATCAAAGATCATTCTTTTCTTATCTCACAATTGCGCGAAAAAAAACCTTCATAATTAGGGATATCAATTAACAGCAATGCGCCGTCAACAAAGCAAAAATGTCTGACTTTGAGACTTTAATGACGTTAATTTTCCTTTTTGACAAATGCAATAAACTCATTAAGAGAACATTGATGCCAGTAAAAAATTTTCTCCTGAATATTTCTGAGGAAATTGGGTTTGCAATAGACTACAAACGAAATAAATCTTTGAAAATAATAATCTTGTATATTGTACTCAGTCACTTGAAAAAAAAGACAAAATTTGGCCGCCAAGGTTTCTGCTGGTAAAGTAACATTATTATGTGATCGAAAGTATCTTCCTTGACAAAATGTTATCTTTGGAAAGGGACAAAACAAAATCGACACCGGCACAAGCGGAAGTAAGGAAGACATAAATCTCTCGAAAAATGAATTCTACTTTTATGATCAGATAAAAATTTGTTAACATTTTTACTTCTTATACAAAACAAAATTGAAAGATAGAATAAAATGAAATAAAATTAAATTAAATAAAAACCTTTGAAAGAAATCGCAAGACTTTTCAAAATGAAAAAAAACAACCTGTGATCAATTTTTTAATCATTTTTATCTCACTTATTTTTCATTCTAATAATTTAATAGTTAAATTTAAACTTTTAATAACTGACTTAAAACTTGTAAACATTTGTTTATAATCATTTCGTACAAGAATTATTTTCTGTAAAAGTCCGGCATAAAAACCTGCTAAATGGAATTATTTTGATTATAATGAGAAATGTACATGCATTCATAAATGTTTACATACAAAAGGATACACACATGCCCACATTAATTATAAAAGCATACATACAAACACACACATTGATACATAGACATACACACACACACACACACACACACACACACACACACACACACACACACAAGATACAAAAGGATACATACATGCATACAGTAATAAATTGACTTGTAAACACGTATACATTGATACATGGGCATACAAACAAGAATATTTTGTTACAAAAGCAAACACACACACACACACACTCACACACATACACACACACATTGATTCATTGGCATACACACACGCACACATTGATGCAAAAACGTACACACGCGCGCGCGTACGCGCACATTGACACGTAGCCATACACAGACTTATTCAATGGTAGGTTATAGAAGTTCTGTTGTTTTGTTTTAGTTTTTTTTGTTTTTTGTCGCTTTTGAGGAGGGGCGGGTAGGATTCGTCATTCAGCCCCTAAGGTGAAATTTTCAAAAAGTTCTAATTAGAATACAAACAAGTGAATATGAATCAGACTGATCTTAAGACAGTTGCAATTTATCAATCCAATTGATGACCGTTTTTTGATCACTGAATCCAACCAAAAGGTTTTAGGGAAGACAGCAGATCTAAAATATGGCAGCAAACGAACAATGTGTTAATAAATCTTATATAAAAATTGAAATAGCTGATGATTGGGGAAACGTTATAAAAAGTTACTAAAACTCACATTTATGTCACGTGACCGCTTAGACCTTGCGAGAAATGACAAAGCATGATAAAAAGGAGAAATTTCTTTCTTTTCTTCCTTTTTGTATTTTTTTTCTTTTTTTTTTTTTTCTTTCTTTTTTTTCCTGCGAACTTCGATAAACAGAAGAAAGAATTCTGATAAATAAATAAAAAATATTGCCAACAAAAACAATTTATATTTTGTTGACTTTATGAGAGAATAAACATTTCATAGTTTATGATTGACAGTCAAGTATCCGATTTTTGTTCTCGATTTGCCTGTTCTATAACTCAAGATTTCAATATCTGATGGTATTTGCTTTAGTTATTCATTTTGAAATCGATATATCCAAAAGAAAAAAAGCGTCTTTTTTTTTTGTTTTGTTTTGTTTTGTTTTTTGCTGTTTTTATTTTTTGTTTTTGTTTTGTTTGTTTTTATTTTTTTAGTTTTATTATTATTATTATTGTTGTTGTTGTTGTTGTTGTTGTTGTTGTTGTTGTTGTTGTTGTTGTTTAATTCTAACTGAAAGAAACTCGAAAATAAATAAATACTAATTGTATACATTTCTGTCCCAGAAAAAATTACATTTATTTTCGGGAAGATCGTCGTTTTCAACGGAAGTTTTTCAGTTTTTATTGGCGTCTTGTAATAGACGACAATTTCAAAGTTCGGGTAAATTTTTATTGAATTGAATTTTATTGAATTTCTATGTTAGAAATTATTCAATAATCTCATGTAACAAATAAGATGATCTTCAAACGAAACTAATCCAAAGGAATTTCCACCCTTTAATCGCTGGGATTTAATTTCTGATTAATTCAAAAACAGAATATTTTCCCTTGTCATATAAAGGTGAAATTGTTATCATTACTACCCAGATTAGTAATTCTAGGGAAAACGGGTGACTTTCTTTTTCCTCTACTTTGTTTTATTTTATTTTTTCTTGATACGTTTTATTGTGGTTGTAAATCAACGTTCAGAATTGACTAATTCCCTCAACAGAGTAAATTTCAATCTAATAGAATTTAAGTAACACTTGACATTTAATAAAAGATAATCAATGACAAAAGACAAATATCTTTCAAGCAGTAAAATTTACATAAAATTTGCTGACGAAGAAATTTAAAATCAATACAATGTTGTCAGAATTAGTAAGGAGGATGAGTTGGAAAAAGATTCACAAAACAACAACAAAACTGTGATTTAGTAATTACTAACTATTAAATTGGTAAGGATGGTTACCAACGACAAAATAAGTGAGTCGAATAACCGCATAAGCTTCTCTTTAGCAAATACAAAGCAATATTTCAGTCATTTACCAACAAATTGGTAAAAAAAAGAACATTGCAAAACATAAAATACGAAAAGATAAGATTCGAGTAAAAAAATGGAATATGTTTTTTTT